>CAXKVY010000584.1:0-109789 GCA_964058915.1 Tetropium fuscum | reverse complement strand
AATCAATTTTAACACAAACCCATCAAAGTAATACACTAAATTAAAGAATAACTGTATTATTTCTATTTCAAGAATTATTGTTGACCCCACTTTACCACAAAACGTTCGATGGTATTAGGGTATTAGACATCCAAATGATGTCGATGTGACACGGCCGAGGAAGCCGGAAAAAAAAACAGACAAAAGATGTTTATTTCACAAGTTCACAAAAAACAATATGCAACCATAAAAAATGGGGGTTCCCATTTAAAAAACAAGAGTCACCCCCTCCCCTGCGAAGGGGTGAGGGGTTGGGGGTGAATATTGTGTCCAAATGATTTCCCCCTCGGAACTCTACAACGTTTGTTCAAACTTTTTTTTATTCACCCTCTTGTTTCTTAGAGAAATCCATCCAGTTTTTAAAAAAACACCCAGTATATACACTCCCCGGCACAAAATTCCGTCACCCTAAAATTTTGCCCAATTTTGATGTTTTATAACTTTTTTATTTTTCATCTGATTTTCATAAATTTTTTACCAGTCTGTAGATCAGTTCATTGTGTGTCTTTTTAATTATTGTAATAAGTCATATTTTTCGTCCAGGCAATATTATACAGGGGTATATCAAAGTGTTGTTTTTTGTCGTAAACTCAAAACACCCTGTGGAAAAATTGAGGCGAATAATTTTGTTTACAAACTGTTTGCTGCCATCTTAGACGTATTGTAAACATTTTGTTTTTTGATTCATCCCATTATCTCATTTCTTCTGCGAGCAGCAAAATTTTAAATGAAACGCTGATTTCAAGCTTATTTTTATTAACAAAAACATCCACTAGGTATATCACAAAATTAATTAACAAAGACAAATTTTAATAACGTGTATGTCCTCCTCTCGCAGCAATGACAGCTTGCATTCTTCGTGGCATCGAATTAATAAGATTACTTATTCTGTCTTGAGGAATAGCCTGATATTCTTCTGTCAGCGCCAGCCGTAAGTCTTGCAAGGTTAGTGGTTGCACAGGACGGCGACGGAGTGCTCTTTTAAGAACATCCCAAAGATGTTCGATTGGGTTAAGATCCGGGCTACATGCGGGCCAGTCCAATCTTGGAAGTCCAACCTCATCCAGATATTCGCTCACTACCCGTGCAACGTGAGGTCTAGCATTATCATGCATTAATGTAAATTGGTTCCCAATGAAAGGAGCAAATGGAACAACAATTTCTTGGAGGATTTCCTCAATGTAACGGTGGGCGGTTAGTGCTCCATTTTCAACAAATACAAGGTCAGTACGTGCATCGGTAGAAATACCCGCCCAAACCATGACTGAACCACCGTAATATTGCAGTCGCTCAGATATGGTGCAGTCTGCATATCTTTCATTTCTACGTCTGTATACCCGTTCACGACCATCCGGCGACCTTAAACAAACCCTGGATTCATCTGTGAATAGTACGTTTCCCCACTGTTCTACAGTCCAGTCAGCATGCGCTCTTGCAAATCTCAGTCGGTGTTGTCGATGCCGAGGAAGCAATTTTGGACATACTGCTGGCCTTCGTGAATGCAATCCTGCTTCTAACAATCTTCTACGTATCGTTCTTTCACTTACACTTACTCGACGTACCATTTGCAAGTCATTTTTTAGATACACAGCAGTAGCTCTTCGATCTCTTAAAGAACTCATAATGACAAAGTGATCATCAGCTTGAGTGGTCATTCTCCTTCTGCCAGAGCCTTGCCGCCTAATAAAGTTTCCCGTCTGTAGATACCTATTCCAAACATCACAAACTGTAGACCTCGCAATTCCCAGAGTACGGGAGACATAACTCTTATTGCGGCCATCCTCTATTAAGGCAACAATTCTACCTACGTCTGCTGTAGTTACCATGATGACAACACACTAAATTAACTGTACTGTCAAATATTCTGTCACAATAACCGCGTATTTAGCCAACGTCGATGTTTTTTAATTAAAAATGATAAAATTAACAGCGTTTCATTTAAAATTTTGCTGCTCGCAGAAGAAATGAGATAATGGGATGAATCAAAAAACAAAATGTTTACAATACGTCTAAGATGGCAGCAAACAGTTTGTAAACAAAATTATTCGCCTCAATTTTTCCACAGGGTGTTTTGAGTTTACGACAAAAAACAACACTTTGATTTACCCCTGTATAATATTGCCTGGACGAAAAATATGACTTATTACAATAATTAAAAAGACACACAATGAACTGATCTACAGACTGGTAAAAAATTTATGAAAATCAGATGAAAAATAAAAAAGTTATAAAACATCAAAATTGGGCAAAATTTTAGGGTGACGGAATTTTGTGCCGGGGAGTGTATATATATGGTCAGCTGTGAGGGTTTTAGTAGAGATCACGATCAACTCTCGGATCTCGTACTAGGAGACGGTATAAAATGCAACGGAAATGCAAGAAATAAAAAAAATCATCAAAATAAACAAAAACAGTTGAAAATCAAGATATTGGTATAGAATCCAAGAACCTAAAAAACTGATGGGATGGTTACATTTAACAAAGTCATGTCAACTTTTGGTATCTGTAAGTGATAGAAATTCGAAAATATATTTTCCGGAAACCCACACGACCCAAATGTCAAAGCGATATTCCAATTCAGTCCGTAAAACGCCTAGGGGGTAGGTTGAAAAAATCACCCTGTATTATTATATACTCTTAATCTTAAATCTTACCTTAACATCTGTAATATAATTCACGTAATCATATAGTGACTTCAAACACAATGTCTGTAATTGGTAGGTCATAATTGTAGCCACTGAATTAAAAAATGACTTGATCTTTTTGGTTTTACTGGGATCTGGTAGTTTGTTTCTTTTGTTACCTTGCAGGAATATGTCGATAGCCTCAGAGAAATAATTGTCCAGTAGAATTTTTTTACAATTATCTATTTGCTTATTTGCAACGTACTTGAACTCGGGAAGATCAAATGTTCCTTTATGTTTCATGAGCTCCCCAACGTCTATCATGCGTAACTTCCTAAGAGGTAGATAAACTATATTAGATTAATTCCGGTGATATGGTTAAATTAATAATTTAGTCAAATTAAACATGAAAAGGGGGTGAACGCTGCATCAAATCGGGCATTTTTGTTATTTTGGTATATTATTTATGAAAGAGAAATGTTTAGTCCAAGTTCTCCACCTCGACAGGCGTCATCATTTTTTAATAAAAAAAGAATTTTGAAAATTCATTTATAAATGACGGAATTCTGAGGTAACGAACATACAAAAAAAACAGTCTTATATTGAGAACCACCCCCTTATATACAATTTTACCACACCAACATTATATACAATTTCGCGACTTTGTGCAGTGATTTATTTTTATCACTTTTTCCTGGTCTGTAGGTATATATGATGTTCGTTCACTGAAGTTTAGGGAGATAATGCCCTCCATTGCCCCTTTAAACGTCGGTTCTACTGCACACCTCAAGGTTAAGTTAAAATTAATTTGACCAACCTGTATACGGGCACACTTGCTCCAACAAATTGCGCACAAAATACTTACATCAGACAATGATTTTTCTTGGTAATATATAAAAATGCTACTGGGTTCGCCGATTACTGACACCAGATGTCACTTAACGAATCATGCACATATATATAGCGAATAGGGTACACAATAAAGTGTTAATGAACCTACCTGTATTTCGAATACCATAAATCCAATAGCCCGGATAAACACGTATTCACTACATGTAAATTTCTGTCCATTTTAAACCTGGCTGCATCGAAGCATGGTCTAAAACTATTGCCAATGCTTTTGAGTTCTCTCCTGGATGGCGATTCGCCTTCACTCAGAGACTTCACGAATGCCGGATCTTGCAAAACAAAATCTATAATTGCTTTTTTCACTGCCATCATGAAATCCTCTTTCACGTCCTCTATGGACTTACTGAGAGTTTGCGTCCATATCATGAGACGCCTCGGAACTAGTGCCAAAACCTACATACAATGTGAGAGTTTTCAATTCAGATATGTGGTATTATTTTTATCTTTATTTTAATTATTAGGTATACCTAAATGTAAAGTTTAGTATATCATATATAAATAGAGGTAATATTACTATAAGGACTTGTTTGTTGATATTGTGCACCTTATAGCCATCCTCTTATTTGAATACAATTCTTACCCGATTCAAGATATTTTCATCTAAAGGAGCTACGTGTACGGTATCTACCCCATGCCTAACATAATAATAATAGCGCAACATTTCTTTCTCTTCGGCTGATGGAATTTCGTCCAGACCAATTTCACGCTCTTCATCTTTGCTAACAATTAGACTAACCAATCTTTGCCTAAATTCTTCTCTTTGCCGCCTAAGCGCTGTGTAAGACTTTAGTTTTGCTTGAAGTTCAGCTTCTATAATTTGCAATTGTATCAAATATACATTATTCGTAAGAGTAGAGTAGTTGATTGTGTTTTAATGTGAGGTATGTACCCACATTCCTACCTATATACTGGTTTATGATTTACTCACCCTTTTGTTTTTCTGCTGCAAGTTTTTTCTTGTACTTAGGATGTGACGTAGCAATAATAGGTTTCAATAGCTCAGGGGGCAAGGAAAATACGGATCTATCATGTATATTAAAATCTGACGGTAATGATAATCTTGGTATTTTAATCTTAAGGTCGCCTCTAGCTTCCAGTTTTGCCCTTTTCTCTGCTATTTTCTTCACTAATCTGTCTCGTTCTACATCCCTTCCTGCCATATCTAGTAAACTAGGTATTTATCAACATAAAAGTTTGATATATAATTAATGTAATGTAGGCAATTTGATATTTTGATAATACCTAACACCTAACACGTTTATAAATCTGCTTATTTTACTTATCAATATTAAAACATTTTGTTGGTTTATTTTACCGGACCGGAGTACCGATTAGCAAGATAAAAGTTTGATATAGGTATAATTAATATAATGCAATTAAGTAATACCTACATAATACCTAACATGTTTATAAATCTACTTATTTTACCCATCAATAGAAAAACATTTTGTTGGTTTCTCTTACCTTCATAATAATAATTATTGTTTGAGTACCGCTGAGAAAATGTTATGTCATTCGACATTCGACTACAGTCTGCAAATTCTTTGGCATTTCGGCAAGATTGCGAAGTGAGGTTAGAAGAATACGAAAATCATTTGAATTTTATAGAATTTTGGAATTAAAAGACGGATTAGCAAAATGGTATGTAAACTTACCTTCCTTATTTTTTTCCACTTAATGTGCCATAACTGCCTAATTCTAAAATTACACTTCAGAACTTCAAGCTGAAGTTAAAGTCAAACAATATTTTAATATAATGTAACTATGTGTTTGTCATGGAAACAATACGTTGTGTCGTCCTCATTGATTTTTTTAAATAACGCTGTAAGAACCAAAATTATTGTCAGGAAATCCCCAGAAATATGATCCTGTATTGTTTAAATGGCCGTAGCATAGCACTAACCGGAATTATAATCTTTGTATTCTCTCTCCTACAGATCTTAACAAAAACCATTGCTAAATTTTTCCACAATACTGCTGTCAAATCCGCTGCAGAAAAGTCATTACTGGCCACGTTAAGGAAGAAAACAGGCTATACATTTACAAACTGTAAGAAAGCGTTAGAGATGCATAACAATGACTTGAACAAGGCCGAGTCTTGGTTACAAGAACAGGCACAGTCTATGGGGTGGTCTAAAGCAACGAAATTAGAAGGAAGGCAAACTACGCAAGGTCTGGTTGGCGTGGCCTTAAGTGATCAAGACGGAGTGTTGGTTGAGGTGAACTGTGAAACGGATTTTGTAGCCAGAAACAAGGAATTTCAAAAAATGGTGGAGGAAACTGCAAAGACTTGCCTGAAATATGTTAAAAACCATCAAAAGTCACAGAGCACTGTGACTAAGGTATGGTTTTCTGTATTTATATGTCTTGGTATTTAAATAATACTTAAAAATTGCTAGGTATGCTCTTCAAACAGTAGCAATGGCAAGGAGAAATAATGTTTGAATGTAATTTCCGTATTTTAAAAGAGATGGGAAGTTCATCGCTCTAAGTTTTCTATAATAATACTTTCCTTTTGTGATTTCCTTGATAGAGGTGGTCCCATCAACGAAATATTGTAGAAGGAACACATTTTTTAACTTTGGCACTTTGTTTGGACTAGTTAGGAGGTAATAAACATACTAAAACTATCCACTTTTCGGAGGTGAGTCTTTTTCGGGTGTTCACATATCTCCGAATCTATACGTCCTAGCTATAAGGCTACAAAATTAGAGCCGACACAATATGCCACAAGATTGAACCCGGCACTCTGGCAGTGTCCAGTTAGGCTTCCTATTGGAAATCGTAGGTTTCCCCTAGATATCGCCAGATAATTCCTCATCACTGGGACATTTCAGGAGATTTATAGCCAGCCGACAGTTACTTGTTTCATCCCATAGCTTCTAAAATTTCTCATAGGTGTTTTCCTTGACCGTTTGTAGTTTGCAATGTACATGTACAATGTACTCGAACGACTAGGCCCAATAATTTTCAGACTAACTGCCTTCTGGGCCAGTTTGTCAGCTTCTTTAATCTGCTGAGTTTCCACGGACACCAAAACACCTATTATAGGAATGGCGACTTTGTATGTTTACCTCCGATCTCAACCAAACAATGTCCCAAAGTCAAAAATTGTGATCACTCTACACCCCCCTTTTGAGCATTCATTGACTGGACTAGTAGTATACCATACAAAATGTTTAAATAGAAAATTGCACAATATGAAAATAATGTTTTTGTAGATTTGCTTGGACGCCGATCAGCTGAAAGTTCTCCAAACAGATGACGGCAAGTCTCTAGCGGATAAGCTAGCCCTAATGATTGGCACTGTAGGCGAAAATGCTATTTTAAAAAGGGCACTGTGTGTAAAAGTTGGAACTGGAATTTTTCTCTCAGGTATTCCTTTTGTACTTTATATAAAGTATAATCTTATATAAATTTATTAAATTTGTATGAAGTATAATCCTTCCTAATACTGAATAACTGCTTTTGTATTTACAGCGTATGCTCATCCCTCTGGAAACTCGACTGATAACATTCTATTAGGTAGATTAGGAGGATTGTTGGCATATAAAACACAACAGCCAAGCGAGTCTCTAACTGAAGTTAGCAAAGGTAGGTGTATACCTTGTTCTTAAAAACATTGCTGTAGTGCGTCTGGGGAAAGTTTATAGGCTTGTTCACACGGCGACACTAAAATTTGGCAGTAAACATCACGACAGGAAATGCCACAACAGTGTCATTTTCTGCACTGTCCACCCTTTAATTTACCCTCTACAGATTACAGTTATTACCGCTTTTCTTTCAATTTTGTTCCACAAGTTTGGCCTTCTTTGAGACAGTTCCCCAACTCATAGCTCATGGGAATGATCTGTGCTAAACTTCTCCAGGTTCTTTATTCAAAATTATACCATTTGCAAGGTGAATGTCAGATTTTGCTACAAAACTGTTAAATGCCTTTACTAGAGTGTTTTATAGGATAACATTCTACAGATCCATCAATGGTAATGCAATGTCACCTACATTGCATTACCATTGATGGATCTGTAGATCCATCAAGTCATTAAGTCATTTTCATACAAATCTGTTCAAAAGTTGTAAATTGTTTACATTGAAATTATTAATAAATTATTAATTATTAATAATGTGTGTGTGTGTGTGTGTGAACACTTATACTATGAGTCCACAATATTAGAGATTAAGTTTCCTCGCTTTGGGCATTGAAACGCTGCCTACATCAGTCTCTCTTATTGTGGACTCGTAGTATAGTGCCATCATCGAATGCCGAGCACTGTCACGGCATTAGATGCCGCAACATCGATGTTACCATCTGAATGAGCCTTATTTACAGGAATTTGTCAGCACATTGTGGGAATGCACCCCAAAAAGATTGGCAGCGCCGATGATGAACCGGCTCAAAATAAAGAAGAGGAAACGTGTTTGATTCACCAAGAGTATCTACTCGATGATGGAGTTACCATTAAAGATGTTCTGGAGGAACATAAACTAGAAATTGTTGATTTTAAAAGGTTTGAATGTGGGGAGAGTTCTCTTGCTTTAGTGGATCAACCCTTAGAATTTGTAGAAACATGTCAATAGTTATCTATATCCTTATTTGTTAAATAAAAAGCGTAAACATCTTTAGAATTCCTGTTTTTTAGAATTGGTTATTTTATTTCAGTGAGAACAAAGCTTTTGTGTGGATGCAGTAATACTTGAGGGGGGGGGACTACTTTAGCATTTATTTAAATTTTTCTTGTTCTCATGAACATTGAAAATTATCTCACTCACTAGCTGGAACCATTTCGAATACGTTGGTATATAATATATCCAATAATGTTGATTTTGAGCGATTTGTGTTCTGGTCTGAACCTCTAATAGACGGAAAAAATATACATACAAAATCCCCACCTTGATATATATTTCCAATATTTTAACAGATTGGTGCGTAAGGTGAAAAAAATAAAACTAATTTTATTGTAATAAAATTTCTTCGTATCCCTGTTACGTAGATATTGCCAAGCATAAATGGCGTAAACGCGAGTTGGTTAAAGTTTTACCAGTATACCATGTCATTTAAATTTCTTATACTTCTTCAATTAGGCAACTCTTACCTTCAATAAGGATTGCCCTATAATTGCCCTTATTCTATTCCATAACCGTACTCTGTAATCGCTGTATCATCAGCAAATACATTTATTATAGTATTTTGATCCAAACGACACTATTTGGTTTACATACAATATAAATAATAGTGGTCCTAAAACAGATCCCTGCGGCACTTTTAATATAACTACCTCTTTAGTAGAAATTGCTGAAATTTGAATATGGCAATATATCCCTCACATGTGAAAATACATATCGACGCCCCCTCAATATATTCAATAAAATAGCGCCCTTCATAAAAAATTAACTCGAATTTTATTTTCCTCAATTTTTTTTACATAAATATAATTGTTTCATCAATATAATTATTCCACTAAGAAGATTTTAGTGATCTTGGGCTTAAAATATTTGTAATTGATCATTCTTTATGGGCTAGTGTGGCCTTTTGTAACATTTATAAATGGCGGCGCAATATCGCGGCCAGAAATCAGAGAGAAATCAAGATTTTGCATTAAGAAATTAGTAAACAACAAAATTTACAGCTGATTCGATTGGTTTTGGGTGCAAATTGTTTGTAATTGATAGCCCTAAAAAGTTGGATAGGCAGGTTGGCGGATCAAAGATGGCGGCTGAAACGTCAAGATCGGCGAAAAATTAAAAATAATAAGCTCAGTTAAGTGTCAAAAGCTCTAGTTAGTCACTAGAGCTTTTGACACTTAACGTGATTATATTGGCCTTAAATGTTGAGTTTCTATCATTTATTACATATTATGCAAGTTATTTTGCATCCAAAATGGCGGCTCGATTAACCTTAAAATGTAATAAAATCGGTAAAAACAGTGAAATTTATGTGGACCGTTTGGTCCCGAACGAGTATATTGATGGTTCATATGTCATCAAATGATTGCTTTTTTGTATCATGTAATCAAATTTCATAAAGCAAATATGCCTATATAAGGAAAAATCCACTGTCAAATGAACTCGCACAACCCATTTACTTGTAATGTGTATGGAGTATAAATATGGGTTTTAAGTTTGTATTGTCATCTGGCGACCCTGATGACCGAGTGCACTGTACGTGTTAATCCTGGATTAGGTTTAAGCCTTAAGCCTGACTTTTATGTGCATGCAAATGCGTCAAAATAAGTCGTCAGGCTTAAACGTAATCCTGGTGTGCACTGGGATGAGGGATCTATTTTAGAAAGTTTTCTCCCAATTTTTATTAATGACTTGGCTAGGTGGTTTTATGGTTAAGTAACTTTTTTTATGTTGATGATTTAATTATTTTCAGTTTGTTTTGCATCTTATTTATTTGGGTGCCCTACGGACAAACTTGTACTCAATGGTAACAAAATACTGAACAAGTTTTGTAGAAAGGTGACGTACTAAATTATGCGTATTCACTTATATCTTATGATCAGCTGCGAGATGTGACCATATTTTACACTTGAGTGTAACATTAGACAATAAACTGCTGTTTGATAATTAGATTTAATGTTATTTATATAATAACATTAAATCTAAGGACTCTGTTTTCTGTTTTTGGTCTGGGCATCATATTATCACATATTGTAAATTGGGTGAAGGTTGGAAAATATTAATAGATTTCTTAAATATTTGTATTTAAAGGAAGGTGTCAGTCGATATTTTGTTATCGGAATGTAATTTCCAATCTCTTCAGTCTCATAAAATAGTTCATCCACAACCATTCAATAATAACTTAATAATATATTTCTTAACTGACGAAATATATGTATACAAATTGTACAGTATTAAATTATAACAGTGATTTATGATTAATCACAGTTTAAATTTGATTTACATATATGTTGCCATGGCGAATTAACACAGCCCTATTTATAGTGAACACAAAAACAAGGTGTCTATATTGAATAAAAGTACTTGGTTTGAAGAAAAGTACTCAAGTAAAAAGGAGGAATGCACAAAGGGCATAATGAGGCCTAAGTGCTGTGGTGGAATGGGAGTGTAACACTACCTTCCACTACACTCCGACCCATATACATACATACATACATACATATATTTCGTGGCATTGTCCCCAAAGACGCATTAACAACTAAAACACAACTTGTTTAAGATAAAAATGTATGATGGTCATGGAAAAACTACGGAACCTATTCAACTCATAATTAATAGCCTTTATTCACTCAGGTGACTTGCGACACTTGCCTGTGACAAGTCCTGCTTGAATTCAGTATATAATTAATTGTTTGTCTAATAATATAATTAATATACTACCTATTTCAGTTATACTTATCGTAGACAAAAATTATAATTGTAGTCCAACCTGTGATATGGGGAACTAAATTATTTGCAGATGGTTGAATTCAAAATATTTCGTGACTCTACCAACCTGCCAAATCCCGGATCACCCCTATACTATAAAAGAACCCATTTCCACCCTCATTTTGAGACTGCAAATGAGTTTGTTGGCTTGTACGAATTAATACGATTTATGTTTTTAATTTTTATTCTTATTTTTTAAATTGTGAAAAAATTACACATAAAAACTAATTTTTGATGCTTGCTCCAATTTGAAACAAATATTAAAATCGCAGTAATTATGTAAAATATAGAATATACAATATAAATTTATAATAAATTAAAATCCTCTCCTTAGACGTTTTTTATTTTTAACAGACCTGCCTTAATTTTATCTCCAACTGACTTATTTCTCTTTAATTCTGAACAATTTTTCCACAGCCATATTCTGCAGTCTTTCTTCCAGATGTGTGCGATTTCATTTAGGGTGTAATTTTTTCCTCCGTACTTTAGAGCTTCTTCTTTTATCACAACAATTTCATTAGTTATTGCATCCCTTGTCTCTATTTCATGCTTTATAAGTTTATATGTATTCTTGTTGATCAATTCGCCAAGTTTATCGTTTATCACCTTAATATAAAGAATTACGATATCAAATAATGTAATAAATAAATAAGTACCTAAGCAGTCAAAAATTAAGATTACAGTGTGCGCAATGCTTTAGTAATATTTTTAGGAACAATTTTCACTATTTTAACTTACATCAATACACTGATTTTATAAATTTAAAAAAAAATTATAAAGTACCTCATTTTCCTCTGAGCTGATACTTTTTGCATCTTCCATCCCCCCTGTGTAGGATTTAGTATCACGTAAATTTAAATGTTTTGCATACAAAAGTCCTAGACTGGTTGTAGACACTGACCTTCTTAAAGGTGTGGTTTTAGATTTGAGATTTACTTTTTTTGAAACATTATCTTCGGAAGTCATTTTTGACGCTTATTAATTATGATTGATATTTATTTTCCATGGGTACTTGGATCAAGACATAACTCAGCAATAATTTTTTCCCTTATATCTCGCCCTATAATCGGGTACTGCAGATAATATTAAAAATTACAGAAGAAATACATACATACAAAAAGAAATACATACAGAAGAAATTGTCCTGGGACACCACTTATATTCTCAACAACAACCAATTTAATTATCTACAGAAACTATATATCGAGAGCTATGGAACAGCGAGGTCACAAATCGACTTAGTATACACTAAGGCACTTGACCGGATCAATCATTTTCTCCTGTTGGCAAAGTTGAATTCAGTGGGAGTTGATGGTGATGTCCTAAAATGGACTGGCAGTTGCTTAGGCAATCGCATGTTCGCTATGTCGGTTCAATTTCTTCATCAGTACTAGTCACGTCAGGGGTGCCCCAAGGTTCTCACTTGGGCCCAATATTATTTAACCTTCTTGTGAATGATAATGCGGAAGTCATACATAACTCGCAATTTCTGATGTTTGCAGACAACCTCAAAACTCTTTAGGTGTATTAATATTATCGATGAGGCTATTGTATTGCAAGATGACCTAGATAATATCTCTAATGTATCAAATAAATGCTATCGAATAAGTTTTTATAGAATTAGTAAATCTATTAGCTTTAAGTATTTATAAACTAAAAGTTGCACTCACTAATTCTGAAAATATAAAAAATATCTTGATTGAAAAATATCTTGATAAAATCATAGATCCTTGGTAATTTGGAAGGCAACAAAAATGTTGAGTTTTATTATTAGTTCATCCGAATACTTCTCTGTGCAGGCAACTATATTATTATATTGCTGATTAGTTAGAAAAAATGTTTACTATAATTGTTTATTATGGAATCCCTATATTAATATTGCTATTGAGCTTATTGAAAAGAAAAAAGTTTAGGTTTGTCAGATATGCAGCATTTCAAATATGGCACTGAATAGGTCTTATAAATTATGAAGATTTTTACTGCATTTGAACTTCAGCATCGACATCATTACAACATCGCAGAGAAGAATTATCTCATGCTCTGAATGAATTAGCTCTCTCATGAATTAGCTCTGCTTTCTTTATAACTTAATAAATGGTTCGATTAGTTGCCATGAGCTGCTAGAATTAATTATTTTTAACTTAACAATAAGGAGAACTTGTGTAAGAGAACTATTTAGTATTAATTTTCATCGCACTGAATATTGGCCGAACGAGACGATTATGAAAGTGAGTGTCCATAGACGAAATATGTACGTGGAAACATTTGGTTCCTCGCTAGAAAAGTCTGCGATAATTTCACTTGCATTGCATATTGCATATTTTAAAGCTTTTGTTTATGGAGGCTGGAGGTAAGGACACTCATATGGGATATGGGGGAACAGTTTACAGTTTGCAAAAGTGTCCAGCTGTAAGGAGTAAATAATAGCTGCAAATCCCTCCAGAATGGCGCTAGAGTAGCAAAATTTACTTAGCTCATTGGTCCGAAATAATATTAGTAAATATAACCTAGAAAAACTGTTGTCAAAATTTACCGACCTGCTACAGTAGCGCCACCCTAATTTAACGCTTTTCAAAGGACACTTTTTGATACACAGAGACGGTTCTCCTCAAAGATTTTTTACTGTAAACAATCCTTGGGTTCTCCTCCATACTCACCTCCATACTTTTGTTGATGACATCCACTCCCATGCCTTGTTCTTTGAGCTATTTATGATATCTTACCAGATCTTACATCTTACCACAGATGTTCTGTGGTATAAGTAACAATTATACTGAACTGTGATCTTACGGTACACTTCTCTAATGCGAGGTTGGTTCCAGGTCAGAGATATGGAGACCAGGTCCAGGAATATAAATCGGTTAACTCTGTCGGTTAACACCGATCTGAAATTTTGTCTTTCAAATGACCAGCAACCTTTTTATTTCCTATACTAGAGAATTATTCTCCAAAATGTTTTGTACTGATCTTACCACAGTATAAGCACAGATGTTAGCTGTTGTGTTTTCTGTTATATAAGTAACAATTATTCGGAACTGTGATCTTTCTTGATCTTACGGTACACTTCTCTAAGCGATGTTGATTCCAGGTCAGAGATATGGAGACCAGGTCCAGGAAGGACCGGTCTGAAATTTTGTCTTTGAAATGATCAACAGCCTTTATATCTCCTACACTAGAGAAATATTCTCCAAAATGTTTTGTGGTGCTTTTTTTTTTGTCTTTTTTGCGCATTGATCAATTTCCAGATTTCTATTGGGTTAGAGCTAATTAAATGTATTGGCAACTTAAATGGACGACACCGAAAGGGATTTTATATATATATATTAGCTTCCTCTTAAGTGGTTTGATAACTAAGCACAGAGGGGCGCTCGCGTTATAACAAATAACGAATTGACCAATAGGAAAGGGATATTTGATATTTTGTGGGAACTGACAGTGGTAATTTCCGAGAATTTCAATTCGATTATGTCATTTATTGTAGTTTTGCTTTCTTTTATGGTTTGTATTGTATATTAAAATTGTTGCAAATCAAAAATGTGTAGTGCCTGGATGTGGCCTAGTTTTCTAAAAAACACACTTTCCCTAAACATGAAGAACTTTTTTTGTAAATGGGTACAACAGGTGAATAATCCAGTTTTGGCCACGAAAACTAGGTAACAGATATGCAAATCTTAAAGTTTGTGATTTACACTTTTCGGACATGGACAAATTACATGGAACATGGAAATTACATAGAAAAAAGGAATCTGTTTTCTGTGAATGGAACAAATAGATTTGAGAGCATATCCAACTATTAATTTACCCTGATTTACCTAGTAAGTAGAAAATTTGCGAAAACTATTTATTAGTCCCTATCCCTATCATTAACGTATATCGCTACACCACCATGCGCTTGATTTATCCCTCAGCTGCTACTGACCAGTTACTACTTATTAATAATGGTATGGTACTGAAATAAAAGAGTGGTTATATTCAATATATATTTTCTGTAATATACACCTTTTAACAATGATATATAACACTTGATAATATTTCAATATCCATATAAATTTTTATACATATAATATACAGATATTATTTATACTTGTCAATATAACGGTACAGACTCAACTAGAAAACAAAATTAAAACTCAACAAACCTAAAAATATTACAAATAATCTACAAGTATAAATAATGTACAGTTGCTTTCATGGAAAACATTATGGTGAAATTTATTTTTAATTTTCTAAATTGTAACCTAACTATTTGCATTGAAACGTTTAAAATTAAACTTCACCAAATTCCAAATAGGAACAAAAACAAATAGTTTGTTAAACTATAAACAATCGTTAAAGTGCTTCCATTTTAGATTAACAGATCAAATAAATAAGATTTAAGTCTCTTTTAAAATAAACAAAGCATATATAAATATATATTAATTGAGCAAACTTAATGCTAAGCCTCAAAGTAATTTGTCAAGTAAAAAAATAATGGCTTTCAATGTGAACAAAATGGCCTTGTGAGCAATGATAATACTAATTTTCATCAAACACTTAAACACATTAATATGTACAAAAAAAACAGAAAACCTCATCGATTGACGCGTTGAAAAGCACATCAGAATATATTTCAAAGTGCACTTGAAAATGCAAATGATAAAAAAATATCTTACACAGATAAGTACGGAACATGATCATGATGCCTCCACCAATGAATTATACTGTAAAAAATAAATGGATTAGGATGACAAATTGATTTCTTGAAATTTCAAATATCAGCTACAACATGCACGGCAGATGAAGGTGTTAACGCCACAAGTAGAAGAGTTAGTAACACAAACATAGTCTCAAAATACCGAATATACACATATTATGAGACGCTTTTGCAAATGCTACCGTTATTATACATAACTAAGGCAAACGTCTATAATAGGGGTTAGAGAAAAAAAAACTAGATTTGGACGGACCTCCTTGAAATTGGCCTTGAATGAAAGATCAACATATAAAGTAAGTCATTAAAAACAGCACTTTTTTCACTCTTCTTGTAATAATAAAAGCAATAATTTTAGAGAAAAGTTTTAAACAAAAGTTGTTCAGCGGATTTTACGTAAGGATTAAGTATTCAAAAAAAAATTCTCGTTGCGTAGTGCCAAAGTTAAACAATGCCAAAAAGAAAAATTCGATAAAATATACGACAAATTTTTCTAAATTCGTTGAAATTGGTGTATTATAAAGCCATTAGAAGCTTAACAAAATACGCTGCGTCTGATTAAAAATTTCAACTTAACAATTTTGCAATTGGTCGACATATTAAAATTTTTCTATCGGAACCAGCGCATTTTGTTAAGCATTCTAATGACATTAAAGCATTCTTTAAAGCAAATTTCAACGAATTCAGAAAAAATTTTCTATATTTTATATTTTCTTTAAAATGCTTAATCCTTACGTAAAATCATTTGCTGAACAACTTTTGTTCGAAACTTTTTTCTCTAAAACCATTACTTTTTCCAGTACTGATAGAAAAATGAAAAAAGTGCCGTTTTCAATATTATTTTGCAATTAAAAACCACAACCTCGTATCTCGCTCATTGCAACTTTCTGGATGGCTTACTATATACGTTAAGATCTTTCATTTAAGCCCATTTTCAACGGATTCCGTCCAAAGTCCATATCCACATTTTTTTCTCTGACATAAATAAAATAAATACATTACGAAGGTGGTTCTTAAAACAAGCAAAAGCTAAACATCATCCCTCTAAAAACGGCCTACACGCTCCTTTATAATGTTCAATATCAAGCACACTGTAGGTGTAACGAAATGTCCAATTCCTAACAGTGCATATTCCTATATATTATTACCCACATTTCTGAACACTTATACATCTACTAACAGGTAATATAATCTATAACGTTCTCTCTATAACAAAAACATTACTTCATGCTTGCCAAGAAATTTATCTACATTGCATTACTGATAGTTGTTATTACCTTGGTCAAAACAACTAGGGTTAATCAGGTTGATTAGTTCGTTTTCAGTGAGAGAAGTGAACGATTGGGGTATCATTCTGTCCTCGTTTTTCTTATCGTTCTGTATCGAGGCGATCTCTTTCACAGGAATGGGTATAACAAAATCAGAACTCTGATCCTGACTAATAGTCTTGGGCATCATCGGCGAGTTTAGCGTGGTGCAAGCGGTGTTAAACTGAGATTGAACAAAGTTGTTACCGGCGTTGCCCTGTAATTGACCTAGGGCGTTGTTAGGCAATTGAGGCGTCCTTGACGAAGACATAGAAATAATATCACACTTGGATGTCGCAGAAGGCAACGTGGTCCCTAGTTCGGAAATCTTCTTCTGGGTCTCTAAAAAATCCACGGCTGCCTTAATAAGCACCGCTTTCTCGGGATCGGTGGTGAAATTAACAGAAATAGGGGAATGTAAAGTGTTGATATGCTCCGGAGATGCCTGGTTCGCGTTCAGGCTCCGTTGAGGAGAGCTAATCGCCGCCGGCATTAGCCCTGCTTCTACAGAGTTGGTGGGTTGGCAGATATTTAAATTGGAGGCCGGTAAGAGCGTTTCCTGTTGCATGGTGCTTGTGTTGCGGCACATGAGACTGGGCGATATCTGTGAGTTGAGTATAACGTCCGATGAGAGGTTCGGCGTCACGTGGGAATTGTTCAATTCCTGTTGGCTGAGTACAGGGGAAGGCATTCTTGTGTTAATAATCGGAGGCACCATCAAATTCGATTGCGAGTTCAGCATCACGTCTTGTGATGTAATCATGACTTCCGCTGGGTTGCTGTTTGTCGTCACCAAGGACATATTACTCGTAATAAGCACATCTTTTGGGGATGTATCTTGCCTCGTTGGGCTAAGATGCGACTCTACAGTAGAGTTGACGAAAGCGTCTAGTCGTTCTGTGTTGATCGGAGTAGGAACACTTCTATCTAACGAAGTAGCGATGGTAGTGATTGCGGTAGAGGCCATTGTGTTTGTTTGCTCCGGTACCGTTTGTTCGGCTACATCGGCGGCCTCAGATTTCGCGACAATATTAATCGCTTCATTCTGAGTCGTACTAGATAGAAAAGGTCTCGCGGAAGTTAAAAACACAGGCTCTGAACCCGGTGGAACTCCCAAATGCGACAAATTTTGAGTAGTAGAGGTTAACATACCGCAAGTTCGACCAGGCATTACCTGTGTGTTTAAAACCCTTTGCGACTGGAACATATTATGTTCTGTGTTTATTATCTGTGTAAGTTTCCCGTTAATGTCATTTTTCATCAGCATGTTCGGCGAATTAGGAACCGTGAGTAAGGGAGACTCTATTTTGGTGAGATAATTCTCGACGCTCTGCGCACTCTGCGTGGGCAGTGGACCACTGGAATGTTCTATTCCAAATCTTTGCAAGGCCGCCATTGATGGCGCTGTCGTATTGACAAGATCGGCTACTGTCACCATCGGCATTTTCATTCTCAAGTCCATCACATTCTCCACGGCGGTGGTGGTGGCCAAGTGATTCGCCGAGTGCAGTTGTTGTGATAGCGCCGCTCTCTCATCAACCGCGGGGTTGCTGTGATGCATATCGCTGCTGCAAGATGTGTCCTCGTTCATAGAGGACATAGAATTAGAGCAATCCACGGAATTCTCACAAACCGACGAGATCGGCCGACTAATGGAACTTCTATGCATGATGATGTCCACGCTGTCCTCGTTTCCAACACTTATATTAGAGTTCTCGTTTACGTGGCTCATCATGGAATTCTGATGCATCATATCCATAGAGTTATCGTTGATCATGGATATGTTGGAGTCACCGTGGTGAACGTCCAGAGAACTCTCTGATATATGTCGGTACCGTTCGTGCTCAACCATGGACCCTTGACTACTTTCATCGATGAACTCCTGTTTTAACGTATGCAAAGGGGGCGAATGTATCTCACTAGTGGAGGGTACACTTATGGAGGGGCGTCTGGTAGCCAGCGGCACCAAACTGGAATCGGGAGGTGGCATCATGTCTAAGTCTTGCTCCCTCTTGCTGACCGATGTGGAATTCCAGAAGTTGCTCTTAAAAAACGGTGCTGGCTGGGGCGGCGGGGGTTCGATGTGCACTGCAAACATAAAAGTACTAATCAGCTACTGGCACACGGACTGTGGAATATTAAAACTAATAGCCGCCTTCATAGCCACTGTAAGAAAAAGGGGGGACTTGCCACTCAAGCCAAGTTTACTGTACATTATAAAACAATACTTTTTATTAAAAACATTTATAAGATCAGCAACAAACTCAAATAAAATATAGATACATTTAACTTATAGATGTGATAAGGCTTGATAGACATGACCCACAATGTTGACGCCCCAAGTGCGCTCACAAATGCAAATCGTCACAGATTCAGGCCAGCCACTCTCTACGACCACTCTTAACTAACCCTAAAATAAAGGATTTTTAGGATCAATGACAGTATAGTATGATCAATAAATACTTCAGGCTAAATTACTTTTATGGAAAAAGTCACACAGTAATAAGAAACCTCTCTACTCCAAGTAAAACGCATTTCGTTTGTTAGATTAAATTGGCCACCACCATAATATAAAAAAACTACAACATTCATCAGCTGTTTAAATAGGTAGCCTGAAATAATTTTAGTATCTGTAAATATCTAAATCTAAACGATACAAGGGTTATATGAATGTAGTCGATGATCATGGGGTTAATCCCGAGTGAATAAATGGATAAATGAATGATCGGCTAATGAAGGTTAATGTATTAAGACTCTAAATTGTGAAATGAAACCTCATTTGTCATTTAAAACAAACAAGCTGAAACAAATAAGGTTTCGCTTCACTGTTGTGCAAGCGTAATCATATGTAATGACTGTAATGATGACCTAAAGTTACCGTTCACCAATTCCCCAAATGAAACAAATTTATATAAACTGTAGAGAGGATTCTTTAAGGATGAAAGTTTAAGGACACGACGGAAAAAGGAGTATTAACCTATTTTCGCATTCATGAAAAAGTTTCATCTCAGGCACACTATGCGTGAACATTGCGGGTCGAAAATCAGGGTTTCTGTCGATGTTGGTATCCCTGCAAAAGAAAAAAAACTTCTCCGCCACACGCTACCTAAAAAAACCAAACTTATGCTTCTTGCAAGGTGTATCCTAGGAAGATGGGAGCTGTCTTATATATAATAGAATTTAAATGAAATGTGCTTAAATTAAATTATTAGGTTTACATAGGGCAAATGATTTTAAAATTAATGAAAACTGTATTTAATTTAAATATAATTAAAATTAAGGTATATTTGTGTGATGATAACAAGTTTGCGCTTGTTTTGTGGGTTGGGTTTGGGTGTATGACATGTTCAATGGCATATCCAGAGCAGACAAAATTCACTTTCCTCTGCGCAAACTCCCCCCTTATCTCATGACGAACAAGACAAATATGATTTATTTAACGGTTAAAAAACTTGACTACTACAAACAGTCAGCTTAGAGAACGTTTTTGCAGTAAACACACACAGAAATAATCCTCACCACCATTAGTCTTCGGTTTTCAACAAATCTGAGGGTTCTTAATTTTGTCGTGTGCCTTTTGGCACATTTGAATTCGTAATAATAGCACATATTCCAATACAGTTTCATGCAAAAATCAAATAGGTACTTTAGTAAACATTGATTACATTTTAAATTTGATTAAACATAAACATTATGCGTCAAAAGTGAAAATGTCTTGCAGAAATACATTGAAACTTCATACCCATAACCTTAAACCTATTATAGTAGGATATTTAAATTTACTTGCAAATCGGCAGTACAATGAAGATATAAAGGTAATAGCATAAAATTTGTATAAATTGTAAATTCTACACATGCGAAAAACCTCAAGTGAAACTTCGTTATGTTGCTTGGATCAAAACTGAGCTCCGCTATGCAAATACATAATACAGAACTAAGCACAACTCCTAGCAGAGCTAAGTTTTAACCGAATCAGGTATCCCTCTAAGCTGAATAAGAGTAATTTTGCGTGAAGATATTCAAGGGAGAGTAAGAAAGTGAATTTTGGCTGTAAAATAAAATGTAGGCAAGTGTGAGTGTAGTGTTGTAATGTATGTGTGAAATGATGTATCGTGTGTTTTTTAAGTACCCGTGAAACAAGAACCTGAACGACGCGTCATCGGAGGCGAAGATTAGGCCCCGCAGGCTGAGAGAAGACGTTGGCAGGCGGCCCCTCTGCGTATACAGAGCCTGTATGCTGTATGAGACAAAGTGAAAAAGCAAACGCAATTGAGATTTGTAATAACTTTGGAGCTCATACATGAAATATTGGTCTTTCGACACAAAAATAATTGTAAAATGTTTTGACGTTGCTTATATTAGATAATCATCTCGGCTTTAACACTACTGTTCTTGATGTCATTGTGGCATAAAAAAATCACTAAAATCGTCAAAATATTTTACAGTACAAAAATAAAAAACAAACAATTGGGCTTTGGTCTTATTACACATTGAAAATATGTAATGTATACAAAAATAGTTATTAAATAATTACATGTCAGATTGTGAGAATAAAGTACATTTCACAAATTGATAATATTACATTTCAAATGAATGTATAATAAGTTACAATACAATAATATAAAATACATGAGTAAAAGAATAATATTTGGTATAATTGAACCTTTTTTCGGCGTAATGTAGAATTCTTCCTAAATAAAAGACAAAAAAATGCAAATAATCAAAAATTTGTCTGCTTCCAAAGCCACTGGAAATATCGTGGGTTATATTATCACCACCATTTTTTACTTGAACTAATATTACTGACTGTGAAGGAACGTAACATCTCGTGATGCAATAAAAAAAAACGTTAAAAATCTGAAATAATATAACCCATATCTGAAACTCGTTGGGGCAAATGATGTACTACAACAATCAGACTAAGCCCTTTCACACCAACTCTCGCAGGCTCATAAAAAGCATGCGTTCGTTTCCTTTCATGTCATTCTCAAATGCATTTTCATACGTCCTATCACACTTTAGTACACATTTGTCGCCTCTGTAGATAACCAAGTAAGGTGAAAAATTGTTAATACATCAGAAATATTTAAATCAACCGCCAGAAAAGTATTTTTTTATACATAAATATTACTCAAATAAACATAAAATATTTTTTTGCATATATGCAACTTTCTTCTTACACGAAAAATATGAGAGTTATATTTAATGTAGTAAAATCTTTCACCTACACGCAATTAAAAAGGTATCGCAAAAAAGCGGTTATCAATAATATCTGAAAGAGCAAAAAATGTAAATTCTTTAAAATCTAGTGCATAATTATACATACACAAAAAATTTAAAGTGGGTTGCGATACCCTCTTATTCCAATCATTCAATTAATTTCATGCGTCACATGCTTAAAGCACAGATTGACTTAATGTTCCCTGTTGTTTTGGATTTAAAATACTTCCTTGTAATTAACATGACCGAAACATAATGAATTTAGATCTAGATTAGATCTAGACTCGCAGGCAACCTGCTAATTACCTGTAAATATGGTATAATACGTGAGTAGTATTTTCTATATTATCTTTTTCTATGTTTATTTTCTACTTTCCTTACATTCCAAACAACAATATTAAGCCAACCTTTTTAATAAAATGTTAAAATAGTAAATAACATTAGCTTACCACTGGGCATGGCCCCATTAACGGGTGTATATACAAACTGATGGGATTCACTTGTTTTACCGCTTGATACCACACATAACCGCACCGAAACCGGCTCGGTTATGTCGGGTCTGCGGTAAGGTGGTACCACACACACAAAATGTGTCTGAAACAAACAAGAATGTTTACTTTTTCTCACATTACAACAAAAATTAGTTAGATTAAATTAGTTAGCGCTTTGCTTATATACGGTGTATCCCGCTTTCTATATATCCACCCTAATATCTGTTATTAATATTGCGATTCTCTTAAAATTTGGGTGGTGATTGTATGTTGGTAAAATGAATATTGGGCAGTTAAAAATTTTTTTCTTCATTGGCGTGCTTCATAGGGTAGATTTTTCGGCAAACGGATGTTAGGGCTTATTTTAGATCACTTTTTCAATCATATTTCTCTCTTATGCACGTATGACGATTAGCGCGCAAATATCAGTCAGTTATGTGACAAGGCCAAGGAAGCACTCATTACGTACGCTAAAATGAGTTCCGTGAAGCGAAAGCGTTTCACAATTAAAGAAAAAAGTACTATAATACCGTTTAGAAGCTGGTGAATCAATTGTAATCATTCGTTTTGTGCGTTGTCCGGTTACAACTAAGTATCGCCGGTCCTTTGAGGGTCGTTACATCCGGATTCTACTGTACCAAGTTTAAATTCTGACCATTCAACGGTTCTTATTTTGTATATAGAGACTATAGACATTTTAGTTCAGTGTGCACCCTTGTTTAAAACAACAAGGCTTGTCTTTAGTAAGGTAATTTTTACTGAAAATGGATGAAAATAAGTTGAGAAACTAAATATGCAGTAATAATAGCATGTCTCTATTATGTAACTAACACTAAAACTACAAAAATTAGAATTATATAGGTCTTATAAGTTTGTTTTAGAGCCAAAAATTTATATTCATTATCGGTCTACAAAATTTCAGTCTCATTGTTACAAAACAAAAGATTCAGTTGATGTAGACTGATGAACAACTAACCTGTAAATTTAACAGGCACTGTTAAATTTACAGGTTAGTTTTTTGTGTATGCAATAGTGGCAGTATTTTTGAACTGTTCAAACTGCTCAGTCGTTACTTCAGCCAAAAAGTTTTTATAAAGCATGTGTTCTATTGTACGAAAATTAGTAAATCTGTAGAAGTTGTACTCACTAACAATAGTTCACGCGCCTATTAAATTGCAGTGCAGATTTGGAAACTATCCTAACCTAAAAGTGACAAGGAAAATGTCGAGTGGTTCAGCTAAAACAATGGTTGACACGATTACATTCAAAATAATATTTATTGTTTATCCTCTGTAGGGCAAAATATCAGTTTCATACTATACGTATCAGTTTCAGCTCTACTAATAACATTCAGTCGTTGTAAATTAGGTTATCCATAACATAATTAACCAAATAATTTCAAAGAACAATAGGATTTATATAAAACATCAAATCAATTGTTTTCGGTTCGTTTCATAGATAAGATTTATTTCAGATTTAAATATTTTTACTTACTATAACTTACTCTCAATTTATAATACCTCTCAACAGCACAAGACCTTTTTACCTGAGACCTTTTAACGGCCTTATGACCCTCGTGTGTATCAGACAAATATGAGAATGTTATTAATCTGCGGGTTTCCAAAAATCTGTGGTTATGTGATTTAAACAAGGCGTCGCCCTTCCGGTTATTTTGTATTTGTATTAATGTTGGCAAACACTTAAAAATGTCCATTAATGTTCAGAGTCACATCAGCACATGTCTGGATAGTTTAATATAAAATATAAATATATTTAGACATCAAAAGTGTCCAAAATATATTCCTCCAATTGTAACCTCCAAATTTACAACTTTATATGGCATTCAATTTCCGTATGAAAAATCTTAACATTTTTTATTTTTGTGCATGTGGGAATTGATTTGCATAGAGCTCCAAAAAGATAAATAAAATCCTAAAAATCACCTATTAAACACTATTGAAGAGTTGTCATCGAATGAAAACAATGGGAGACAGATGCATAGCGGCGGAGCTTAGGTATTCATGTTATCATTTAAATGAGCTAACTTTTAACAGTTTTTGCGGGCAAAATAATTCCAACCGACACCTGTTGGTTATGCGGCAATATTAAAAAGTTAATCAAAGGATTACTTGTATATTTTATTTAGAAATTTAGAAATACACTGTTCTAGGAAAATTCCCTGATGGAATAGGAAGGTACAAAAATAATACAAACAAAATATCATATAAATATTAGACTGTTATTAACTTAACTATAGAATTATCAACAATATATTTATAATGTGAAAGAATGTTATGCTACTTGCATAACTTACTGATTTAGGATGAGCTGCCAGCAACAATGACAGATAACAAAATATGACTGAAGTTTTAATTTTGACATATAATATGGCAAATGCATTGAGGTTAGAATTCTGTTTTTGATCAAAATTTTATTGCATATATTATAGGGTGACCATACGTCCCGCATTGCGCTGGACAGTCCTTCATTTAGAAGTACTGTCCAGCATTCATGACTGTCCAGCATTATGTCCAGCTTTTAAGACTGAGTGGAGACCTCTATCTGTTACTCACCATAAACTTCTCTTCTTTCATCTGTACTTCTCATTTTTCATCTATAAGCTGTTTCAAATGGACCGACTTAAATACTATCGTAGAATGGACTGATGTCCATACCACTTTGGATTTTATTTCAAATCATCTTGTTAATAAAATTAAAGAGAGTGATTTAATTGACGAGTAATTGAAGTTACTTTTCTTAATATATATCTTAGTAACAAAAACAAAATAGAACAGTGGAAAAACGAAAATATGGATATTGACATGAGTTGGGCTGAAGTATTTAATTATTTTCAACAAGAGCATATCCGGTTTTCGAATTTTCGCTGTTTGCCCGGTACTAATGCACCAACTGTGAACTGAGAGAGTTTTTTCCGTTATGAACAATTTGTGGACTGCGGAGAAGTCTCAACTTAGTGTTGAGACACTTAAATGTATGTTAATCAGACAAAATATGGAAAAATATGGAGTCCTGTGATGATTTTGTACAAAAAATAATAGATAATAGATATATTAAAAAAAATACATAGCGCTGAAAAATATTTGCAACAAAATATCTTATTTTTATTTTTCGTTTGTTATATTCTTCTTTATAATATTATTTATTTGAATATCAATATATTAAAAGTTATAAATAGACTTCTGATTTAAAATTATTTGTATTTAATTACTATACCTCTTGCCGTCCAGCATTGAGTCGTAAAAAATCTAGTCACCCTAATATATTACAAAAAAATATGTTACTTGTAATAGTGTTATAACATGAATTGCTCCCATGCAGTCCACATGTGGGTTTATTTGATTACACCCTGTGTATTCAATATTTCAAATTTGCCGCCAAGAATATGTGCAGATGAAGTAAAACATAATCAATATTTGAGGACTGATGAAATTCAGGAGGTTAACAACGATTTCGTTCATTACGTTGATACCAATCATGCTACAATTAATGATTCTAAATCGGCAAGTAGTGCAAATGCAACACAAAATGTCTTCTACCTTAACGACAGATGAAAAATTATAGCTCTACAGGACTTTTTTTTAAAAAGAAGATATAAATAAACGTCCCTAAAAAAAGAAGCTAGAATGAGTATAGGTGTCAAAAAAAAACGTGGATTTCGACTTTGGGCAGAACCGTTTGAAATACTGCTTGAATGAAAGATCTTAACGTATATAGCAAACCATTAAAAAAAGTATCGAGTCGCGATCGAATCTGCACGTGTCACGTTTTTGTCCGGATCGCAGAAAATTGAGCTTTTCTATGCATGCGGAGGAAAACGGGAAGCGGGCTATTTTAAACAACGATGTGCACATGCGGAAAAGTATACGTGAAGTGTGCCATGCGCGAAATTCTAGTTTCCGCACTAGTGATTGCAAAAATTGGAAAGCGGACGGTTGTTTGAAATAGGTGCCTTTCCGCTTTTTCCGCAGGCATGGGAGCGCGCCAATTTAGTGCGAGTTGGACAAAAAAGTTGCATGCTCAGGTAATTTGACACCTTTACTGAATTTGTTGTGATATTTTTATTCGGTTTCAGTCATATTTCTTTTTAGTGTCATATTTGATATTACATACAAAATTAAATATGTATGTATAAATTCGTTTTCATTTATTGTGATCGTACAAGAAATAGTTAAAAAAAAATCACGAACACTAAGTTTATACCGTTCTCAGACAAAATTGGAAAACATTGTCATTGAAGTAATGTAAGTTACTCTTACCGTTCTTGATACTTACTATTACATGCTGTAAATTTAACATCTTTAAAAAACAGGTTTTGTTATTTTTGGTATTAATGGACAATGTTCAAATAGGAATTTAATATTTGAAGGAGAAGTAAACAACTAGGTAAGTACTCCTCAGGCAATTTTTCGCATTTTTTTGGACATTCATCCAGCAAAAAAAAGTAAAATATATTTTCAGTTATTAATGTGGACTCAAGACGTGTAGTGTTTCACTTCATAATTTAGACATTTAAATTGAAGAAGACCTCTACAAGGGTCTATAGTCATGTTTCTTACTTCGAGAGACCAATTTGGCGAGATGCCTTATATTTCATATAACTAGAAGACCCACCTGTTGTAAATATTCTTTATCGGGAGCAACTCCCTGTTCCCATCGAACATGACCATCCTCAAACTGCTGGAAGAAGACCTTGGTATCCTTCAGGAAATTTTTACCGAGTACAAACAATTCCAAACCTCCACTAGCGGGACAAGAGTTCAGAGATTTCTTGCAGATTTCTGGAACACCTGGGGGTTGTGCTACAACAAGGCACCAAGTTCATTAATAAAATTACAAATAACACCCCTAATATGACTTACTGCAAACGATAGGTTGTGAGCACACTTGCAATGTCTCTTGAGTGCCATCGTCTAGGGTAATAGTAGTTCTAAATATCATTCGACACCGAGTAGATTTCTTTTTACTTCTGTTGCCTAATTGGTCTGGGAACCTGTGCTCTACATCAACGTTCCTCTCTTTCAATATACCCACACAGTCGCATGTTGCGCTCATTTCTTTCGAGGGGTCCAGCTGCAGCTCTATCACGCAGGTACCTTCGATTTTTTTTTCTAGGCACGGCGTGGAGTTCTTCCCGCTGACCTTGCATGCTTGATAGAACATGTGGGGTGATACTTTGCCCACATCTGTGCCAATAAATACCTGAAAGCAACATGTTATATAATAAAAGTATTTATAAAAACTAGTGACGGAAAATTATAAACCGATAACTTTACCGGTTTCTTAATGAAAAAGAGAATAATTTATCCAAAGAAAGTCACTAGTTTTGTGGTTAGCAACACTTTTCTAAAAACTGTAGGAAGCGTGAAGGATGGTATTATTGTATCTAACGAAACTCACCTGTAACGTTGCTGGTTTGTAATATCCAGAAAGTTGAACTATGGGGAAGCCGTTTCCTTCCCTATCTTTTACAGCACCTCTGCTGCCTTCAGTCTGATATCTCGCCCTGTGTTGCTGTTCCGGCTGTTTGACGATCATTAGAGAAACGTCCACTAAAAAATTTGATCCATAAGATACCTACCAAATTTAGCGGTGTATATTTCACTAATAAATCAAATAACACTTTGCCTTTTATTTCTATTGTTTGATGTAGAAAATTTCGGAAAATTTGACGTGAAGTGTCTTGTAACTAGTCAGTATCTTTGCCTGTCTTCACAAGCTATTAAGGAGGGATTTTCAAAAATAGTGAAATGGCGAAAAAACAGCGACTTGGTTGGGTTTCGGTAGGTGCTGGTATTCTGTGAGTCAGCCCTTGCACTTGGTATTTTTTAGGCTACCGATTTTTAGCCGACTGATGAAAACATCATAGCATAGGTAAAAAATTACTGTTGGGCCTGATGTATAGGTTGTATTTCATTTGAGCGCACACAGTGAAGACATACTAACAAATATTTATCTGAGAGTTAACTAGAAGTGATTCTAGATGTCTGGGCTAGTGAGTGAAATAGTTTTAGTTATTGTTTCTGACCTAGTAACATCGTAAATGTGAAATATTGACACGCTACTTACTGTATCGTGATGCAGATAAAAATTGCGTCGTCAGCGGTACTGGTCCTGATGAAGACTGTCTACTCGAAAGTGGCGTGCATCTGGGTACTGCCCTTCCGGTAGTGCTAGTAGGGTTACTACTGTTCATACTGAGCGATGGTACCGAGCTTGCCGGTGCTGTTCTGATCAAACTACAAGAATAACATACATAAATGAAAAAATACAATTAAGCTGGACAACTGCATACATTTCAGATAGCTACCTAAAATATAATTGTTTTATTGCATATTATTATTTTATGTTGCATATATTATGATAAGACATTGAATTGGAATTTAGAATTGTTATACACACAAATTATTCTGAAGGTATACTAGGCGACACAGAAAGTACCTATCCCACAGTTTGATTTTTTTTAAATTTGGGAATCGATTATAACCATGAAAATTTTGACCAAATACCCGGAATGACATAAAAAAATCAGGACTCACAGGATGTGTCATTACAGCGGGTTATCCCCTATTTAATCGGATTATAATAATTGATCATGAAAATGACATTTATTTATTAATTCAAAAATAATATGGAAGTAGGCTTTGAGGTTCGTTCAAGAGATACCTGTCAACACATCTAATGAAATATTGGTATCTATATACGAGGGTCGTCTCCAAAGTAAGTTACACTATTTTTTTAAATCCGTGTGGTTGGTGGGCAAATCGCGGGAGTGTCAGGGAATTTGCGTCTGGGTGTGGTGGCAGCACTGTAAAATTTCTACGCGCGTGCGTCGATCGATCCGGCAATCAGGCTCCGCCGATTGCGAAGTTCGTGGTGTTATTCGTTTTAAGACGGCAAAAAATACGACGTCTATTGTGAAGTGTGGCGACAACTCAGAAAGGCAATCCAGAACAAAAGGAGGGGAAAGTTGACAAAACAGTTTCTTTGTTCCATAACGCTCGCCCGCTCCTGCTCGTCTGCGTCAAGACCTGCTTGAGGAGTTTGGATGGGTTGTTTTCAGATATCCGCATTACTCCCCTGACCTTGCACCAAGTGACTTCTACTTGTTTCCGCGGCTGAAGCAACATCTTGGGGCAAGACGCGTCACAAACAAGGATAATTTGAAACAAGACGTTGAAAAATGGAAACATTATGTTGGCAGAATGGTATGACACTGGATCGAAAAAGCTTTTACCACGGTACTGAAAATGTATTCAAAAACAAGGCGATTACGTAGAAAAATAAGTTTAATATGTACTTTTCGAAATATACTTTGAAAATATTGTTACTTATTTTTAAAAAAATGTAACTTACTTTTGAAGCCACCCTCGTATAATCTAATGAAATATATTTTTTCTTGTTTTCCACTTATATACTGCTGCATCTACATTTATTTATTTCAATTGTGCTTATTGATAATTTTATTATTTGCTTCTTGTAATGTAAATTTACTTTAAATGTCTTTTTTTGTTTTTTTCCAATTTAAAATTGAGAATGTCCAAAATACTTTTCATATTTCATAGTAACTCCTGACAAAAAAAACGGAAAAATGGCCTATATAGTCCTCTCTGGTTCACCAGAATAATAGATATCTAAATATATAATTTGTCATTAAATAAAACAAAATGCTAGATACAAGGATATAATGTATATACTTACTTATATATATTAATATATTTTATATATTAGGTAGTATTTACTTAGGATTCTTAATATCTATTTAGGTAATATATCTTTCCGAAATATGAAATTCACTTACGAAATATTATCTTTGCAGGTCCTCACAGCTTCAGGAAAACAGTAACCATCGTTGACATCATCATTTTCTAATTTAATATCCATTTTAGGCCTTTTAGCTTCTGCTCTCTCCCCAGTCCAAGTTAACCTTTCAGACATGAGCTTGTGGTGGTGTGGATCCATGTGATGGTCAAAACTGGAAATAGTTAAAATTAGTACCTACGAGGATAGTGCCATATTAATAATAAATAAAAAAAATCAGTTGGTTCTACTATATAAGGGAAGTAAAATCTTTATTTCCTTAATATTATAAACATATCTTTCAAAGAATGAAAATAATAATTATGCTGATTATGTTATGTATTTTTATTTATGTTTGCATGTTGAAAAGACAGTGGGGTAAGTAACTAGGATCAAGGAAGTCCGCGTGTAAGATTATCAGATGTAAACCAGATTTTATAAAATAAGATAATAAAAAAATAAAAAGTAATAAAGAGATAAATATGAATAAAATAACTATTGTGTTAACATAACTATGGAAAAACTAAATAAACAAAACAAGTTGATTAAATATTGACTATTTATCTTTATATTTGAAAACAATAGGCTAATACGTAACAAAAATATAGGCCATACATTTCTTTTTCTAAGGCCGGGTTTTACAATACAATTACTCCTGGTTCGAGTAATTTTACTTTCCATCAGATAATTCTAGTTCTGGACATGGTAATTGAATGAGAAAGCAGATAATCGGTTTTTTTGACACTGAGCGGGAAAAAAGTGAGCCTGAAAATTATGAAAAAATTCGTGGATAGTAACAACTTTTCGTCTCTTGCGATTTTTCTCAGAAACTCACCATTCGCGACGGAGAAAATTTCAATTTTAGAAGCTAAATAAGAACAATTTGCGTTTTTTACGTACAAATGATTGTCTATTGCCTTAATATAAATTCAACACCTTTAAGTTTGTCAAATTGTTCTACTTTTACCATTCATTTTGTTGATAGTAAAAAGTAAAGTGTGATAAGTAAAAATAAAATTAATTAAATAAATCAAGGTTCTTTATCAAAATTGTCTACACTAAACAATGCAAGTTCTTTTGACATAAAATGTGTATGTATGTGTATATATTTCAACAAATATGAATAGCAAAGATCTTAAAAGCTAATAAATATATTCCAGGGTGAAAATTGGATCTTTTTTCGAATTTTCGAAATAACAATATTAATACAAAAGATCCAACAAATTATTTTAGTTTTGACCAAGCAAACAATTTCTGTATCACTCCCTCTTGTACAGGGTAAGTCTCTTAAGATTGACACCCCCCTTATCTCACTTATCCTTTGCCGATTTAACTCATTCAAAAAAGGAGTGGACGCGGTTTTTGATGAATTTCTATAATCTGAGCACGGATATTAAAAATCTCGTAAGATATACAGGGTGGAAAATAAAACATGATTTTTTTAAATAGAACACCCCGTATATTTTTAGACCAAAATAATGTCCTTAATTTTCTGAATAAAAAAATATCTAATTGTTATATAATCACTCCACCTGTTCGTGAGATATTACTAAAAACTTATCACATTACGGGTGTCAATTATAAAACAAAAAACATATCAAGATACCTCTGGAAACAATGCCATTTATTGAGATAATAAATAAATAATATATAGGTGACAATAACAGTAACGAGTAATAACAATAAACAACTAATAAAAATAAATAAAAGTCAATATAATTTATTTACACGTAACGTAATTAAATATTTTCCACGTAACCACCACCATTCTGAATACACATTTGGCATCGCTTTATAAAATTGCTTCTCACCCTTTGAAATATATCACCATTTTGGTATAATTCCTCAATTTTTACACGTATGCATTCTTTTAACTCATTCATATTATTAAAAACCCCAGTTTCGTATATATCTTGTTTTATCGTACCCCAGAGAAAAAAATCCATAGGTGTTAAGTCCGGACTTTTAGCGGGCCAATGTATAACACCGTGCCTTCCTATCCAAATAGGATATTTTCTGTTTAGGTATTCGGTCACGTTCCTTGCAGAGTGTGGTGGTGCTCCATCCTGCTGCCAAATAACAGATCTGTTGTCCACTAAATTAATATTATCTAAATAATTTTCAACTGGATGTTGAAGAATATCCACATAACGTTGTGCATTTAAGGGCCCATTTATAAATACAGGACCTACAATAGCATCCTTGTGGATGCCACACCACACGTTTACAGTTTGGTATCCTTTTTTTTAATTTTTTTTACAATATGTGGATTTTCCGCTGCCCAGTAATGTGCATTTTTTCTGTTAAAAATTCCCGCAGTAGAAAAACTGCTTTCGACAGTCCAAAAGACATGACTTAGAAACTCATCATCTTCCTCTATTCTATCAAGTATGTCTGCAGAAGGTTAACCTGTCTTGAAGGTTGTGTCGTCTAAATATTGAACGGGCAAAATACTATATGGTTTAAAATTATGGCGATGTAATATTTTTATCACACTTCTTTGTGATATATCCAATTCTATTGCTGCGGCATAGGATGATTTGGAAGGATTTTCAGCAAAATATAATAACGCGTTGAGTTCTGTGTGTCTTCTCCTGTTTTTGTTCTTCGCCTTTCCCTTTTCTTGTCTCTCAGAGATTCGGTATTCCTAAACTTTGCATAAATGTTTTTAAAACTATTTTTGGAAGGAGGTAGCCTTTCTCGAAATAACCTAACACTCCCTCCGAGCAAGAGACTTATTCTTGTTGCACTGAATATAAATTTCAAGTAACTCTTTTCGCTCTTCCAATGAATATACCATTTTCAAAATAACTTGCTTCTTTACGAACACTACGTATTTTTTACGCTAATATCTAAGAGAGTGAACTACTATCTCACAAAAACTGGATGACGTCTGTCAACAAATAAACAATGCAAATATGCATTGCTTTCACAAATATATATATATATATATATATATATATATATATATATATATATATATATATATATATATATATATATATATATATATATATATATATATATATATATATATATATATATATATATATATATATATATATATATATATATATATATATATATATATATATATATATATATATATATATATATATATATATATATATATATATATATATATATATATATATATATATATATATATATATATATATATATATATATATATATATATATATATATATATATATATATATATATATATATATATATATATATATATATATATATATATATATATATATATATATATATATATATATATATATATATATATATATATATATATATATATATATATATATATATATATATATATATATATATATATATATATATATATATATATATATATATATATATATATATATATATATATATATATATATATATATATATATATATATATATATATATATATATATATATATATATATATAATAACAAATAGAAGAGAACGTTTGGAAGTGTTAAATTTAACGGTTGCGGCAATACTTTTTCGTTGGATGGCATAAAGAAAATTAAGCAACATATAAATAAATATGATTACTACTAAGAAATAAAAATGACAACGTTCGTAAATATAGCAAAAATAAACTGAAAGAGTTTGGATTAAGTATACCTACATAACTTATAGTGAAGGAGCGTCAAATTCTTCCTTCTAAAGAACCGTTGTAAATAATTGTTAATTTATTTAAATAGGTGTATTTGAAGTTATTTATTTTTAATTAAGTAGATAACAGTATTCTTAAAGTGCAACAGTCAAACATAAATCTATATATTTGTAGAATAGTGATAGTAGAAAGTTGTTTGTTTGGTTTTTACATTACCCATTCTCCTTAGGCGCATCTCGAAATTAAATTAAATGCACACGGAACGCGATTTAAAATTCAAATTATAACCACAAATCGTTATAGCGTTATACTAGATGAAATCTAACACATCGGTATCTGGCCCGTTACCTAATCCTTTAATAATGTTTTCCCTGTCATTAGATGTATTTAGTTGCAGGCATTTACATCGAGATTTACATCATATTATTAAATATAAATTGTGCCCATAAGCATTAAGATAACAGGCTTCTATTGCAAATTAATAAAACGCAAATAAATAATGCACATGCAAAACGTTATAGCATTCTTGCCTTTATCATTTGACGTCGTTTTAATTCTCAGAACGCAAAACCATTACACTATTTATTTAAATAATATACATGTGTAAAATGCTAAACATTACTATGTTTTCAGGTGCAACTTGCGAACCGAATGATAAAGGTATAGTATATTATTCACCTGCTAATAGTTGGTGTTAAGTAACAAAATAATGACTTGTTCGCTTGTATACCTGTCCGCCACAAGTGTCGAACAATGACGCGGATGAGGAATAATGGTGATAAAATATGCAACAGAAGCTTCTGTCGAGCTCAGAGCATGATGGATATTTGGCTTGTTTGTGTAAGAAACCGTGCAAAAATAAGACAGGGACCTTTCCTTTTATTAATAGAGAACTTTGCGACATCGCAATTTTTTTCCGCCTTCTTTTCGTTTTGCAGCTCTTGTGGCGGATTTTACCTACGTTTTGTATAAAATACTGGCGTTATTGTCAGGTAGATAAAGCATTCAACAAGGAAAAGGAGATATCCGCAATAGCGCGTAACCCTTCTCAATCGCTTTGGAATGTGATACGAAAACAAGAACAGTGGCAATACTTGTCATAATATATATTAGGTGGAATATAAACATTGACTATTTAATTGAATCTTACACCCAACAACAGCGATTTTGGGTACACTATGAGTAATTAAAGATAAATGTAATGTTACTACTTCTAAGTTGTGAAGATATGCTATCAATACTGCACCACATGTTCACAGAATCAAATTTTCTGTCACACTCAATAACAATATTATATCAATCACCAAAATATTCAGAATTTAAAACACCAATATTTAGCCAAGTCTCTGCTAAACAAATTAGTGCATATTCATTATGGTGCACCCCAACCAACATGCATACACGCCAGGAAAATCCACCGATACTGCCCTCCATGTGGTAGCAAGTCGGATTGAGAAATCCCTGGATCATAAGGATTCCACCCTGGGTGTCTTCATAGATATAGAGGGTGCGCTTGACAAGACCACCTTTCCTAAAATCACAGCGGCCCTAACACATAGGAACGTTCCTAATACTGTGAGCAGCTGGATATCCAACATGCTCTCTAAAAGAGCAGTACAAATCAGTGCAGGAGACACTGTCATAAGAGGACTGGTTGCGAAAGGCTGTCCGCAGGGAGGTGTTTTATCACCACTGCTATGGAATCTGGTTCTTGACAGCCTCCTAAACCACCTCAACGTGGAAGGATTCTACACAATTGCATACGCAGATGACTTAACGATACTGCTTAATGGAAAATTCGAAGGATCTCTCTGTCAAAGAATGCAGATGGCCCTAAGAATAATCGAAAATTGGTGTGAGGAGTATGCCCTATCCGTCAACCCCAAGAAGACGGAAATGGTACTCTTTACAAGGAAAAGAAAACTGGAGCCAATGAGAGCACCTGTTCTCCTAAACACAGCACTAAATTTTTCATCACAGGTGAAATACTTGGGGGTAACTTTCGATGCTAAATTAAACTGGAATCTTCACCTCGAAAGAAGAATAAATAAGGCCTACATATCATACGAGCAGTGTCGCAGGACAGTAGGGAAAACCTGGGGAATGAAACCCAGGGTGGTCCTGTGGATTTACACTGCTATCATAAGACCAATGTTGGCCTATGGAGCTGTTGTCTGGTGGCCCAAGAGTCAACAAATAACAGCAAAACTCAAGCTAGGCCAGGTACAAAGAGTTGCCTGTCTGAGCATAACCGGAGCCATGCGAACAACACCAACGAGAGCAATGGAGATAATGCTGTGTCTTCCACCACTAGACCTACATCTAGAAGAAGTGGCTCTGACTACCATGACTCGCCTTAAATCTGTTGGCATACTACCAAATGCAAGCTGTGGCCAAACCAGAAGCCGCCTGTGGACTGAGGCTGTCAGAAAGATACCCCTTTTACAGGCATGTGCAGATGGTATTCCGCCTCGGCTTGTCTTTGATAAACCTTACACCATACATACTACTGGTGATGACGAGGCCGGCGTTGAAGGTGTAAACTATGTCTTCACGGACGGATCAAAGAAAAAGGATGGAGCAGGCTGTGGTATATATTCCAGGAATCTGCGACTCCGATGCAGCTGGACTATGGATAAAAATGCCAGTGTAGTACAAACAGAACTCGCTGGTATAACCATAGCCGCACAAGAGATTGCTCGCAGAGAAATAACGGGCAAGACAATAAGAATCTGCACAGATAGTAGACAATCACTACTGGCCCTGAAAAATTATAAAATAACTAAAGGATCAACATGGGAATGTCACCAAGCACTTGTGAGAGCATGTCAGATGAATAACATCTGCCTGTGCTGGGTCAAAGGACACTCACAATGCAACGGTAATATAGAAGCTGACAAACTGGCCAAGAAGGCAGCCAACCTGAGTATCCTTGGGCCTGGTCCTTCAAGTACGCTACCAGTTGCAGCGAAACTTCAATTAATAAAGGAAAACACCCACATAAAATTTAAGACGTTATGGGATGAAACAAGTAGCTGTCAGCTGGCCAGAAATCTCTTGAGATATCCCAGCGAAGAGACGGCGAGGAACTATCTGGCAATGTCCAGGGGTAAACTGCGATTTGTTACAGGAATCCTAACCGGACACTGCCGGGTAAGGAAACACCTCTATAACATGAGACAAAGTGACACATCCATCTGCAGAGGATGTGAACAAGAAGATGAAACGATCGAGCATGTACTTTGCGAATGTCCCGCCGTGTCATCGACCAGAGAATCCATATTGGGGGAACGTTGGCCTTCTATGGCCAATTTGAGGGAAATGCCCCTGGGCAACATCATCACCTTTTGTACAACATTGGGCTGGTCGATGACCTAGGGAAACATTTCCCTCACGGAGGAAGCACAAGGGGCCCAATGGGGCCTAAGTGCAGCGGATCTCGATCCGCACTGCGGACATATTCCAGATTCCAGATATTCATTATCACTAACTGCAAAGAACTTGTCTACCTTTGTCTTCCATCTCCACGAGCATTTTGAAAATACAGCATATAATATATGGGGCTTCATCAGTTGACTTGCTTTACGATTGTGCACAGTTTTCTAATAATCGAAAGTTACCCCAATAGGCATTGGTCTTTCTCTTTCTGGAAGATATTTACCGAGTTGAGTTGGTTTGATATAAATTGAGTCCGTGTCACATGACATAAAATTTAGTACATTTTTGGCAAATTTAACTTAACACAGTGAGCTCAGCAACTTCATTTTTAAGGTGCTTTATTTGCCTACTTCACTATTTCACCCAATAATAGTTAGATGTTAAAATCAGTTGTTGTGTATAATTAATTCTATTTATTTTTTTTGGTTTTTTTTGAAGAAATCTATCCATTCGGCGAAGAAAACACAAGAGACAAGAAAATATTTGTATATAAAATTTTTTTTAAAATGTTAACGCAATCAAAAATTCTGATGGATGAAAAATATAGTTTTTTCCCCTTGTGACAATATCTTAGGGTTACTTTAAACTTGCATGAACTTTCATGTTATTAGTACAAGTTATCCCATGAATTTCATTCTTCTAAATGCTTCAATAGTGAAAAAATAAATAAAAACAATTTTTTACCCCATTTTATTAAATATTATATTAAATAATAAAAATAATAAATATTAAACAATTCGTGTAAAAGTAACGAGAAATTGGCTTCGTTTCTATTTATATGAAAAATGGACTTGGTTATTTGAATTTGTATATTTTTCGAAATCGATTTTTGTAAAAAATATGGGTAAATTTAAACAAAAATGACTCATGATATTAATTGATATCTCTTTATAACATGCTATTTGAATTTTCGGTCTATCGGTATTTTTACGGTTAGGATATGATTTTCAACATTACATAGCTATGCATGGCTCAAGACCTCTGTAAGATCTACTAAACCTCAAATTTTCAAGTATATTTATTGTAAATTCGCAAAAACACGGTTTTTGCAGTATAACTTCGGGGTTTTGCTTCAATTTTGGGGAGAATTATGCTATAATTTAATTAGCGTACATTGATAGGATATTTAATAAACAATGGAAGTGTTACGGGAACGTCAGTAGCGATTTTGCGCTATATACTAAAAAAAATCCCTAGATCTAGGGAAAATCTGCACAATCTGACAACGTCGCATTTGGGGTGCCACACACAACCGCCCTGGACTTCTATTCTGTAATTCTGGGGAGAGTCAGGATTCACCGTGCGAAGCGAGAGCTCCCATCACCCGACCGTCCTAGAATGCATTCTGTAAATGCAGTGAATAGATGGGGAGAGCCGAACTTACAACCAATTAGGTTGGCGCAAAAGCATCAGCTGTTCAGTATATAGTTGAAGTTGTCAAATGTCAATAATGTCATCAACTGCTTTAATAAGGCAAAAGCTACCACGTGTAATCAATTCGGTAAAAGGTGACTGAATAAGTTGTTATTCTGGTACCTCTGTGTTATTAAAATGGATTTTATTATTATTTTTTATTATTTATTCTAGTAAAAGTTTTTTGCCGGCCCTGAATCTCTTTACAAATGCTTGACCCGTTAATGAAGTAAAAGGGTTAATCTTTTGAATAACCTGCCGCCCCCTTCCAAAGAATAAACTTTTATTCATTTGCCGCCCAGGTCTTTTACAGAATTGGGGTCTTGGGAACGGCGATTTGCACTATATACTGAAAATTCCCTAGATCTAGGGAAAATCTGCACAATCTGGCAACATCGCATTTGGGGATGCCACACAGAGCCCCCCGCGGGCCATGTCTCGACCCTCTAGGACTTCAAATAACCGTTATACGTACCCTGGCACCATTTTGAATAGTTGCGATAAAAGGACATGTGCTGGACATGTGACTGTTTTTTGAAATCCCGAGCACTAGGAAAAAAGTTATAAGCGAAATTGTTTTTTAACTATTTCTTTAATAACAATTAAGCACGCGCTTAGGATAGACAAAACTATTTTTCCGAATAATGGGGTAAATCGGGTTATATTCCAAGGCTACGCGCTATTGGCAGAAATTTTCTGATTCATTATTTTTGAATGGTTTATCTACCGGACCGGACTGGACTATAGCTACTTACCCTATGCCACTATCATTTGAATTATCACAAGGATCTAAACTCCTTCGGTATGTGGATCTAACTTTTGCTGACATGTCCCTCGGTCTATTAACTCCAACAGATTTTCCACTCGAGGGCCTGCCGGGCCGTCTGGTGGGCCGCGTGCTTAGAGTAGGTATGGTGCAAAGCGTCATCTTGGATTCGCCTGGAAAAGATATTCATTGAATTTTTGTACTAAAACACATTATAAATAAGTAAATGTATCTTTTGTTTTCGGCTCTTGACGAAATCAGTTGCAATATTGAAGTAAGTAAACACAGTTAGATAAATATTATAAGCCCCGCAATATAATTTAAGATGTATTAAAACCAGATTAAATAACTTTCAAACAATGAGAATGAGCGACAAACAATTTAAATACTAACACGCACGAGTAGACAGCCAAGGTCAATTAACACTTATATTTAGCAGCTGTTAATTGTTACCGTAAATTCCCAATCAGATTCTAGAAAGACGGCTTAGAATCACTGAGACGGCAACATTGATTAAAAATTATCAACGCTCAAAGTTCTCGTTTTTAGAAATTTTTTGGTAAACCAATAATGGTTCGCGTAAAATCCAGGAATTTTTATCGACCGCATGGTCATGTTAATTCCAATATTTTGAAATTAATTATTCGAAATATTAAAAATATTCGAGTTCGAAAACTACCGCGAGCATTTATTATTTTAATTTTATTTAATTTAATTTTTTATGAAATTTGGCACCCTTTATTGAAATCGCATTATTGGCTGTCAAAATCGGTTTCAGATAAAAAAAATTACTACAATACACGATTATAATCTACATGTAACACTATAAAGAAATTAGAATATCCTCTAAATATCAAGGTCATGTGTACTTTTGCTAATTTATTTATTATTTATTTAGTTGTCAACCATTGCCAACATCATATATTAAAGAACTAACTGTCGTATTCCGTACCAACATAATAAATATTTAGTTGACGTTTCTGTTAACCTTATATTTTAAAACGTGTACTGCAAACCGTTTTTACAGCAATTATTGAATGTAAAATACATGTAGATACATGTAACTTATAATGATAATAATAATAATAAAAGGTATTTATTTTAAACTCGGCGGTTCTACTTAACCGACTATACATATTATTTTACAATATAAATATTAGTTGCGATACAATACAGATACAATAAATATAAAAAAGTATATGTAGAAGAAGACCACGATGACGTAAAATGACCATAAAAAAGTTAAAAGCTTGTAGGTACATTTGAACATTATTACTATTATTGCCAGATAATGCCAACTTTGTTGGCGAACTGGAATTTTGTAAACTAAAGTTTACAAAATGATGCAGCTAATTTTCCTTGTTTTAATTTAAGATATCCTGAAGTATTTGGTACATTTTTTATTATAGTATTATTCACATCAAATAACAGATATGGACAAATCAAATTATAAAATATTAGTGACGTATAGTCGTAATTATTTTTTATTTATTTGGCAGCAACGATTCAGTGCTGCCACCCAAAATGCTGTGGCTCTTTTTACCAATGTGAAATAGGTCAATTGGCAATTGACCACGTGTTGTGATGTGAATAATGCAAGTCAATTGGATTTATATTCTACTTAAATAATAATTATTATATTATCATACCATATCAAGGTTGAATTTTTTTACAGTAGACCTGTATTTAAGTCGGAGATCAGAGTGCGAGACCATGTATCAGTCCTTTCAACTGTCGTTTGTATATTATTTTTTTCTGTATATCTGTTTTTTTTTAGTTTCATGAAAAAAATCGCTTTACGTATTTTAACATATACGTTTTTAATTTTATAAATCGGCCTCAGGATGCTCTATACACAATAAGGCCCACGAGACAGGTTTTTCATAAAACTGATACCTTTCTGCTATTATTTTTTTGTTCTGCTATTACCGCTTGCCTTATTTTAGAAGATTTTGTTAGTAATACAATACATTTTCGTTTGTTACATCAGAGACGAAAATCACCATCTTCCATGATTATGAAAATTGATTCCATGAAAATTGATTATTTGACTGCTATATTGATAAGATCAGATAAAATGTGTACATTCCACGTGTATGCAACGATTTCGTAGATATTTAAACAAATTGCAAAACATTTATGGCATATCTGCAAAGTTTCAGGACGTTTGAAAAATACCACCGAAAATAATGGATGAAAATTATTCCGCCTACACTGGTGACCATTTATTTGAAATAGTGCATTTTTTTAATCGACATCAACTTGAACTATTAACAGAAATAATATAATTTACACGCTTTCACGCTTTATGTTTCCCAATAACAACTTGAGTTATTTGTATTCATTATTTAATCGTCAATATCATCATAGTTTAATAATACTTATTTGAAACGAGGTTAATCAAAAAAGTTTCTACTGTTATTAGCGTTATTCTCTCTTCTACATTATATTCACTGTCGTTGCATCTCTAGTCGAACGCCTTGCACTCTTCATTTCTGGCGTGAATACCATGGGCGCCGGAAGGGGGGGGGGGCAAAGTAGGGCACTTGACATTTTTTGTTAAATTCGCGCGGACGAAGTCTCGGGTAACGGCTAGTCGGTTTTTAACTTCTATTTCACACGTGATTTTTTTTCTTTAATTTCGGTTTAAAGACAGCTATTTATGGTTCAAAATTTCATCGATTTTTAATATATTCGAGGGGGAGTTTGCGGAGTTTTGTCATGTTCCCCTTACATGACAAAACTTTGCAGAATATTACTGCGATATTACTTTTCGTATAATTTTCTGCCTAGTAACGTCGTTTTCCTCTTTAATCAAGATAATTTGGAGTATCGTAAAATTCAGGAAACATTAAACTGTTATCATTTAACAGCCTTAAAAAATTTTGTAATTAAAATTTTTATTCGATTGTACCTAATTTGATTTGTGTTTCAGCTTTTTTATTTTAAATTATCACTTAAAACATAACATAAAAATGTTTTCTGATCAAATGTTATAAAAAATGTTAAAAAAATATAAAATTTGTAACAATCACTACGTATCTAACAATGTTTGTTGCATTGGCATGTTTTATATAAAACGTCTAACAATCATTAAAATGTTGTTGAAATATTTTTTTGATAATTTCATGTTTGTTAAATTTAAATACAGGTAGTGTAGGGTAATAAGGCCAGTCAATAAGGCCGGAAACAGTTTTCATAAAAATAAATTCTGGAATTATACTCCTAGTGCCATCTGTGTATTAGACGCCTAACTTTAATCTATATTTTAAAGTTAAAACGTTGCACTTAAACGTTGATGCGCTGCGAATTGTGTTTTCTCAGTTCAGTGACATATGCTTCTCAGTGACATAAGAAACGCCGCATCGTCATAAAATAAGTTGTATTTATGTTTAGATAGTCAGATTTTGTTGGCACCTGATTATATGTATTAAGGGTTCTGTGAGCTATAACTTTAACGAATTACTTTCAGATTGAAGGTGTCAGATTCAGATAACCTTAAAAAGTTGAAATATACCAGGCATGCAATAAAACCGCGGCCTTATTACCTGCCTGAGTAGTAGGGTAAGCATACAAAATACTATCAGGTAATAAAGCCGGCCATAAAACAAATCCGTCAGCTTTATGCAATAAAGCCACGGCCTTATTACCTGCCTGAGTAGGGTAGCATACAAAATACTATCAGGTAATAAAGACGGCCATAAAATAAATCCGTCAGCCTCATATAGCATATTGTCAGCTTCTTTTATATTACAGTTATGGTAAGAAAAATCGTAGCATGGATAGAGCAACGTGGACAGAAGAAAGTAGGGCAAAAGCTTTACAACATAAAAGACGGCTATTGACGGCCTTATTACAATGCAAGCTTTTTATATTTGTTGTCTTATTATACAGGCATTATTTTTACGTTCCTATATCCCTCTTATTTGTAAGAATACATATTAATTAACCATTTATTTCATGCTCTAAAGATCTTTTCCTTTAAATAAAAATGTTGTACTTATTACCTTACCTTAGGCCGGCCTTATTACCTTATTTCATTTGAAATTATTATTAAACATGTAATTGAGCCCCAAAAGGGGTGGTCAAACGATCCGTAACTTTTCTAATCCTCTTGTTTTAACACACGCCCTTGTATTTGAGCAGCATGTAAAGTTAGCCGCGATTGATATTTTTAAAAATTTTTTCGCAATTAATTTTTCCAAGGGTGGTCTAACGAAACTAGGGGGTGGCTAAACGTCATTGAGCGCTGGTCAAGCGCTAACAACATTTTCAAACGCCAAAACACACCCCTTTCGATTCCAGCGATAGCTATTAGCCCCGACTGATGATATAAAAAAATGTCTTTTATGCACTTTTGTTCTTTTGCTCTTTTCGGGTGTGGTCCCGGAATGTCAACAACCCCTTAAAACCCATTTAATTTGAGAGACACGTAGTACACTTACCCTTGACGATGTTCTTTCCAGAAAATCGTTCCATAGCTACTGCTTGCTGCTTGTTTTAGTCCATCATATTTCTCATTGATATAATCTTTACTTTTATATTGACTTTTAGTCGGCTGAAGGACTTGAAAAGTGAAGAAGACAATGTCTTTTTTGCTATTTTGCTATTTGCTATTTAGCTATTTTGGTCAATCAACGTACCCCTTGCCAAGCGGCACTTGCGCGCCAATGACGCACGCGGTGATAACACTACTTTAAAAATAAGTCTGAACTAAATTGCTCATCTGCGTGCTACGTATAGCACTACCAAGGTTGAAAACATCAAAATTGTGTCGCTCTAGCAGCCGAACATAGAGACGACCGCGTTATTTTTTACCTTTAGAGGTTAATAAACTAGCGATAAATCTATCGGTCAACAATGCAGGTCTGTTTATTTTTTTAATGCTCTTTGAGCACGTAATATTCTAATTGTGTATTCCTATTGCTAAGTTTTCCTTGATACGTCAAAATGATAAACGGCCAATTCTATAATGCGGGATAACTAGTGAATTAATATTTTTCATTTGAATTGATTTGCATTAATGAAACAGGTAGGTACAGGTCGTTTTGCGCCTCAAATTAAAGTCAATTTTTATTTTTCAAGTAGGTATCGTTACCTTAATATAAGTTATATTATATTATAGACGGTATGCGTTATAATATAGTTATTATAATCATGTTATTTGTTGATGGTTTCTTCCATAATCAATAAGAGTATCGATTAAGTTTCTTATGGAGAATAATATTTACTTGTCACTTTTATCAGTGGCGTCGAAACAAGGTAAACCTGCCAGTATTTATTTAAATACCAATATTAATACTTGAGTATGTTTATCACCACCTCAAGATTTTGTGCTTTCACCACATTTTTCAAGAATTCATAGTTCACTTTCCAGATTGACAAATTTGAACCGAATATTCGGCTAATAATATAGTTTTGATTTACTTATATTTACGTCTATGTATCGAGAAAAACTTAATTCCCTTTCAGTTCTTAACACTCCACAGTTAGTTGAGTTATTTATTTTTTGATTTTAAATTTTATCGTTTTGATTTTCTGATAAACAAAATATGAAAAACTTAACATTTTTTTCATTTCATCCCATCCATAAGTAAAACTGAATATTCGGTGTTCAAACCACATATTCGGCCGAATACCGAATAATTATTCGGCTTCGGTCCCATCTCTAATATACACGAATCAAAATGAAAAAGGAGCCACTTTAACAAAATTTAACTATAACTTTTTTTAACTATGTTTATGTTTTTAACTATATGCGATACTATATAACTGAACCTTTGCTTAGGGCACATGGCATATATTAACAAAAAGCGTGTCAGAGTTTTGTGTAATGATGATTTACTTGAAATATTATTATAAAAAGTTAAGAAATGGAGCATAATCTATCTGCATAATTCTAAACGGATTTAACATTCTCCGCTTTTAGACACTTTATATCGTAGATTTGAAACATTTTATCTTATATATCAAAACTGTAAAACCTCTCCCTGAAACACATATACAAATTATCGTCATTTTCCTCGTACAAGATCTGATAGGAGAAACTTCAACGCTGATAAATTTGGCAACTTAGCGGACGCCCTGCTATCGAATAAGCGTATACCCCATATATGTATATAAAGGTATATATCGCTTCTGTGTAACTTAAACCATAAGCGAAAAGAGAGATATAATAAGAGGCATAAGTTTGTCCTTGTGGTGAGCAAGCCCCTGCTTGGCGGTGAAACAAACTTATGCAAGTTCGTATACATCTATCTCATAACAATTGCTTCACCAAGTTTCTATAATGAGCAATATATACCTTCCCCATTCGAAATGATGATGGCAACTGGGCTCGACGAGATGGAGAAAAGGCAGAAATATTTGCTGATCTCTTGGCAGATACATTTCAGCCATTTGAGCCTACTGGCATAAAAAAGATACCACAAATTATTAACAGAGATGGCACGATAATTAAGCCAATAACACCTGCTAAGATCAGCAATAATATTAAAAACAACCTCAGTACAAAGAAAGCTCCAGGTTATGATCTAATAACTGCACAAATACTTAAGGAGTTGCCCCACAAAGGCAACATGAAACTGACGCATCTCTTCAATGCAGTACTACGACTCCGACACGTGCCAATACAGTGGAAGATTGCTGAAGAAACGATTTCCAAACCTGGCAAACCTCCTGAAAACAGAACATCATACCGACTCCTTATTACCGATTATATCCAAGCTGTTAGAAAATCCCCTTTTGCAGAAACTCAAACCAATCATTGAGAAAAAGCAGTTTATTCCGTAATAAGCATTCGCGCCAATATTCTTGGCTAAAGATATGACCTCGATAAGAAATACAAACTAGAAAAATATTTGCCAAGACAAATGAGCCAAATTTTTCGTTCATACATGACTGACCGTCACTTCAGAGTTAAATATGGAGAAGAATATTCTGACCTCACGAATATTTGTGCTGGAGTACCTCAGGGCAGTGTTCTTGGACCTGTTCTCTACCTGCTGTACACCAACGACATCCACATTCCACAATGTGACTGGAATAGTTACGGCAACATTCGCCGACGACACTGCTCTGCTTGCTACTGACCAAGACATACAGTCAGCCACGAAGAAACTTCAAACAGCAGTCAACAATGTCACCACCTGGACAAACAAATGGCGCATCAAACTAAATGGGACGAAATCGATTCACGTCAACTTCCCCAACAAGAAATATGACTATACTTCCGTGATTGTCAACCAGCAAACGATCCCACATGCCAACGGAGCAAAGTATCTCGGCATTACCCTAGATGCAAAACAGATGTTAAGAAGAAACGTGAGCAATTAAACCTCAAATTCAGACAATGTATTGGCTCCTCGGACGTCACTCTGAGTTGTCAATACAGAACAAACTGCTTATATGCAAGCAAATTCTGAAGGCAATATGGACTTATGGCATCCAACTCTGGGGATGCACTAGGAAATCCAACATTAAATTAATTCAAACGTTCTAGAATAAAGCACTTCGAAGCATCGTCTGAATATGTCTATGGTTGAAGATGAGATTAAGAGGTTGGCAGGCAAACATCAGAGGAGGCTAGAAAACCACGAAAACGTCGAAGTGATATCACTACTCGATACCGGAAATATATTGTCGGACCGTCATTAGTTCTCAGCCATCGGCTGTCGACAGTGCTCCGACTGTTGTTAGCTTCTAGCCGGCCGCCGGTAATTGCATAAAGATGGAAGGGTGCCTGAAGGCATTAGCGCGTCTAATGCCTAAATATAAATAATAACATCAGCTATTCACTCTCTGCACATATAATCAATTTTCAAATGCATCATACAAAAATATAAGCACTTGGTTCGATGAAAGAATAAGAGGGAATTGCGAAATCATCTTAATTACTAAAGAATTACTAAGCAAATTAACATTTTACCTCCGAAATCTTTCGGAATGGATGGATAGAGATGCGACTTTTGTCTTCGATTCAGGAAAATAATAAAAAAAAATGTAAATCCTTATGTTTAAGTTTTAAGGGAAAAACACTTTTGTGCATAGAAAAGGAATTTTTTTGAATGTATATTGTTTGAATATGAAAAAAAAATGTCTGAAAAAAAATTTAAATGGAAAAAAAATTGCAAAATGGCATTTAATACCTCGACCAAATTTTCCCTATTATGATTTTCGGAACCAGGGTACCCTGGTCCGTGGGTGCATCGGCGGACTTTTTGACCATCATATTCGTGATCAGCGACCCCAAAACCCCCCCGAGTTATGATTTTGCGTGCTATTTCAATGAAATTGAGACATAAGCGAGATCATCACCGCGATCTCTCAACCAGGGCGCCCTGGTCCCCAGGTGCATCGGCGAACTTTTTGATAATAATATTCGTGATCAGCGACCCCCACTCAATTATGCACTCAAAATAAAAAAAATTCTATGGAAAAATGCACAAAAGCTTTAAAATTATGGATATGCAATTTTTTGAATGTCCTCCAGAACTTGCCTCGCCTCTAGGTATCACGTAATCGTACAATATGTATACCATATATAACTGTTATGCACATATTGTATTTTTTTTTGAAAAACCACTCATTTCCCCACACTCACCAAAATACGACAAATTTACCACTAATTATCTGCTAGATAGATGTCAGAAAATGCACTAATTAATCGGCCTGTTCAGTTGGGTAATTATACATGGTTCTACAGTAAAGTTTAATAACCTCCCGTCCATGTTATCGATTGATTGCTGGGTGCTATTAAATATATATTTGTAGAAGTTCCAGATAACATACTAAGGACTTTGTATTTTCGTTTACTGGTATTGATAAGTCGACAGGCTTGTAAACAAATGGCGTCCCAATTTACTTTAATTTTAAATACCTCGAATGGGGACCGAAAGTCTGAGATAAAGATTCGGGTAAAAACTTGTTGATTTACAATTTAAAAACAATTATAAATCGACTATTATCGGCTAATCTATTAAGGTAATTGATGAGACACATTTCAAGGTCGGTTACTTTACAATTATGTAATTAGTTGATGAGTGAAGAACAGGTGAAGATGGATTATGTAGGCAACGAACGTCTTGGTAGTTGCAATGTATTAATAAACGATTGTGTTATTTATTCAGATCCGGATATTAGTTGATTGAGTACAAAATACCCAAAAATGTTGGAACAACATTTAAAAGCCACTACGAGCGTAGATTGGTCACGCGATTTGTCATATTTGCCAAGATAACATAAACAACATCAGAAACATTATCATATTGTATTTACATTATTTTCTATGGGTATTAATTTTTCTATTATTGTACTACTGTAGATTGTACTATGTGCCTCGTAAAATGCATGTATACCTACAGATATAGTTCACTAATTTTATAAATACACTAATCAAAACGAAAAAGGAGCCACTTATATATTTTGTCATATTATTTGTGCCACAAGTACAAAGATAAAATCACCCGCACTACAATGCCCACAATAAAGAGGTTATGGATTGGCCCGTCCGCAGTCCAGACCTCAATTCAATCGAGCACGTCTGGGACACACTTGGAAAGCGATTGAAGGACCGTCAGCCAATCCGGAACCTTGAACACGTGGGAGAAATCCTCCTAGAAGAGGCCATACACGTTATTAATGTTTTCGCTAAAACTATAAAGAGCTTAACCATATTTTTATGCATTTTTCTTTTTTTTCTGTAAGCATCACAAGCAGATTACAAAAAATTGTAGAATTTTTAGAGAACAATAATATTTTAAAAAAAATATAATAAAAAGCTAATTCAGTAAAAAAATATACAACTTTTTAACAGTGCCCCCTTTTTTTCGTTTTTGCTTTGAGATAAAACTATTTTTTAAAGGTGTTTGAAGAAATGTTCATATGAGTATATGTAAACAAATTTTCATATTAAAGAAATTTTCATATTAAAGAAATACATTCATATTAAAATCTCAAATTAAAAGCTATATTATATATTATACGTATTAACGTATACGAATACTAGCTGTGACCCGCGACTTCGTCGCGCTCGAATTTCACGCGCGTTCTGAGCCCGCACGATAGGCAGCCTTTGTGATATTAAGTCGTGGGAGAGAGAAGCGGTGGGAGGCGCCTTTTGGTGTAACGACTGCGTGCGCGTAGGGTTTGCGCGGTACTGGACACTGCTACTTTAGTTTATTTTATTATTAATCAAAGATTATTTGTTACTGGAAGCAAGTAAAAATACTCGGGAGATTTACGTTAATAATCAATCATTTATTAGTTTATATTGGATGTATTTAATTCCCTATTTGAATAGGATTTTTGTTCACAATTTCATGGATTTTATTTTATTTTGCGCCGTTAAAAGAATTAGGGTTAATAAAATAAAAGTAGCCTAAGTTACTCCTTATAACATTAGCTTTATCTGCTAGTGAAAGTTCCGTCAAAATCGGTCCAGACGTTTTGGAGATTATCCGGAACAAACAAGACAGACAGACAAAAATTTTAAAAATCTTTCTTTTGTAATAAAAATTATTTGTAAAAAAATTTAAAATGGAAAAATTGTATTTTGTAAAAAAAAATTATTATTTTGATATTCCAAACAGACAATTTTATTTATTTGTGTAGAATATATATAAATCTGTATTTAAACAATAAATTTTAGGCTTTGTGGTCTTCGAAGACGGTATTTATATAGTATCAATTTGACAATATATATAGTAATTCCTGACATTTTACTAGACGCATCTTTTATGATATTTGGAAATTATAATAAGTTGGAACTATAGAATTTTGGACTGTAATGGTATTTTCAAGACACTAAATATCCATTGGAAAAATATACATATTTATTAATGATAAAACTGGATAAAAACTGAATGAAATTAACAAAAAACACCCCGAAAAACTGAAAACAAGACAGTAACACGAATGCCATTGTTATGCATTATAATGGAAAGACAGTACATATAGTTAATGTTCCCTACGTATTTTTAGCTCTAGAATACTTTTTTGGGGAGTCTGAACATTCAAATCCTTATGCTTAATTTTATAATAATTATTAACAATTTATAAAAAAAGATCACGGTTTGCAGCCTATATCTTCAGTTTTAAGCTTTTTTAGGATAGCACATACATTAAGAAAGTTGTTTCTCATGAAATTTTCAAAGAGAAAAAAACAATATCAAGTAGAGGGGTCGCTAAGTGTAATTATTATTGTTAACTTGCAAATAGTTTTTTTTAATAATTTTTTAAAATTGAAAACGATCATGCCTAAGGGTCTCATAAAATCGGCAGTAATCGGTATTCTTCAAAAATTCCGACGGGACATGAAATTTAAATATATTTGTGATTTTTTTGGCTTGTTCCGACCATTGATACCATTTTGTGGAAGAAATGGAAAAAATTACTCGAGAAGTATTTGATTGGACTGATCAAGCTGAAATTTTTTACACACGTTTGTGTCACTTCCTCCAAGATTTTCTTCCACTTTTTACACACTTCCTCCAAGATTTTCAGACTCCTAGGTATTGGTTTTCATGTTAAAAAATCCCGAAAAAACTACATAGGTATATGCAAGTTAACAATCACAGTTAGCGACCTCTACTTGATCTTATTTTCTTAGGAAAAACTTTCTAGATGCATGTGCTATACTGAAAATGCTTTGGGGCGAAGATATAAATTAAAACGTGAAAAAAAGCGTCTCATAAAAATAAATTGTAACTTATTAATTAATTAATACGTAGGAAACAAAAAAAACATGCCGACATGTACCACAAAAGTTCACTTCTTGTGTGCCTATTTCACCCCTGACAACTGGACTAATTATAGCACCTGTTTGATTCGCTTTAATAGCCATTTATGTGCTCAATTAGCAACAAAACCGCGACTTCTTGATAACGATTATGATAACTTGGAGAAAAGTATCATTGAACAATTTATATTCATTTAAAAAATAATGCTAGAACCAATCTAGGTACCTGGTACGCATGGTAATGTGATTCTTCCAATAATCATTCTTCGGTAATACTTGTAAAATACGTATGTCAAAATGAATAAGTAGGTTTTTCTATAAGCCGGTTATGAAAGTCCAGCAGAAACCTTTTTAGATATAATAATAGATAATTTATTGATCGCAGACATCGTAAATTGATAATTGCGAACACGTTCGCCATAATTTATCTAACAATAATACTATGAACAGTTTTACTGTAGACATGAATCCTCGCATGAATCATCAATTCAGCATCCACTTATGTTTACGATAAATCAGATCTAGCAGAAATTATATGCAAAAAACTACGTAGTGGTCAGATGTAACTGAGGGTTCAGCTACGTATATATTTTATTTATGAAAAATGCTTGGTGCGATGCTTTCTCTGTTATCTCCCACCGTTGAGTGAGAAATTATAGAGGCGCGAGCAACCCTTATGGAGAATTGTGTGCATAATCTACCTTTTATCTTCGAAATTAAGTCTTTAATAAAAAATCCTTATAGTGCAAAATATTCTGAAGTTCAGATTAGGAATATCTATGTTTAACCTTCCTTTATGTTACTTTTTGGCTTCGGATCCGAGATTTGTCAGACTGTCGAGAACTACAACTATTAAGGGGCTCGAGAGGTAAGGAGAATTAAGGCAGAATTGTGCACTTATTTCGCCATAAGCGTTGCCTCTTTATCCGCTATAATCTCGGTATTATCTTCTTAATTCCTCTATAATATCTCAGGCAACGCTCCCAGCTCATGACTGTACGGAGGAAATTGAGATACTATATTTTACTTTTATATTCTTCACCAGTGATTTTGCAGATTCTTTTATAGAAATGAAAATTTAGATTGTTGAACATTTCATTTTTCTAATATTGCAATAGCTATTTAGTAATATTTCCTTAACTGGGCTAATAACTGACATATGTACCTATTGCGTAAATTTAAATATTGTGGCTATTTATATTTCGATAGATTAATCTTGCGTTGCGTAATTTTCGACGAAATTCGAATATTCTAAATCATGACAACTCTAAAATAACAGTGTTTGCGTATTACGTTGTTAACAAATTCCTATCTACCCAAACAACACCTATGCATGTCTGTGATAGTTGTCAGAATTACATTTTATTTGGCGCCCAAAAATAATTACTGGAAAAACGCCAAGTACCGCATACATTAAGATACAAACTAGATTAAGCAGTTAAGTAGTAGTCATTTCATTTTGACTACTGCGTCTCATTCACCTTAGAGTCCTTGCAATACGTTTCTCCAAATGATACGGAATCGTATTTTCAAGATGTTTACGATTTTAAACCGAACTTAATGCCGGGTAACAGAAATTCTAGAGCACTTCGGAAACTTTTATTATTTTAAAAACATTCACATGGGTCTCACCTTGCTATCACAGTTTTAAACAAACTATACAAAATATCACAGTCCTTACACAGTCACAACATACATCACAGCTATTAAAACAAAGTCCAAACTCATGAGAACGTATCCGGATTAACTCACTGCAATCACTGAACTAAACAAAATAAGTCATCATAGGCACGTGGAAGTCGTGGAACTGGTAAATATTGTAAATAACAAACTGAGAACTGTAGTAACGGCATCAGGAAACAAAACTCTCGCTCTCGTTCAGCCGCCAATTTCTCGACTCAACAGTTTGCTGCTAACTGCTGACTAAATTTTGAAAGGCCACACCAAACCAAGCGAGTCGCGCGCGCGCAGGCGCGCTATAATCACCAATGCAAACATGCTCTTAAAAAATTTTGTAGATTTTTCACTTTTCCGGTCTCAGGCCCAGCAATGACAAAAACATCACCATCCACACTTTGGAAAATCGAGGTGGGAAGACCAATCCGTGACAGCCTGCTGCGATTCAAATCCCTCCTTCGAGATACCGCCGCATCTCCCACTGGAGTTTAGAGTCATTAATTGCCCACGGGCCATATGCATATTATTCATAATTATTTACTCATTCTGTATGGCGCGTATTATTTTGTTTGAACGATAATTATTAGATTACGCTTGCAAAATGTATTTATTAACTACGCTTCGATAAATGTCACGTTTTTTATCCAGATTTGTGCAGCGAATTAATTATTTTACTGTGCCGTCGCAATTAGTTTCTGTAAATAATATTTTTTCCGAAGATGTTGATAGGTTTTAGTATTATAGTACAGGGATTAGGTCTTTATAATTTACAATATATGAAATATTAATATAATTTACAATATATGAAATTTTGAAAGCTCTTAAAAATGTCCCACTTTGGGACGACAATTGAGATGAATACGTTGTTTTAGATAAATATATATAAAATGAGATGTTGCAAAAGTAATAGCATGATGAAGAAATATTTGATCTGCTTACAGGATACTTACACTATTTCTTCCCTATTGAATCCTTCTTCGTTTTATGGGCGCCAGTTCTATGAACACTCATTTTTATTTTACTAGAAGGATCACTTAAGACATGAACACTCTTTAGTCCTAGAGGGGGTTCAATTAGGTCTATGATACATTTCTTTGCAAAATTAAATTTTTAAAATGAAGTTACCTTTTCAAAATAGTGAATTTTATGGTATTACAATATTTTATTAATTTTATTGAATTTTGTTGAATCTCATTATTATTATTATTATTAGTATTATTTTAAAATATTTCCTGAACTGAACATTTTCAAAAGAACAAGAAATAAGAAGTTGATGGGATATGACTAAGTTTATTATCATATATAGATAATAAAATAAACAAATATGTGGAAACCTTATTTCTACCCTACGCAAACCTACGTAACTTATATCTACTAGATGTGACCAAGTCCTCTGTCACAATGTTTCTTAAAGCTAGCAAAGTTTGAAATTGTTATTACCTTTGAAAATTATGTTAATCCTTTTTTATTACCACGCAGAAAGACATCACTTTTCTTGATATCACTGATTGGCACACGAACTAACCAATGCTGCTGGGCTCTGGTGGTGTCATCTAGCGGATGTCGCCGTATTGCCTCTGGAATGTTGCTATGTTCGCTGAAACTGCTATGGGATATATTCACCTTCAAACCTTTATTTCGTTACTTCTGCAATTATTTTCTTCTATCACTTGAATTTACTGAGAAAATTATTTCCTTCTCTTTTTATATCAATCACAAATCTCTTCTGCGGCTAGGACGCTACCAAGCCTTCTACTTCTTGCTTGTTAATTACGACGAAAACACTTATTATGCAATTATTTCTGCTTGTTCTTGCTTATTTAGCACAAATTTAATATTATTAATTTATATTTACTATCAATTTATAACAAATTTTTTGGAACTTCGGCGCGTGGCTGTTACCTCATCGAACGCCTTAGCTGGACTCTTTTTAATTGTTGATTGTAATTACGGATATGCTGTATTGAAAAACATTTGTATTTTCGTAGTTAAATTGATGACCTGTTTCACTAGAATGTTTTTTAGAGCTGTATTAGCTGAATATTTGTGACCCTTTAAACGTTCTTCAAGAAGTTGCAAGGTTTGACCAATGTAGACTACATCACATTGTTTATATTACAGCTCTAAAAAACATCCTAATGAAACGGGTCATCAATTTAACTACGAAAATACTAAACTTATTAATAAAGAACAAAATTATAAAACGCGGCTAACTATGCAATCAATTTATATTCAAAAAAAATCTAATGCATGTAATAACAAAAAAATACAGAACATATTTCTACAATCTACAATTTGTTAATATAAAAATATTAAATAAATTAACAAAAAACATTCTCTCTATATATAAACTTATATACGTACATACATACCTACTTACTATACATATAATATATCTACATAATATTAACATAACAATTAGATAATAAATTAGAGTAATAATAAAATATAAAATATCCAAAGTTCATAGGGCTTCTTAACTGTTTTCCCTCTGATACTACTGTTATTAATAAATAATCTGTTATTAATGTTCTATGAAAAAATATTAAAATACCATAACACAAATCGAATGCCGCAAAGAAACCCGTACTATTCAAACCTGAGTTATAACCACAAATGTTAGAGGGTGCCTTTTGTCACTTTTCACAATAATATATTCGGTCAATACCTACTATACTACAAACCGATTATCTAAATTATCGGCTACCAAAAGCGAACGTAACAAGGTAGGCTTATTTCAGTTAGAACTGCAAATATTTAAAGTTAGAGGTGCATTTTTAAGAAGTCCAAACCGATCTGTAAACAGATAATCTCAAACATTTAGGAGCTAAAATATACCGATTTTGCAGCCAGACTTGCTGTTTCTAAGAATTTTTAGAGCTTTTAGAAAACAATGTCGATTTGCCCGAAACGTTATTTATGTCTGACGAAGTACATTTTCGTATGTGTGGCTACGTATACAAACACAACTCTTGTTACTGGTCTCAAAGAAATCCCAATGAAATATACCAAACTCCTCTTTATAGTCAAAAAGTTACTGTTTTATGCTCGTGTGTTTTACTGAATGGTGAGACCTTATTCTTTGAGGATGAAAATGAAGAAAATACCACGGTAACTTATGTGAACATGCTAGAAATTTTTTTCAGTAAGAGTTACGGTGTTTTCATGAAAACATGTGGTTTTAGCAGGACGGCGACACATGTCATACTGCCCGCGCATCCTTGAATGTCCTGCGGCAAACGTTTCCAGGACGCCTGATTTCAAGGTTTGGTGATATCCAGTGGCCCCCGAGGTCATGTGACTTAACACTCACTAATATTTGGTTATGGGGCTACTTAAAATCCAGGGTTTACATCAATAATCCGCAAAATATCGACGACTTAAAATAAAATCTTAGTACGGAAATCCGGAATATTATGGAAATATCCGGAAAATGGTGTCTAGAGTAGAAAAATGTTCAAAAAGAGGTCATCATCTTTTAGAAACAATTTTGAAAAATTAGGCTATTTATTATTAATATGTTAGTCTCCCTTGTTATTAAATTTCTTGAATTCCATATTTTGATTCCATATTTTCGTTTTATTCTTTGGTACACCCATTTTTCCCATCTTTTGTGGGGTCCTTTTAAAGACCAGGACCAAGTCCGAGAGCAGGCAGAACAATTAGTGATATCCAAGTTGCAGAAGATCTTCAGAAAAATTAAAACACAGACCATCATTAATCCTCTATCAATCTGTAGTGTGAATGAGATATTAAAACGATTGCGAATTCCACGGTTTTGAATATTTGACGCAATAATCCTAAAACTGAATTTTTATTTGTTTATATTTGTCTCCTTTTTGAATTAAAGGAGACAAATTTTGCTATCAGGTATTATTTTTCTGAGAAATATTTGCTCAGATGGAAATTTTGAAGCTTATGCAGGATTATTTCAAGCTGTTTAGATATTGGAAAATAAGTAACTAATCAAGTTTTGTTGCAAATAAGCACTATTTACTAAGTAAATATTATTATATACAATATAGAGTTTCAACAAAGTGTTACTATCTATAGTAAACTAGTCGAGATAAAAATTTAAAATGCAGAAATTTGATAACTAGGTGCTGCGTATTAATAAACGTTATGAATAATCTACACGATACTTTATTAAGGTTCATTAAAACAAAAATACTAAAATACTACACTGCTAGCCAATAGGTTGGAATAATCCAAAAGTTTAATGTACAGGGTAAGTCTCTTAAGATTGACACCCCCCTTATCTCACTTAACCTTTGCCGATTTAACTCATTCAAAAAATGAGTGGACGCGGTTTTTGATGAATTTTTATAATCTGAGCACGGATATTAAAAATCTCGTAAGATATACAGGGTGGAAAATAAAACATGATTTTTTTAAATGGAACACCCCGTATATTTTTAGAACAAAATAATGTCCTTAATTTTCTGAATAAGAAAATATCTAATTGTTATATAATCACTCCACCTGTTCGTGAGATATTACTAAAAACTTATCACATTACGGATGTCAATTATAAAACAAAAAACATATCAAGATACCTCTGGAAACAATGCCATTTATTGAGATAATAAATAAATAATATATAGGTGACAATAACAGTATCGAGTAATAACAATAAAAACCATAAGCCTAATAAAAACAAATAAAAGTCAATATTAATACAGTAACACAATAGAGTAACACAATTTTATTTATTTACACGTAACGTAATTAAATATTTTCCCCGTAACCACCATTCTGAATACACATTTGCATCGCTTTATAAAATTGCTTCTCACCCTTTGAAATATATCACCATTTTGGTTTAATTCCTCAATTTTTACACGTATGCATTCTTTTAACTCATTCATATTATTAAAAACCCCAGTTTCGTATATATCTTGTTTTATCGTACCCCCAGAGAAAAAAATCCATAGGTGTTAAGTCCGGACTTTTAGCGGGCCAATGTATAACACCGTGCCTTCCTATCCAAATAGGATATTTTCTGTTTAGGTATTCGGTGACGTTCCTTGCAGAGTGTGGTGGTGCTCCATCCTGCTGCCAAATAACAGATCTGTTGTCCACTAAATTAATATTATCTAAATAATTTTCAACTGGATGTTGAATAATATCCACATAACGTTGTGCATTTAAGGGCCCATTTATAAATACAGGACCTACAATAGCATCCTTGTGGCTGCCACACCACACGTTTACAGTTTGGTATCCTTGTTTTTTTATTTTTTTTACAATATGTGGATTTTCCGCTGCCCAGTAATGTGCATTTTTTCTGTTAAAAATTCCCGCAAATTCAGTCCAAAAGACATGACTTAGAAACTCATCATCTTCCTCTATTCTATCAAGTATGTCTGCAGAAGGTTAACCTGTCTTGAAGGTTGTTGTCGTCTAAATATTGAACGGGCAAAATACTATATGGTTTAAAATTATGGCGATGTAATATTTTTATCACACTTCTTTGTGATATATCCAATTCTATTGCTGCGGCATAGGATGATTTGGATGGATTTTCAGCAAAATATAATAACGCGTTGAGTTCTGTGTCTTCTCCTGTTTTTGTTCTTCGCCTTTCCCTTTTCTTGTCTCTCAGAGATTCGGTATTCCTAAACTTTGCATAAATGTTTTTAAAACTATTTTTGGAAGGAGGTAGCCTTTCTCGAAATGACCTAACTTACTCCCTCCGAGCAAGAGACTTATTATTGTTGCACTGAATATAAATTTCAAGTAACTCTTTTCGCTCTTCCAATGAATATACCATTTTCAAAATAAATTGCTTCTTTACGAACACTACCTATTTTTTACGCTAATATCTAAGAGAGTGAACTACTATCTCAAAAAAAACTGGATGACATCTGTCAACAAATAAACAATTGTTTCCAGAGGTATCTTGATGTTCTTATTTTATAATTGACACCCGTAATGTGATAAGTTTTTAGTAATATCTCACGAACCGGTGGAGTGATTATATAACAATTACAAATTTTTGGATTCAGAAAATCAAAAACCGTGTCTACTCCTTTTTTGAATGAGTTAAATCGGCAAAGGATAAGTGAGATAAGGGGGGTGTCAATCTTAAGAGACTTACCCGGTACTTTGGATGCATATCTTGATATATCTGAATAATATGGAATATCAAAATACTGTTTTCAGGGCGTTTTTGGAAATTTCATTGGTAATAAATGGCCTGAATATCATGTTTCCATCATGCTCAAAAAAGGAGTATACAGGGTGTAAACTGAACCCCTACAAAAAAATAAAAATTTCTTTCTTTTCTTTTTTCCGAGAATTTAGGGAAACCAAAATCGAGATAAAATTTTTATGCCACCAGGGTAGCCTATTGACCAATTTCAAAAAACACATTTGGCCGTTTTTTGATATCTCGCTTATTCGAATATTTATTGAAATTCGGACATTTTTTTGAAAATGCCTCTATCCTCTAGCCTCTATCATGGCTGCAAAATAATTTGATGACTAATAAAACAATTAATTGTCTCGAAATTATTTCCATTATTTCATTATTGATTTTTATTTGATTATATTATATGATTATTGCTTTGCATTTTTTGATAATGAAATAATTGATAATAGAATAATTGATAATGGCTATAAAATAGTTTGAATCTGTAACATAAAATCACTCAAAAGACCTCTCAAGTTAATTTGAGTGAATTTAGACCTCTTAATTTTCTCACATTAATTTGAGAGCTATATTTTATTCTAATTCTCCTTAATAAAATCAGTAATTTTTGAAAGAGCATCTTTTAAAAATAAAAATCAAAATAAATATAAAAATCAAAAAAAAAAATGAGAAAATCTGTTTGCGGTAAAGTAATTATATTCTCCCCGCGCGCATTATATTTTTACCGTACACGTGCGGTAAAGTAATTCTTCCCGCACGCATTTCCGTGTGGTGACGTGCACTTTATCGCACGCCAATTTACCCAATCTACATTTTGGCGAAGGAGCAGGGTCAATGGATGATCTTGGCATATTATAATATCTTACACGCACAAAACAACATGTTTAAAGTAATCTGTAACAACAATTGAACCCCCTTATTAAAAGAAAATCGGTTTTGTTACGATTTGAAAAACGAGATTGAAAAGACACAAATTGGTGTTGGGGTAAAACGACGTTAAAATTATCAAAGCTGAGACGATTTTTTCGCAAAAACCGGGGATGTGCATTTTTAATAACTGGTCGAATAACCGCACGTGTTCGAATTAATGAATATATTCGCCTTTGTATGCCTAAAATCGAGAGGCGCATATCCTTTTGACGAATAAATTCCCGTTTCTCTATAAAAGAGCTTGTTGCAATTATTATAATATAGTAAATATAGTATATAATAAAAAATAATATCCTCATACTATTCAACTCATACGAAACCATAAACATTGGCGTAAGAATTTGGAAGAAGATTTTGATTGGCGTAAGAATTATAAAAAAATCTTTAAAAATAAGATCGTAATGCAATGTAAACGGAAGATAATACTTGAATTCCAAAAATGACTCATTTTTTCCTTGTTCTTTGCATTTTTGCAATCTCAACCGGCATCGCATCCTCTGGATTCGGAGGATCCGGCATATAAATCTGGATAATATCCATATTTTTTTAAATTATATACCCACGAGTACAGGGTTCGGAATTTTAGAAGCATATTTTTTATGCTAGAATCCTGACTTGGTTTTAGCCCGTGTATTTGAATTTTATTACGTTACCAGGTGATAATACCATATAATACTCTATAGATAACATGCTAAACTTACATAATTAATATATAGCAGCCACCTGAAAGCGTAGAATTTAAATTTATCATTTCGACATAAAATCTGCAATTTGTCTGGCGATCTCTCATCCGTAAGGCGAACCATAACAAAATCGTGAATATAAATGTTGTCAACACTTCATTATTTACCTGTTATAGCCAGAAATTATTGACGAATTCGCAGAAACATGACTGGGGTATATTTACGCAAGTATTGAATGAATGATAAACTTCACACGAATACATTTATAATTTCCGTCGAGGACATTTTATTTTTGCAAGTCAAAAGTTTCAGCTACTACACAACTTCAATATAAGAGGAGAGGATTAAATAAATTATTATCTTTTGCCTAATAATGTCGTAGTGTCTTATATACATATATACATATATATATATATATATATATATATATATATATATATATATATATATATATATATATATATATATATATATGTATGTATATATATATATATATATATATATATATATATATATATATATATATATATATATATATATATATATATATATATATGTATGTATATATATATATATATATATATATATATATATATATATATATATATATATATATATATATATATATATATATATATATATATATATATATATATATATATATATATATATACAGGGTGGTCCAGTTTATAATACATTAATTTAAGGAGGTGATAGACAATCGAAAATGAAGGGGACTTTCCCCAGAAAATTTATTTCCAAGGGGACTAATAACGGAGATCCTTCAAAGTTGGGAAAAAATAATCGTTCTATTCACATAACTTTTGAACCGTTCAACCGATTTTATGCAAATTTTAACCAAAGATTACTAAAATAAGTCTCTGTCGAATGGTAATAACGCGTTCCGTCAAAATTTTTTAGGAGCGTAGATAATGGGAGGTGCCATCTTTTTTCCCCACCTATTTTTTACACCACTGGTTATTTTTTTAAATTGCTCACATTTTTGGATTCCAGATTTAATTTAGGAAAAAACGTTATACTTGCAAATTTTCGATTAGAGGCTTTGTTTTCGAGATATTTGTGAAAATTTGAAAACATGACGCTGAAGTCATGTTTTTAAGTTTTAAAACTTTCGGCAGGTTGAATTTGATTTGAAAAGAAGCTAGCACATTTTCAAGGTGCAATACTTCGAATTTTAATACATTTAAACCATTTCCTATAGTAAACCATGTCTTTCGAAATTTGCTGGGACGCATTTGATTAAAAAATGTCCAGAGGCGTAGATAATGGGAGATGGAAGATGGCTACCCTTTAACTCCGTATTTTTGACTCCCCAAATTAGTTTTGAAAATAAATTATATTTTTAAATTTAGAAAAAAAATAAAAATAGTTATTGCTGTAGAATTCTGATTAGATTAACTTTATTACGTTTGTATCACAATTTATAACATTTTACTGAATCAACAGTTTTCAAAGAATACAACGAAAGGTTTTTTAATAACCATAATAATACAATAACCTATTAATAACAATAATTATTTACAACATATTTTCAAAGTGCAATCCTCCTGCCTCAATACATTTTTGACATCTTTTGGTAATTGAATTGATTGCTGCCAATATTTGATGTCGATTTTGACTTAATTGGTGGCATGCTTGTTGAATTCGTTCAATCAACTCTTCCCTTGTGTCAATTGTTGTTGCGTATACAACATCCTTTAAATAGCCCCATGCATATAAATCTAATGAGGTTATATCAGGTGACCTTGCTGGCCAAGCCACTGGCCCTCTTCTTACTTTAGGTGGATCGTTATTCGTTGTACGCCCTATCCATCTTTCCGGATAATTTCCATTCATCCAGTCTCTCACCTGTCGTCCAAAATGCGCTGGAGCACCATCCATTTGGAACCAACTATTATGGCGTACTTCGACGGGTATATCATCAAACAGGTCGTACAAGTTATTTGTTAAAAAGTCAAGGAAAAGCACAGAGTTCAGTCGAGGTGGTAAGAAAAATGGACCACAAATATAACCGTTGATTAGCCCAAGCCATACTTAACACTAAATTCGTGTTGAAAGGACCTAATTCGAATACCTCTAGGGTTTTCTTGAGCCCAAATGTGAGAATGATGGTGATTGAATACTCCCGTTCTTGTGAAACAGGACTCATCAGTCCATAAAATCTTATGTTGAAACTGTGGATTTTCTCGAACGGAATTCAGTATCCAGTTGCAGAAGGTAAGACGACGATTTTCTTCACCAGGAAGTAAACTTTTGCACTGGTTGTAAATGATATGGTCTTTGATTATCCTTATGAAGAACACGCAATATTTTAGATTTAGATTTTCTCAACTGCAAGGCTGCTCTACGTGAACTTAGCCGAGGATTGTTATTAAAAGCTCTGATTATGGCATTTTATTCATTAATTTGTCCCCTAGGCTGCCGGTCCATGACGATTTTCAAGCCAAAGTCACGAAAACGTTGATGCATGGTCACAAAAACACGCACATTTGGTTGTCTCCGATCTGGATATCTTCTGCGATATTCCCTGACAGCAGCTGCGGCATTTCCATCGCAGAATCTGTAAACAAAGTGTATGTCTGCAGACTCGGCCTTATTGAATAAGTTTGGCATGTTTTCCTGGAGATATTACACAAACAATGGGACACAAGATACAATACAAGTGCAAAAGATGCCGAAATGTCAACATTTCTAGGCGTGACGCAAGGCTACTTGATTACTTGATTATGTGTAGCCCGCAGGATTGCACTCTAAAAATGTGTTGCTTCATTTTAAATCGGCGTTTTCGTACATGTTTTCAAATTTTCACAAATATCTCGAAAACGAAGCCTCGAATCGAAAATTTGCAGGTATAACGTTTTTTCCTAAATTAAATCTGAAATCCAAAAATGTGAGCAATTTAAAAAAATAATCAGTGGTTTAAAAAATAGGCGGGGAAAAAAGGTGGGAAGGCGGGGAAAAACCTCCCATTATCTACGCTCCTGAAAAATTTTGACGGAACACGTTATAACCATTCGACGGAGACTTATTTTAGTAATCTTTGCTTAAAATTTGAATAAAATCGGTTGAACGGTTCAAAAGTTATGCGAATAAAACGATTATTTTTTCCCAACTTTGAGGGCTGTATCTCCGTTATTAGTCCCATTGGAAATAAATTTTCTGGAGCAAGTCCCCTTCATTTTCGATTGTCTATCACCTCCTAAAATTAATGTATTATAAACTGGACCACCCTGTATATATATATATATATATATATATATATATATATATATATATATATATATATATATATATATATATATATATATATATATATATATATATATATATATATATATATATATATATATATATATATATATATATATATATATATATATATATATATATATATATATATATATATATATATATATATATATATATATATATATATATATATATATATATATATATATATATATATATATATATATATATATATATATATATATATATATATATATATACATATATACATATCTATCTATAGCTATATTTTTAATTATCCTTATCAATTTTTTATTAACACACATTAATCGCAAAGTTGCTGCAGTCAAAACAGAAATTATTTAATATTTCAAACTACTTAAAACCGGATAAAATGCTGCAAATTATGGGATAAAAAATACAACAGTTCGCATGTGACACGCAGAACTCGTGTCGTCTAATTGCAAGGCAAGCAGTAGACGCTTTAAGAGCCTGTCTACATACCCAGTGGCGACTCGTGGGGAAAAGCAAGTGAAGCGGCGATTCACCCTGTTACTCTCCTGAGTATAATACAACAGCGTTTAGGTGGGGAACAAAAGTTTACCTAAGCTAGCTCAGTTTAAAAAAAAGAAAATAATTGGTAGATTCGTACGATGGGTAGCGAAGCTACTAAGGACGCCACTGACGGTTGCGCAACCAAGTCAGATGGCTCCCAAATCTACTGGGTATCTAAATTACCCTAAGAAACCTCTTGTAATTTTGGTGAAAAAAAAAGAACACAGTATACTAAAATCTAATTTTAATTTAAAAATGCATGGCGTTTATCGATAAATGCGCAAGGTCATATTTAATATTCTCGTATCATATATCTAACCTAGTGTAGGTCCTAAACGTAGATAATCACGTGTGTTGTCACACAAAACGCTGTGTGCGTTGTTTATCAAAATCATAAAAACATGTAAACAGTGACTTCCCTAAGAATCCCAACTACATGGAACGTAACACAGTACGTTATTTAGTGGGTAAGCACTTAAAAACGAAAATAAACGGGCACAGCTAAGCGACGCTAAGAAAAAGATGGCTCCTTCCATGAAGACGGAAACAGAAATGACGAAAATTACATTTTGTCTCCTCACTGAGTTCAATTTCGCCTTGTACGAGCAACAGAACAAGAGCAAAAAAAATCAAAGAACAAAAATAGCACAACTGGTTTGCAAATATTATGCGCTAAGAAATCATTAATTATCTGTGACATAGATCAAGGCATTAGTCTATAATACAAATCGATAATGCTGCAAAGAAATCTAATGCATTAATAATGTAATATGAAATTATTATTTATAATAAAAAAATAAGTATTAATTAGAAGCAAGTATAATTAATAATAATAGGTAGGCACTATTCCTTCACATAACTGCAAATGTAAAATTACGCGCCGACTATGCTGGGGAGAGGGAAGGGACCACAGTTTAAATCTCAGATCAAGAACGAGATAGACTAGAAACTTAGTGAAAAGAAACGACACTATTATAGTTTGTTTACATGCCACTGAAGCGCTGTTATAGTCACAAAGCACACGCAAGTTTTGTGGTTCTAGTCTGACGACGCGCAAAGAAAATAAATAACCTCAAAAAATAACTTAGGTGTGGCCATAGTGTTTTATGTGATCTGTTTACTATTTGTTGACGTAAAATGGTTTATTGTGCCGTTGCGAATTGTTAAATTATCTGATTAAATTGAAAACACGTGTTTCCCATGTGTTCCATCGCGATGTGTTGTGCGATGTGATGTGCGATGTGATGTGTTCCATCGCATCCATGCCTTTGGGTAACAAGTGAATCGTATTAGATTTCGGTTCTCCACAATCTCCAAGTCTGCTCCGTTATTACGTACGCATCACTCGCGGGTATATTGTTGAAGAGTTAGGTTTTTTCGTTGTGTAAAGTAAGAGAATAATGTTTCCTCTAAATGATATCGTATGTATTCTACTCGAGGTACCTTTTCAGAGATTTAAAGATGGGAGCAAAAAATATATTTGTGTTTACAAAGACCTATGCCGATTTTAACTGGAAATAACACTGTTAATATTAATAAAATTCTATTTCGTTGGCAAATAAAAAGTTCTGTTGGGTAAATAAAGATCGTACACTGAAAAAACATTTATCTAATATTAAATCTTTCACGTTAAAATTAAAATTTAAGTAGAATAGTATAAAACTATTTATAATTTTACATCTATGTTTTTATAAATTTGATAGTAATGTTTAAATTAAATAAACAGTGAGTACATATTACATACCTACATCAGAATAAATGTTAATTTATGTTATTTACCTCATTTAATATAACTTGCAACGCCAAGTAAATAGAAACGGTCATTTAATATTAATCATCCACCAGTTAATAGTTTAATAGGTTCATATATTAAACGCAGCCATATAATTTTTAAAATTACTCACTTTGACTTGAATGGACAATGTTCAATATTAACATCCACCCCCTCCCTTCCTTTCTGATTGGCAGTGTTTTTGATGAAAACTCTAGGATTTGTGATGAAAACTCTAGGAAATAAAATTTAACCATTTATTTACCGTTTCTATATTGGAAATTACATAAGATTTTGACGCCGTTTTCGCATAATCTCCTCTTATAGTTTATGGTGACTAGTAGACCGCGTCGATGGCCTCCTCGTTCACCGGACATTACACCACTTGACCTGTCCTGTTTCATGAAACTTCGATATCTGCATAGCGGCAAATGGTGTTTGGAGACATAATACACGATCTGCCGAATATAATTAGGAGTTTCATGAAGAGCCACGTCAAATCACGAAATAGTGGACGTTTACACAATACGTCGACGTTTCATGATCTGCCTAGGATCTTCATGAAGTGACGGGTTTCATCATGTGACCACGACATATATATATGCATTATTCCTTATTTATTAAGATGATATGGTACCCAAATAGCAGTACTACCTATATGTTCATTTGTGAAAATTTTGGCAACAAAACAGTTTCTATTCCCATAAATAACTTTAAATTAAATCACATTTTGAAAATTTTCAATGTCACAGGTTTTCCAGATACTTCAGAATGTCAATGAAAAATCCATTTATATAAAAATACCGACTTCACAAGAAAAGTTTTGGAATGCCATACCTTTTTCTAATAAAAAAAACAATATTAATAAATATTAATAAATTTATTGAAATAAAATAAAATATGTTTTTATATACATTACAAATAAAATAATAAAAAATTAAAACAAAAACAACTGAAATAAAAAATATTAAAGTAATATTCGTCTGGTCCTCGTCCGGATTCGTACCAGCCATGAGATTTAAAACTTTGGAAATTAGAGGTAGACTGCTCATTTGTTCATTGCCTGTTATATTTCTCAGTAAAGTTTTTACTCTTCTCATGGTCGAAAACGAGCACTCCACAGTTGAGGCAGTCACTGGCAACGTGGCCAAAACCGTGAGGAAATGGTGAATATTTGATAAGGACTGCTGCCAATTTTTCCGTGTCCATACCAATTTTTGATACAATTTCAATCAAGCTAGGGTATTATTGCTGTCAACGCCCTTAGCAGCACGTTAGTTTTAAGACTAAATTCATGTGAAATCGGTATCGGTACGGTACATAAAATGATTTTAATTTGGGGCCCCAGCACCCCCCTAGTTGCGCCTATGCTTGAAATATTGCAGAAATATTAGTTTAAATTATTATGTCTTAGTATTAGGTCTGAATAATCAGTTAAGTGTAAGAAAACATTTTTTTTCTACAAATGTCAATAAAAGTATAAGTATAAAAGTTTTAACGCATGATGTCACTGTTTAAAATGTAATTTTAAAGCATTGGTGTTAAAAGTAATTTACTTTTAGCACTGGTGGAAAAAAATCAAAATGGTGAAAACAGTCAAGAAATTTGGTCGGTTTCGTGTACCGATCGTGTAAAGATCGGTTTTATGTAGAATTGCCTCCAGATTTCCAATATGCAAAAATACACAGATAGCCCAATAGTTAAACAGTTTAGAAATTAAAAATTGGGGCCACCTGAAACCGTACACAGTAGAAACTTGGAAAAGTAGATGAAAAGCTGTCGTCTGATAAAACGTGTCGCGTACCAAGTTTCCTCTCGATCAGTTAACGAATAAAGAAACGGTAGCAAAGTGATTTCGTTGATATCCGGTATACTAAATGAAATATTTCTATATGACTAATTCAAAAATTATGTCCCCAAAACAAAAATACATTAAAAATATAAATATAATTGCAATGCATTCAAGGAATGATTTAATGTTCAGTTTTTCAAATATATAAAGCGATATTTTTGTCTTAAAGGCCATAAATAAATAAATCAAAGACTATTTTTCTATCGCATCTCTTTAACGCTGACAGCTGTGATTGCTCCGAGGACACCTACTGACGTCATAATTACGTATACTACTAAGTTCTATTTCTACAAATTAAACTGGCTTTATATCTAAGTATAGAACAAAATTTGAAAATGCTTTGCAAGCTACAAAGAGTTTTCATGGTCAAATTAAAATCACAGACTACAAAGCAGAAAAGATAAAATAAACTATAAAAAATGTACCCATATGGGCTTCTAAATAAAAATATATAATATACCAAAAGTGATAAAAACGTATAATTTGTCTTGTTCGGCAAGATAAGAGATAATAGTTGATCGTTTTATACCCGTCTATTATCTGTAATGGTGTAATGAACTCCAAATTAAAATCAAACGTGAATTTTTGGCAGATGGAAATCGTACTTCGCACGGGCTTCAAACCAACTAAACTACTAATGTTTACTAAAGCTGTGGTAGCCCAGTGGTAAAGCGTGTGCTTTCCGTACCGAAGGCTGCGTATTCGATTCTCGCAGCTATTGCTACTTTTTTCAATTTTTTATTTAAACTTGAGATAGACGACCGTTCCAGGATTACGAAGGATTTTTCCGGTGCTATCGGATCACGATAACGTTTCATGATATATGACCTCTTGGTATACCTATGACTAAAGGTGAGCGTGGGGTCATGGCTCATATAAATAGCACGTGTTACAAGCATACCCTGGTCACGCCCGTCTGCGCCCTGGTGGGCTAAAGTACTAAATTGATTTACAAGTTACAACTGCTCAGAAGATTAATCCGATTTAGTCCAAATCGGATGTTCCAATCCAAATTGGATGGTCATATTCAAATCGGATCTTCCAGAGAAATAAATTTTAATTTTGTAAATGTTGTCCGATTCGAGATCAACCGTCGTGGATACAGTTTTCGGCTTAAATTTATATGGGAGAGCGATCTGCTATTATCTAATGTCACTGACCTAATGTACCGTTCAGCTTTTCTAGCAGATGGCACCAATAATCCAATTTGTGTAAAAATTGGAGAATGTGATTTTGAAAATAATATGTAATTAAAAAATAATAGCAAACGATAATATTAGAGGAACATTTTCACTTTGTTTTTATTTAATTGGTAGGTTCTTACTGTCCTCCTTTTAGTACAATTTATAATTTATCTGTGTTACTACTTCACCTGATGACTTATAATTAGTAAATTATTGTTACTCTACTTAACTGGAAAAACAACAAATTAAATTGAAAACGTGCACTATCGTCAAATTATTACATATTATTATCACATTCGATTATATTGTTTAAATAGGTCATTTTTATTGTAAATAATTATGCTAAAATCAGCTTGCTTCCATATTATTTACTAAAGCAACATATCATTCTTTATATGATAAAGTTTTTGTACACATATCTATAAAACATGCAAATATATTAAAACCAAAAGTTATCTTGCTATGTATGCACGTATGTTAGTTTGCTTAGGGCAAATCTTGCAACAGAATTTTAAAACAGTTATCCTTAACCGATTAGGCTGAAATTTTGCATACTCGTTTAGTTTAGATGACAATGCATGGTTAGCTAAGCGACATCATTCTAAATCTAATATGGCGGACTCCTAAACATGGCGGACTATTCATTTTTTTATGTTTCGGTATGAATTAAATGAGTTTGCTAAAAAAAAACTATTTCCGCTGACATTCTATTCAATGAGAACATGATACCGACCATAAAGAAAGAAACATTCCTGGGAAATACGAACAACAAACGAGGATTTAATTTCATGATCATACATTCCAAGTTACACTCTCAAAGAATGACATGGAGACTTGGTCACAGAATGATGCAGACACCGTCATTGTGAAGAAGCCTGTCTTTGGCTGAACGTACTGAGACTGGTGGTGGTTGGAGAGGACATCGACCTGTTGCTCATCCTCACAGGTCTTTGTCAACGAGAAAACGTATTCTTCCTGAAATCAGGAAAATGAAAAGTTTTTCCAACCACCTACTTACTCTCCTGTGCACGCTCTGCAAAACAAAAACTTTAAAGAACTCATCATGTTCCTTCACGCAGTGAGTGGGTGTGATACGACTTCAGCACCTTACAACCAAGGGAAATTGACGTTTGTGAAATCTCTCACCAAAAACCCCCACCTTGCCGATATTGTAAGTGTGTTCAAAAACCCTGAGGTACCTCCAGAAAGGGTTGCAGCAGCAGAGGAGAGATTCCTGGTCAACGTGTACGGCTACACAGGAAGGACTGAACCGTCGATAAACCGTCTGATGTACATTAATTATAAGAAGGCCGCTTTGAGGACCTCATAGCTGCACTACCACCATCAGCTGCTAGAGCCACACTAGGGTGTATCCCCAAGTGCAGCAATGGCTGGGGGTTGAAAAAAATACCGAAGATTGGGGTTGGAAATGAGCAACAAATTGCCTGGAACCGATCACTTCTCTACAAGACCCTGCTCCTCCCAAACTGCTGCGTCTGGTGTCATGTATAAGCGTCAAGACCTACGCAAAAAATGTAACTGAAAAAAAAGCATGCCTCGATTGCAACAATCTGGGCATCAACTGTGAGGGGTCCTGCAACAACGTGATAATCGAGACAGATCTCGCAAATGCCCTTGAGGACGGACCATTCGACGTAGAAGTACCGGATGAACTGGGCTTCACCTTCTCCTCGGTTGTTGAGACCATCGAAGAAAATGTTGACAAGGAGGACGAAGGTTAATGTACCTTCTGTTCATTGCCGACACCCACCACCAGAAAAATAAGGATATTAGACGAACGGGCTGAAGAGGATGTGACAGTTCCTTGAGAAACGAAGGTATGTACAACAGTATCTTCAACAGCAAACATGTGCATATTACTATTCACCTCATCTATCAATAAATCCATAAAATAACAGCTCCAGATGATTAAGGCAGTCCAATTTATGACGGCAGCGACGCTCATCATTGGTAACATTTATCATTATAATCATATGAGTATATATTATACTACTGACTACATAACTACTTTAATATTAACTGCATTTCATTAGTTTGTCTCCATTTTTCAATTACTTTCCCTATATTTATTATTCATGCAAGGTACACTGGGTCCGGGAATGTTTTTCTTTGCGCGTTATAGCGGTGAAATTGTCATTCTTACAAAAAAAAAGTGATTTATGAAAAGTTTTGTCAACTTTAATTTTATATGGAATGGGCTAATGGAGAAAAACTACTTTAATATTAACTGCATTTCATTAGTTTGTCTCCATTTTTCAATTACTTTCCCTATATTTATTATTCATGTAAGGTACACTGGGTCCGGGAATGTTTTTCTTTGCGCGTTATAGCGGTGAAATTGTCATTCTTACAAAAAAAAAGTGATTTATGAAAAGTTTTGTCTACTTTAATTTTATATGGAATGGGCTAATGGAGAAAACGGTTCCTTTCTGAGATATAGGCCAAAAACTTAGAAGAGTGCCAAAATTTTGGCAAAAAGTGCCAAAAAAATAAAGTTCCGCCAGATTTTTGCCTGCAAACTTCAAATTCGTGTTCAGCGACCCAAAAGACATGGAGGGTGAGAAAATAAAAACTACTTGGACAGTTTAAGGTGGAGTTTGTTTAAAAAAAATGTACACTATTTTTTTTCGTGTTCAGCACACTCGAAAGCGGGAAAGTGGGTAGGTTTGAAAACTCTAGTACTATGTTACATTTGCGTCCGACTCCTTGACTTCACTATAATAATACTATGGTGACGATAAGTATATGGGAAATGAAAAGAATACTTTCCTTAGTTACTAATTGGATCAATGATATTAGTATTTACAAACTGCGCTATTAACTAATTAAATAATAATCGTATATAACATTAAGCGATATCATCTGACTAATTAATATCATATTTCGTCAGTGTATTTCGTAATTTGCTTAACGGTTATTTTCAAAAGTATGTGTCAGAGTGAATAATGCTAAGTAAGACACGTAATTAGGACTTTCCCAATATCCCTCCTGCACCGGAAGAAGGAAGACAACAATGCCGAGGATGTCCGGAAAACGTAGTATATCCTTGAAACTGGTTTTCAAAATAACCTTTCCATGCAGTCCACTTTTACACTTCAGACGGTTTTGCTGAAAATTTGAGATGGTCATCGAAAGAATCACAAGCAAAAAAAAGTAAATATTTCCATCTAAAACCGATTATTGACTAATTACTTTGTTTACGTGTAACTTGAATTAATCGATACTACATTTTGAATGAATTTGTGAATTTAGAGGCATTGACGTCAACCATAAAGCGTAGATTAATTTTACTATGCTGTAAAACAGGTTTTAATATTATGGAATAACGCATGACAATTTAATATAAGTATTAATTAGTACCAATATATTAATATTGTTATATAAAAAACGAATTATATTTTTTCATAAGTTTGAAATCAATGTTATCCTGAGGTGCTTCTCCCATTTGGATGAAGGAAATTGCGAAATATTAGACTTTATTATGTTTCTAAAAAACCCAAAAATTGTAAGATAAAAAGAGGTACAAGAGGTTTGGTATAATTATTTCTGAATGAAAAAGTTGACATGACTAATTTAATACGAAAAAAAACAACTTGCGAGATTGTAAAATGTGTAACATTCTATAGGATACTCTTCGCTGAGTCAGGTAGCGCCACCATGAATATTGACAATAAATTCGTGATCAGGGACACCAAAATTTCCGAGACACCAATTTTAAGCTGATTCTTACCACAAAACGAAAATATCCGCCATATTGGAGAAGTCATCTTCAATATTGACTTCGACAAAAAAAAATTGGTGATAGCGACCCCAAAATTTCCGAGACACCGATTTTAAATCGATTCCGACCATGTATGCGTAAAATGTCCGGCATCTTCAAGCCGTCATCTTGAATATTGATTTAGATAAAAATTCGTGGTCTGCGACCCCAAAATTCCCGAATAAACGATTTGAGTCGATTCAGATCATAAATAGCAAAAACGCCCGCCATCTTGAATATCAATTCAGACAAAAAACACTTCCTCTGTACTCCAAAAATGTCGAGGTACAGAATTTGAATCACTTCAAACCATAGAGGCAATATTCATCCGCCATTTTGAAAATTCATAAATACTTTGTACCAACTTTATAGGCGAAACCCGCATCAGAATATGAAACGACTCAAAGTGTAGTATAAAAAATTTAAAAAATTAAGTGACCAATTGGCAGAGATCGAACTCGGGTCCTTTCGCTCGTATGTTTACTTACGTACCCTCGGCGCTAAATTGACTGACTTTAATACTTAAAGAATCATTTGAGGGTATCAAACACGCGGGCATATAGCTTTCAATGGTCGTACAGCAGTCATTTATTAATCGATTTTTATAAAATTTGTGTCCAACTTAATATAGTAGAAAAGTTTTTATGGGGCGCCACTGTGATGATATTTTTGGATTTTATTCAAAAACAATAGGCCTTCCTTCACCCGAAAACGATTTTTGTGACAAATCTTACGCTGTTTCAACGTTTCGCTCTTGAGATAGCGTGTTAAGAAAAAACGCGGTATCCGGACGGATGGATGGACTAACATTTTCGTAGATGGAACCTTCCTCTACAATTAGAGACTCCGATGAGAAAAATCGGTCCATCGGAAGCGGAGCGTTACCTAATTATACAGAGCACTTTTTGGGATTCTTATTCTGTAGTACTTGGATTGCATTTAATTGTCTGGCCCATAACTTTTTTTTATTAACCGATTTTGATGCCCTAAAGCCTTTTTTTGTATCGTTTTTTACATAAAAAACTGATTTTTTAAATTCCAAATCCAGTCTGTCGCGTTTGAAAGTAGCTAGCCAGTTTCTGGATATTTTTTAAAGAAAAATGTTAAAATGACACCTTATACAAAAGTCAATAAATCAGACCTCCCTCTATATTTTAAGACATAATTGGAAAAAATACAAAACATATCTTTTTGTCTTTCTTAAGCTGTAGTACTTAAATTAAATTCGATAATCACTGGACAATCAAAATACTAGATAGCGCACAATTATCTCAGTTGCATTTAGACTTCATAAATTAAACATTGTAAGGCGCAGTCCGTGAAAGAAGTGTAATGTAAAGTTTTGTCTCAAAATGGATAGTCTTTGTCGGGTCAGAGTAGACAAGTAGCAACCAATGTTATTCATTTTATGTAGAAAGAGCAAATGAGAATAGACCCAACGATAACCTCGATACAAAACATACAACATATACAATACTGGCTGATGATTATCACCCCGATTTAAATCCCATCAAATTATGCGTCTCAAAGGAATGTGAATCTTAATTTAACAGCTGTTAATTAATTAAGCTTAATTTAACGATTGTGAGACGAAATTTTTTGTGCACTTTTGAGCAAGAATGGAAAAAGCGATGTGAACATGCTAAACTATATAATTATATTTTTGTACATATTTTTGATAACTTCCTGGTGCTAGTCGAACGTTCTGGTTCTTCAGTCCCGTTCAGTCGCAACATATTTCCCATGGCTTGAAATAATATATTATATATTTTTCGTACTTCCGGGGGTAAGAATTTCACTCGCTTACGGCAGGGACTAAGTTCTCACTTTTTGTCCTTTCCCGCACTAAATATTGACGGAAATCCCGGAAGCATAAAATTACAAACACAAGAATGTAACAGATGCTTTACATTACAGATGATTTACATTTACATGTCACAGTTCGTCATAATGACCAGTCGTTCCTGGGTGAATGCAGCAGATAATACTTGACCTACTTCCGCTGCCCTTTTATCAATATCAGATAACTGATAATCGAGCTCATGATACTATCAATGACAATGTCTCCAAATTAATCTTGTAACAACGCAACATTACTATAGTTACGAACTTGTCAATCAGCCAGTGACTCACATTATTTGCATCACTTTATGCTTAATAATTATCTGTTTTTCTATAAAGGCTTCTATGTGCTTTATTATGTTATGTATACGTTTCAATTTCGGAAGTACGAAAAATATCGGATATACCTTGCGACTGAAGTACTTTTAATCCCTTAGGTAAGTTATGGCCCTCTCTGAACTTGGCCATAATCTTTACCTTCTGGATTAAAAGTACTAAACTTCAGTCCCGTGGTATACTATACTATTATATTTCCCATGACTTGAAATAATATGTAGTTACTTACATATTATTTGAAGGCATGTGAAATATATTTCGTGATTGAGTACCATATTTAATCATATAAATCGGTTACCTATAATGCAATCTTTATGATATTTTTAGTATCACTAACCAATTGGACGGTTATGACGTCGGTCGTGGCGCCATCAAAATGAGTTCGAGGTAATGTCGCTTTCGATTAGTGTGAAATAATAACTTTATTATACTGATGCTATATTATCATGTTCGATTGTAGAAAAAATGCTCTTATATGGAAGTTTACACCAATAATATTATGAAAAAATTGGGGAATTTGGAGTTTCAAGTTTTTTAATACCACACGATGAACCGGTTTGCCATGTTCTTCTACGAGACCAAACACTATGGAATTTTTATTAAATGAAAACGGGATGGACAGATTAAGTGTTAATTATTAATTAATATCATACTCAAATTGTAATGTGCGGTTTTTGTTTATAGGTATACCGGCATATTTTAGGCCATTGACTGTGGGTTTGAATTAGTAATACACTAATTGAAGGCATTTTATTTTATTAATTCATGCGACAAATAATTTGACACTAAAATAAGTAAAAAACACAGAGTTATTAAATACTGGGATGCACTTTGAATATCAAAGTTTTTAAGATTTTCAAAATATCTCGAAAATATGAAAAAATCATAATAAAACAAATAAAAATATAGATGAAAAGATTATATTTTTTTTTAAAATCGAATTTCCCATCGAAATAAGCAATACATAACACTAAATATATAATGCTTATAGGCCGGGAGGCGCTAACAGTTTATGAACAAGTGTAACTTCCTTATGACCACAAAGAAAAGCGAGTACTAGCGTTTTGTTTTTGGTTTTCTCTGATATTGAAATGCATGTCCTTTTATCGAAAGAAAATTAAAACTAATTTATAATAATAAGGCACTAAGCATATAATAATAAGGCACTAACAATAAGACATTAAGTCTTATAATAATAGACATTAAGTTTTATAATAACGGTCATATGAAGTTGAAAAATATATTTTTTTTCTTTTTCATGCTGCATGTCGATGAAAAGAATGAAAGTGTGTGCGGTAAAATGAATATAATTTTGGGTTAAACATTATGATATTAGAGAAAAACATAAAAGTTCTGTGCAAGTGTAAAAAAAAGTTGAAAATGCAATTTTCCATATGCATATCTGCCGAGCTAGTACCCACTTTTTTTTGTTGTCATAAGGTCCCCTTTCACTCCTCCAAAGGGTATCTTAATGGGTGAAATTGGAGAAAATAAACTGTTATCTTCGGGTCTAGAAATACAAAAAAAAACAATTAAAAACAAATAAATATAAAAAAAATTTGGGTGTGTTCTTATGACCACACGATAGAAGTGAAAACTTCTAATTTTCGAATTTTAAAATATATACTGTAACCGTCCGCCTGTATTACCACAAATATTTTTCATTTGCATGTACTACAGAAGCTCCTACATTTTTACAAAATATGCACATAGGCCCCTTTTTGGTTTTAAATTTTATCGTTGATTCTAGTTCAATCTCAGAACTAGAATTCGTGGTATTTGTTGTGGAAGAGTTAGCCATTTTTGTTTGAGAACTGACAGTAAGGAAATAAGCCAACAAATCTTTACGCTATTAAATTTACGTTTCTGTTTGCCTCTTGAAATGTTTATAGAAATATTACGTTCCTAAGATAACGATGGAGAGCGTAGTTAACCCAATGCTTAATGTAAAACTATTTTACTTCACTTCAGTCTTAGTAGTAAAAGAAATATTTGTATCTGAAAAGGTACCCATTAAAAGCAATCAATCAATTTTTGTAATTTTTGTACAATACCTACAGGCTCCTTATAATCTAATATACTCCACAATTAGAAACTTGTTTTGCGTTTTTATTTCCGCAGCGGATTTTGTAGCTGTGATGTTTGGTTTCTTGGTGGTTGAAGGGTGTGTGAAGGACGTACCTTACTCAGTGATACGTCTTTTCTTTGCAAGTTTGCACACATCTTCAGTTTTGGTGCTGTTTTCAGGGCATGTGTCCATTTTTGTAGGTCCCGTGTCAGAAACTGACATGTACCTAAATTTTTTTTAATACGCTTTATTTACGGATTTGCCGGGGTTTTGGGCGTGTATCGATGCCGCACTGGCGAAGGAAGTTGTATACACTGTTTCTACCACAATAAGGGTCTTTGAAATGCTTTAGAAGCGCGCCTTTTCTCTTAGCAGGATCTATTAGCAGGAGCTTGGATTAAGGGGTACAGGTGACCTAGCTCGTTGCTAGGCGACAATCGACTGAGCGTTGCTACGCATGACGCGCCACGTCTGATGCATGATGCCTGACGGCCCAGTCTCATTAAACACCCACAAAAATAAAAGTGGAGAGCGCCCCTAAAGAAGTTTTCACTTCAAAAACACGAAAATCTGGGGAAAATATTATTAAAAAAACATTCCGTAGACAAGTTGATGTATGAAATGAGCCAATTGTAGTTTATAACAAAATGGCGTCCTAGAAACAGTGAAAGAATTCAAAGAAAATCGATCTTTGAGTTTCTAGCAATAACTCCAAGTACAATCGTTTTGACAATAAAAATGTTCTAGAGAATTGAAAAATCTACAAAACAAGTTCGACCAGAACTCTCTAGCTGCATTTTCAGCCGAGAAAACGGGAAAACCGAGAAGAAGGAGCGTTTTATCAAACATTCGTAACGTTAAACATGTAAATTATTTGCCCAAAAAAACTGAATATTTTTTGGGCCCTTTATCCAAGTAATCATTGCTCGTACGATCGTAATTTTTACGCGTACGAACATTGGAGTAAAACGTGCCTGACGGCAACGGAGCGGGTGGATCAGCGGCGGAAAAGTTGGAATGCCGTATACATGCCGTATAGGCGCGTATAATTCTTCAATTACAGTTTACATACATACTTCAATATAACGTATTATTAATTATTAACCTTTCAGCAGTCTAAATGTTAAGTCATTTAAATAATGAAAGGGTAAGGAGTAAAGGAGTTTTTTATAAGTAAATAATTACATACTCTGTTAATAGATTTTATTGTAATTTAATCAGTAACAATGTTTTCGATATTATCAGATACATAGTCATTAGTACCTTATTTTACTTTAATAAATTTGTATTTAATAGTGGAAGTATAGTGCATTATTGAAACAAAACGAGAAAAGCTGTTTCCAACTGGTCCTTCAAAAGTAAACAAACAAAGCACTCCAAAAAACCTACACAGTCAACAAAAAAAACACTTTTTTCAAATGAAATGTAATTTATTGACCCCGATTACAATGTCGAAGCCAACTAATTACAAATGAACAATACCCGGCGCTGCGCCGCCGCCGCCCCATCCATATGACTACCACTGAAATCCGGTGCAAGTTCTTGCATTTTACTCCAATGTTCGGACGCGTTTTAAACTACTTCAACATGATTTTAACGTACAATTACGAATTTTAGATTATTTTTACAACACCGTTGCAAAAATTACGATCGGAACGCTGTACAAGCAAGGTTGATTACCTGCTACAGATCCAGGTTTTTGCACAAATAATTTACATGTTTAAAGTTACTTACTAAAGTCTTACTCGTAACGCGGACGCCGTAGGTTAAAAAATGATCATTTTAGTTAGGTTAGGATCTCAAATTGGCGAATTCCCGCCAATTTTAAAAATTAATGTATTGTCTTATGGGGACTGAAGTTTACGAGCGTTTGATAGAGTGCCTGTTACTGAAATAAGTTAATAAATAAGAATAAATATATTTCTTGATATTTTAGGTGATAGTTTAGTATTTAGTGACAGTTCAAAAATTAATTAAACAATATTAAAATAAAAATATTAAGAATGTTTGAATGCGACGCTTGTATAAAAAACGTATGTTGTTGCGTGTTTCAATGGTTCAGAGTGGAAGGTGTTTGACATGGTCCTTGAATTTTGCGATGTTGTCGGATGGGAAGTTATGACAGTTATTATAGAGAATTGTAAAATTTAGATACAAATATATTTTAATAAGAATGAAATCTCTATCATCAAAATAACAGGAATAAAATTAAAACTTGAGAGGTCCTATAAGGTTTTGAATAAACTTATTTAATAACAGTTTCTTATATAATAAATTATAATTTCTTTGTGTTAATTTAAAAACCGGCAATATTTGTGGCAATATCGCTGAATTTGTATTTATATACATGTTCTAGGTAGGTAACTTCTAATCTCATTTTATTTTATTATACCTATTTTACGTTTGGCAGTTTTCATCACAAATTTATCTATCTAATTTCTTTTTCTGATTGCAAATAATTTATTTTGAGTGTTGGTCGAAAATGGGTGAAAATAGAGCAACTATCTAATCAAACTCAGAACCATAAGTGATTTTTCCTAGATGACCTAAGATATTTTAAACATGGCTACTTAAATCTATTAAAAGCACATTATTCAGTATCAGGATCAACTGATGTATCTTGTTCTTGGTTGCCCCGACCTGAACAGAGTATGCATATGTAAGGAATAAGTGCAGAAAATCTATTCGGTCGAAAGGTGTAAAGCACAATACCCTTGTTTTTCCGAGCCTTCTCCATTAGCATCATCCAGTTTTTTGTGCAGTATCTGTTTAGTTAGTTAATGAAAAACCTTGCATAACAAAAATGTCCATATAAATAATAATCCGGTATCTAGATAGGTACTTACCGGAATATTATTTATATGGAGAAATCCACATTTGGAACCTTTTTTCCATTATTCTTTTATAAAAGTGTATATATTAGGTAGATATATTATTATCATTAATAACATTAATATAAAAAAAATCGACAAACATCAAAATAGTAATAAATAAATAAACAACGCATCGACAATCTCATAACATAACCCTTAACCTGTCTTTTTCAGCTCAAACAGACATTTTAATTTAAAATCATTTGTATGTTTAACTCATAGGTCTAAAAATAATTTGGGCTTGAATTGTAGAGAAATATTATGTTTAAAGTTTGACGTATAATAGGTTTAAATACTAAGAAAGACCCAAAACTCGACAAAATCCCGTCTGAAAATAACTTTTGAATCTCCCATAAGAAATACATGGCAGTCCAATTTGCTGAAGTATGTTTAGGAACCCATTTCATATTTCGGGCCCGGATTTTCCGAACCTAACTAGTATAGTCAATTGTTAAAGTTACGAATTTTGTAGGTTTTTGTATTGTACTTGTACTTAATGCTAGAAAATCGAAACAACATTTTTTTTTGTTTTTTTACTGTTTTTTTTTTTACTTTTTTTCTGACGCCATTTTGTTGTAAGCAACAATTGATTGTTTAATTTATATACGTTATCATCTATGTACTACAGTTTAAAACTCTGCAGAGTTCGTTACATATTATTTTTTAATACCCTAAAAATCTGTATAGCTTGGCCTAAATAATTGAAACATTGAAACAGAATTCAAATCAATGAACAATGAACTTTGCGGGGCGACATGTTCTACGTTCCATTTTTTTGTTAAGAAGTCTACTTTAAATCCAATAGATAAAATTTCGCACCGAGTACTTAACATAAATTATAGTTTAAAAAACTAAAAAATAAAACCCTTTTAAAGAGAAACCGAACTAAAAAGTAAAAAATAAAGTAAAACTATTAAGATTTTGTAAAGAATCGTGGGGTACATGATATCAATAGTACATTATATCAATAGTCAAATATTATCTTTTACTTTTTAGTTTGGTTTCCCTTTAAAGCATGTTTTTTAGTTTTTTTAAACTATTTTTTTGTCGAACAAAAACAGTATACACCGTAGCAGTATAGTTACATATATATTATATATGTAGCTTATATTTTAATAATAATAGTACTTATTGTCAATTGTCTTTGTTGTGGGCCGTGGTCCATACTAAATTGCGGTATGCGGCCAATACAAAAAACGTTGCCCATGCCTGATCTAGATACTATAATGTCATAATGACCGGTCTATGTAAAATAGTTTTTTTAAATTCCAATCGTCAAATCTACGTAAGACAAATCTACATAAGTATGCGGTATATACAGAAATCTGCCCAGTAAACAGCAATTAAGGAAAATAACTTGTACTGTAGTAATTATTATTCATGATAATTTGATTATGTTAACTACAGGGTGAGTCATGTATGATGAACCATCTAAACAAGCGTCGCGTTACTATGAAATTACGTATAAAAGGGATTTCCATACGATCTTAGACCATAGATAAAAATAATTAAGTATAGGTAAGAAAATCGGCACTAATTAATATTTAATAGTAATACTTTTAGAATTTTAATACGTTCTCAAATTGTTTGCCATAATAAATGAACATATCTGTTACCACACAAGCCACATACTTCAAGAAGTTTCATTTTCTTCTAGTCGGTCCTCTTTCTGACTTTTCTTACTTATTTAAGAAAATTATGACGCATAAGTTTAGTACCCTGGGAATTTTAAAAGTTGTTTCGCATTTTGGATTCAACTATAAATTATAACTAGGGATATCCCGAAGTTAACTGGCCGACTATCTACTGAAAAATTACCCAGATCAACTTTTTATGGATAATCGCACTTGATATGAAGCAGACTAAGAAAAGCATACCAGCAAACCTATGATACAAAATATATTACAAAAATATCAAGCCCCTCCATGGTTCCAATTAACACCACAAATCAAAATCTCATAACACAAAAATATACAACTTCCTGTTAACCAACCACATTTGTTAACATATACTAACCAATATATATTGTATAACATAATAATATATAAAACTAAAAATAAAAATTATCAAAGAAATGAAAATAATAAAAAAAAATATTAGAAAAAATTTGTTATCAAAAGCAAAAATTCATCAAGTACCTAACAGAATATTTTTTGTTGCTACTAGAATTCCTTTCAACGCGATAGTGACTCTTACCCGCTGTATTCGTCTTCCGTCATTCGTCTTTAAACTGTCAGTTTAAAGGAATTCTAGTATAGCAGGTATTATATTACATCTTATATATATATATATATATATATATATATATATATATATATATATATATATATATATATATATATATATAGTAATATAATATGTAAAAAAAAATTATGGGTATATAACAGATCTAATGGGTCTTTTCAATAGATTCTTAAATCTCAAAACAAATACAGTAGAATTCGGATATAACGACTTCGTTTATAACAACTAACCGTTTTTAGCGACGAAAATGCAAACTCTAACACACCGTTTAGAAACAGGTGAATCAAATGTAATCGTTCGTTTTGTGCGTCGTCCGGTTAGTAGACTAGTTTCGCCGGTCCCTTGAGGGTCGTTTTATCCGGATTCTACTGTACGTTCATATCACAGCTAACTGATAGATATTCACCTCTTGCAACTTTGTTTCGGATATAAATCTCACAGTTTCACACATCTCACACATTATTTGTTATATTTAAAATAATATTTATAGCAATTTAAACAGTTATTTGAACTTGAGGCTGAGTGACAACACACACCCCGGCATTAAGTTGGCAGCATTTGTCAGAACACCTAAATAGCCCACGCCCACAGCTAGCTCTAGTTGTTTATGTTTTAGTTTTGTGGTTATGTTTGGTGCGTTCCTCTACGAATTATGTTTCCTTACATTGTAAGAAAATGGAGCTAGGATTTTATAAAGAAAGTGCAGGAAATCTGACGAAAGTTGATTTACGCAGGATGGACGAGTTTTACATGTCAAATTTAGATTATTTGGCAGCAGAAGTAAAGTGTTAACAAAGTCAATTTCAATGTCAACTGTCAAAAAGCAGGGAACCAACTTTGGAATATGGTACTAATACACCGCTGTGTCATGTTCAAGGCTCTGTGACGTCACTAAGGAAGGATAGTGACGTCACGTATAAGCGCGCCCTTTATTTCCGCACTTAAAAAAATCCGAGAGAAATCGTGCTAAAGAAAATAAAAAATACGGCGATTTAAAAAAAATACTAACATAAAGCAATAAAAAAGTAGAAAAAGGCCCATTAAATCAATTATATATAGCTAAACAGCCTGGCTAATTGTTTCCATTCAGTGCCATTTACACATCTTTCAGGGGCGTGCAGTGAAATTTTAAGGGAACAATTTTTAAAAACTTAAACTATTTGTAATGTAATTCGATTCTTCGACCACTTCGACAACATGTTTTGGAGAAATTTATTTTCAATGGACGATATTTGCGAAAGTCTCTCCTGTCCCGTTGAATTTCTCACGAAATTCTTTATACGTTTAAGTGTTGAAAAATTGCCTTCTACCGATGAACTTGTGGCAGGTATTGTCAATACTGTTTCACACAATTTTGACACTTTAGTGTAGTCTTTTAAAAATCTTTTCTTTTTTTTTAAATCAGTTCTTTAGCGCTATTTTTTGCACTAATGTCATCAGTTTCGTAATTCACTTTTAGTTCAATTTAGATCGCAGTAACACTCGGTAGAAGAACTGGCCACAATGAAGAAGAATAAGTGATTTAAACGCATCAAAAAGTAAACATGGCCAACAAAATATTTGCTAATATTTTCACACCCTGCGTTAACCATTTAAATTGTTCGTGATGTTTTTCCGGATAAAAATGCCTTTTACAGCCTTTTACATTTGCAAATGCCTTTTACAGAAAATTCCTTTAATATTAACACATACACCACGCATTCACACACACTCTTCTGACTGCTTGTATGTATATATGTATATAGGTCGGAGTATAGTGGTGTTTTACTTCCACTACAGCACTTAGGCCTCATTAGGCCCTTTGTGCATTCCTCCTTTTTACTTGAGTACTTCTCTTCAAACCATCCTATTTATTACGGGTGGCTTGGTGACAAAGTCTCTACAATTTTTTATGTATGATAGTATGGTTCTGAGTTACCGAGATTAATTACTCTGATCCCCTCATTACCACTTATCTGGGACCACGCGTCCGCGGCACATGTTGAATGTTCCCAGGTTTCAGGCGGACGCCACTGTCCTGCCCAAGCCTGCCTAGGTCACCCATCCAAGTGCCAACCAACGCCCGCTTGCTTAACTTCGAAGATCGAAATCTTACCGGTCAAGTCTCGCGGCTAGGCGGTCCCCCTGCCCCCTGGTCCTTCTGACTGCTTCTTACTTAATTGTCCAACATTTTCAACGTTATCGCCAACAGCCGAAGTTGACCATTTTGCATGTCCATATCCATATTACTATCTTACATTTCTCTGATTCGCATGAGACACGACACAGTGCGCGACGCACGTATATCACACGGATAGCCGTTAAAACTTGAAAACAAAGAACCTAATCTAACGATAGCTTCCGCGCGGGATTAGAACACGCGACTGACCAGCCAGCGAGCGCCGAGCAGGTGGAAAGGAAAGTTCAATATCGCCTCGACCTCGATGCAGACAAAAAAACCTACTCCAACGATAGCTTCCGCGCCCCCCTATTAAAGCAAGCGGCTGGCTCAGCTCAGCTAACGAACTGAGGTTCTATTGGTGTTCTATAAGGTGGTTCTATTGGTTTCTACTACTGTGACTCGATTGGAGGAGAAGCTCTGCTTTCCTTGTTTCCATGGACTGTCCCTGTCGTGAATTTTGCAATGCAGTGGCATCTATTTCTTAGAAATACTTTAACCAGTTGTAATTATTATAAGCACGCCCCTGACACCTTTCTGCAAGTGAATCTGGAATAAAATATCTAGATTTATGTCTAGAGCTGCAAACATTTTTTCCAAAATTTTTTTTTATAAATTTCATCCTCTAAAAATGAGCAGAAAATCAACCTTTGACGAAGTGTAAAAAATAAGAAAGGGGACGCGAGTTAGAAAATAAATAACTAATTGAAGAGATAAAAATCTTAGAAGATAAGCGTCGCCTTAGACCTAAAATTCTATGAAATGATCTAAGAAAAAACCGCCATTATATATTGTTTTCTAAAAATAAAACCTGTCTTCGGTCTAACAATCACAATTTATTATTTTAAGCATTATATTGTCTTCTTATCGTAATTTACAGAAAATTACAGTAGCACCAGAGCACTGCTTTACTTGGTATCATCTATAATTATAAGTTTAATCAAGAAGCCAGACAATGCAAACAATGTTATTGGAGGCATTGGACGGCTATACTGTAAACACATGTTAAACCTTACCTCAGACCACGTTCTCATGATAATTTGTTAGAATTGATCTTCGTTATGTTTACATACGTTCGTATAAATGTAATTACATGCCGCCGGTGTTAATTATCACAACTGTATTAATTGGAAGATATTACATAACAGTACGCTGTGGTAGTGAGAGGTACATGTCTCCTTATTAGAGAATTATTATGAGAGCATGCCAGGAATGTTATGTGATTTTTGATGAGAATGTGCTTTTGCTTTAGGTAATAGCCGTGTAAAAAATTATGATGGGTTTTGGTCCATAAATTAGTAGCAACCGATGCCGATGGTGGGTTTGGTTTCGTATATTCGTGCCAATAATAGGCACTATCAACCCACATTGTTGATGCCACTATACCAGCAACAGCAAATTATTGAAATCGATGAGGCATAACAATTAATATTTCATTAAGAATAACAAGACTACGAGAGTATTTTAAGGAAATTTAAAAACTGTTAAAACGCACGTCAGCGGATGTGCCAGAGAGACGATGCATAATTGTTCGCTCCGAATGGACCCAGTATAAGAGAACGTGCAATGTCTAAGATCTACGCTTTACAACACTCGTGAACAACCATCTAAAAAAAAATATTCTTGTATAAATCAACCTGGCGGATCTGATTTTGGAGTTCGCCAGACAATCCGGTAGAGGAAACATGACTAAAATTTTAAGTATAAAAATATTACTAAAAAACAAAGCGTAACGTTGTATTAAAACGTGTACTTCGCAAAAAAAATAAGATTTCTAATTCCGCGCGATCAGTATGAAGGATCTAACCAGCGATAAAATTGAAATGGCCCGAAACTAGCTGTGACGTCACAGCCTACAATATTAGGTAGTCGTTGCGCCGGAAAGCGTCCTAATTAACTATGAAATTAAACACTCGACCGCTGGGATATCGCGTAGCCGACCGAATCGGTCTCCTCGTTGTATGTAAATTATTGTAGGCTGTGGAGTTTGAACTAGTTTCAAATGATTCGCTCGCGCGCAAGACTAATAATTTATAACAAATTTATTATTGGGAATTAAGGCGTCATATTTTGCATATCTTAGTTTTCAGTATGGTTGAACATTATATTTATGCAATAAAAAGATGGGAATGTTCCCTATTGCGAAACAGGTCAAAATCGACAACTTTTATGGATTTTTTTCAATTTTACTAATCACTTTATAGCCCTCTTAGTTTAAGTCCGATTAAATTGAAATTTTTAGAAGAGCCAATTTAGACCTTTCCTAGCATGACTGAAATGACAGAAATGCAAAAAAATACGAGTCACCAGTAATATTTTTAAAAAAAGTTGATGACACGAAATTTGTCAGAAATGCAGCAACAAATACTCGATCGAGAAAACATTTTTGTTTTTAAAGGTAGATGTATACCAGGTGCCTACGATATTACTAGCCAGCCTATTACTTCCTTGTAAAACAAGATATCGATTTCAAATTTTGGGAAATTATATGATTGACTACGGTGCACAGTTTGATTGCTTCAAGACCTGATTTTCATTTCCGGTTTAACCGGAAACAGTATAAACTTTGTTATTTTTAATAGAATACCCAGTATGTTATTCGAAATTTAGATTGCTCAGCAAACTCTAGGTCCAAAACATGTAGCATACCCTATATCTATATCTGACAGTTTTCGAGAAAATGGCGATTGGAATGTTATATCAATCACAAATTATTTCATTTTCACATAAAACAAATGAATGCAGGAACAAATCTGTTACGGCTATTGAAGTTTTTTGGTGAGTGAAATTTGATAAAGCCATAATAATTTTATTTCCGGCTGAACCGGAAGTACTACGAAAAGTGATTTTCAGACTCAAATTACTTGGATAGTTTTAATGGAACGCCCTGTATTGAACATTAAATTTACATTCTACTATTTTTTCTCGATATTTTTTGTTTCTGGTGTCGCCTGTCTAAACCTAATAGTTTATGAGATATCGGCGCATGAATGTTCACTTGCACTATAAATATGTCACAAATCTGCATTCGCAAACATTCAGTCGCCGATATCTCATAACCTATTAGGTTTAGACTGGGGACACTAGTTACAAAAAATATCCAGAAATGTTAGAGGAATATAAATTTAAGATTCAATACAGGCTGTTCCATTAAAAATATCGAAGTAATTTGAGCCTGAAAATCATTTTTCGCAGTACTTCCGGTACAGCCGGAAATGAAATATTTATGACTTCATCAAATTTTACTTCCGAAAAAAATTAAATTACCGTATCAGATTTGTTCCTACATTCATTTGTTTTACGTCAAAATGAAGTAATTTATCATTGATATGACATTTTTAACTGCCATTTTCTAGAAAACTGTCAAAGATAGATATAGGGTAGGTATTCTACATGTTTTGGATCTAGAATTTTCTGGGCAATCTAAATTTCTAATAACATATAAGGTGTTCCATTAAAATTAAAATTTCCGGTTAAACCGGAAATGACAGTCAGATATTTAAGCAATAAAACTATGAACCATTATTAACCATAGATCATACCAAAATTTTAAATTGACATATTTTTTAAAAGGAAGTCATAGGCTGGCTGGTAATATCGTAGGCACCCGGTATAGTAAACGACAAAGTTGTAGCCAAAGAATCAAAGGAACTTATTTATTTTTGTGATTTTTTTGATAACTTACTTAGTTTTCAAGAAAACGATGCTGCAATGGCCGCCGCATCAAAATCGACAACTTTTATAGAAATTTTTTAAATTTTACTTATCACTTTATACCCCCTTAGTTTAAGTTCGATTAAATTGAAATTTTTAGAAGAGCCAATTTAGACCTTTCTTAGCATGACTGAAATGACAGAAATGCAACAAAAAAAAAATACGAGTCACCAGTAATATTTTTTAAAAAAGTTGTTGACACGAAATTTGTCAGAAATGCAGATCTCGATCGAGAAAAACTTTTTTGTTTTTAGAGGTAGATGTATATAGTAAGCGACAAAGTTGTAGCCAAACAATCAAAGGAACTTATTTATTTTGGTGATTTTTTTGATAACTTACTTGGTGTTCAAGAAAACGGTGCTGCAATGGCCGCCTCGTCCCGTCATGTCGCCGTATGTGAATATATTTTGTAATGAAGAAAGGCAATGAATTTTGGGATTTACTCAAGCCCGGCAGATTAACATATGGGGGGATACCTTACCCCCTGTTGAGTACCTCCACCATATCTAAGCCCTCTATACAGGGCCGCGTGTGTAGGGCAGCCGATCACATTCGGTACACCAAATTGGGTACGCTTATCACCGCACGATAGAAGTGAAAACTTCTAATTTTCGAATTTTGAAATATATACTGTAACCGTCCGCCTGTATTACCACAAACATTTTTCATTTGCATGTACTACAGAAGCTCCTACATTTGTGCAAAAAAGCACATAGGCCCCTTTTTGTTTTATAGGTAATAGGTACCCATTAAAAGCAATCAATCAATTTTTGTAGTTCTATTATACAAGCTCCTATACAGGCTCCTTATAATCTAATATACTCCACAATTATAAACTTGTTTCACGTTTATATTTCCGCAGCGGATTTTGTAGCTGTGATGTTTGGTTTCTTGGTTGTTGAAGGGTGTGTGAAGGACGTACCTTACTCAGTGATACGTCTCTTCCTTGCCAGTTTGCACACATCTTCAATTTTGGTGCTGTTTTCAGGGCATGTGTCCATTTTTGTAGGTCCGGTGTCAGAAACTGACATGTACATCAAAATTTTTTAAATTTCCTTTTTTTTGCGGATTTGCCGGGTATTGGGCGTGTACTCTATGCCGCACTGGCGAAGGCGGTTGTATACACTGTTTCTACCACAATAAGGGTCTTTGAAATGCTTTAAAAGCGCGCTTTTTCTCTTAGCAGGATCTATTAGCATGAGCTTCGATTAAGGGGTACAACCTAGCTCGTTGCTAGACGATAAACGACTGAGGCCTTACGGCTCAGTCTCATTAAACACCCACAAAAATAAAAGTGGAGAGCGGGAAAGTTTTCATTTCAAAAATGAAAACCGTCATATTAAGAAAATCCCTCCAAATAATCATCAGATTAGCACCATCAGGACATCAAGCTGAACCGTCTGTATCAAAATATGACGCGCTCGAGTATTTCAAAATGGCGATTTTTTTGCATTTTCGCGAGTGTCGTAGAGGGTGCATTTTAGACATTGCTCGTCCTCCAACTAATAGACGTTACCTATATTTAAAATGTCGATTCACCTAACGTGGATGCAATTCGGTAGATGTTCTAGGTATAAATAACGTGCAATTAATAGCTCAAAAATAATTAGTTTAATGCTGATATATTTTTTTAATTAAGGATAATTATCGGACTTTAATAAATACTAAATTTACTTGATATTACCTATAATGGATGACTGACGTTTTACAAAAACTATCAACGTGTTATTAATGTGCCTATAATAAATAATATGATTTTTTTCTGGGCAATTTGCTTAATTGTATTATTTTCATGATCATGCTAATTAGAACGCATTTATGTATCAATTTCCCCGCCAATAGATTGGTGTATAATGATTGGATCGTAAATATTGATAAAATAAGGTCAGATATTCTGACAATACCACATCGCCAAACATAGTGAAACATTATTAAACCTTTAGTCTAGATAATCACATGATATTTGACAGTTTGTTACGTTATTGAGTACAGGATACTTCTGCAAGCCATAATTACATTGGAACCATGATTTGGAGCAGAGAAGAGGACGTTGACCTCAACATTAGATTTTCTCTATAATAATATATAATAATAATATCTCTATCGGCGGCTTATTATTATTGTCGTACTAGTTGCTACCCGCGACTTCGTCCGCGCGTTCTGAGCCCGCGCGATAGGCAGCCTTTGTGATATAAAGTCGTGGCAGGGTGAAGCGGTGCGGTGACGGCGTGCGCATGAGGCGCGCGCACGAGGGAGGCGCGTTTCGGTGCGGCGCGCGCGGTACCGGACACTGCTCCTTTAGTTTATTTTATTATTACTTAAGAACGACGATTATTACTCGAAGCAAGTAAAAATACTCGGGATATTTATGTTAATACTTAATTATTTATGAGTTCTTCCCTATTTGAATCGGAGTTTGTTCACAATTTCACGTATTTTAATTTTTTTTCGCGGAAATCTAATCCCTTTTCTAAAATAAAAGTATCCTAAGTTACTCCTTATAGCATCAGCTATCTGCCAGTGAAAGGCCCGTCAAAATCGATCGAGCCGTTTCGGAGATTAGCCGACACAGACAGACAGACTGACAAAAAATAACAAAACATGGTTTTTTGCTACAAGTACCGTATGCATTTGTATTATTATATGTATTATTTTTTTGTGCGGAACCCTAATTGGTTTTCTAAAATAAAAGAAGTCTAAGTTAAAATCAGTCAAGTTCGGTCAAAATCAGTCCAGCCGTTTCAGAGATTAGCCGTAACAAACAGACAGACAGACACAAAATAAAAAAATGTGTTTTTGTTATATGTACCGTATGCAATATTGTATGTAATATTGTATTACATACAATACTACATACACAATACATTACATAATATTGTATTGTATTTAATATTGGATTATATTAGATGCATATATGTTACAGTTAAAAAGTGTGCTTGGCTGGTCCATAGAATAGTTGGATAGTATAAAAACTATCCAAACGTCTACCTATTTTGATGGAAAATCATATTGCTACTAAAATATCTACGAATATTGGTTGGTTTGTATAATATCCAGCTAGTACAAAATTTATCGCCAAAGTACAAACTACAAGAAAAGTATACAAATTAACTAGTGTTTTGGCTATTTTACAAACTATCCACAGTAGTTGGTTAGTTTGAACTTAAGTACCTAGTTGGATAGTTTGAACTTAAGTAGATGGAAAGTGTGAACTTAATATTGCTAGTAATAGAAAATAACCAATTCGTTGGTTCGTATAAAAACTAACAAATTCCCTTATTAATTTATTAGAAAAGTGAGGTTATGTTTATGGCAAGTGTTGTATGGTGTGTTATTATTGTTTACTGTCGGGTCTTCTGAAATTTGTTTAGGATCTTGAGAAATTTGTATGCGCTGTCAATGCAAGAAAAGTTTCACAAATAAAAAGCGTAAATATCTTGCGTCCGGATATACGTGTAACAAGCAAGTGCAAAACAACAGTGCAACTTGCTCCAATAAATAATAATTTTCTTTGTTCTGTGTTTCTTTGATTCAATGTTTTGAGGTTTATTATTAATATTTTTTCACAAATAGGATTTTTATGTCACTTTTTTTGACTTATTTTTAGGTAGTAATGGCAGTGTTCCTATAAATAAACTATAAATTTTTTACAAAGAATTAGTTTACTATCACTAAATGTAACTAAATTAACCAAAGAGGATTGGTTAGTTTATATACTAACCAACGAGTTGGTTATTATGTGTTACTAGCAATATTAATAATAATAATAATAATAATATTTTATTACTTGCCCAACAGAAAAAAAATTCCATTTAGAGGACAACAAAAGAATAATTACAGTAAATACAATAGAGAAAGAAATAATTACAGTAAATACAATAAAGAATAAAGAATAATAATTACAGTGGCATACATATTGGTGGCATACATTACATTACAGTGGCATACATGTTTATAAATATATTACGTCTGAGAATAATAAAGTTTTTATTGGTATAAATAAATAAATAAATAAATAAGTAATAAATAAGTAATAATAAAATTAAGTTCACACATAATCCAAATACTCTGGGTAGTTTGTGTACTATCCAAAAACACAGGTTAATTCGTATAATTTTCTTGTGGTTTTTACTTTGGCAATAAATCTTGCATAGTTTGTAAACTAGCTAGATAGTATATAAACCAACCAATATTTGTAGCTATTTTAGTAGAAATATGATTTTCCAACAAAATAGCCAGACGTTTATATAGTATGTATACTATTTAGCTATCCTATAACGGAACCCTAATCGTTTTTCTAAAATAAAAGTAGCCCCTATAGTTACTCCCTATAACATCAGCTATCTGCCAGTGAAAGTCCAGTCCAAATCAGCCCAGCCGTTTCGGATATTAGCAGGAACAAACAGACATAACAATATTTAAAAAAATGTTTTTTGTTATAAGTACCGTATAATATATACTTTCATATGAATTTAGTAAAAAGCTGTTATTTTGACATTACAAACAGACACTACAATTTAATTTATTTGAATAGATCGTCGTGCCACATGTGTGCCCAGGATAGACTTAGGGTTAGTAAATTATAACTACAATTCAATGCAGGAATGAGAGAAACCTGGAAAACCTCATTAGTTAGATTACCTCATTACAATTCTTTAGGGATATCTGTTGTAAATGGTGCAGTTATTCAAGTAATCACAATACTGCCGATTGACAATTTACTGGTAACAAACTTAAGTTTATTAAAATAGAAAAACAGCTCTTACTGCTACTACAATAACATTTTATGAATCGTAAGGTCACTGAAAATATTATGGTTCGCTGACCAGTTTTTATGGATTATTCGGCAGCCAATACAATCATGGAGCATTACGAATAATTCAAGCGGATCAAATAAATATTAATCAGCTGTCCTAAAGCCTAAAACAAAAAGAATAAGTACAAAATATCACCGCAATTAGTTGGGTCCATTATTACAGTAAAACTGCGGTCTAAAAATTATAAAATATTATTTCCTGCTATTTTTTTTTAATGGTAACGGAATTAGGAATAGGTTGGGAATAGTAAGGATTATGTTATTAGCGTTTGTTAGAATGAGGTTGCGATTTACAAATATTTTGTAGATACGTATTAGATTTTTTTTAACTGTATTTATTTCTATTTACGATGAAAGATAAATCTTTCTTCCTGTAGCCGGCATCTTAAATATTTGTTATGATAAATTAACTCCTATATAAAAAAGTCTATTTGACAGTCACATTTTTGTCACTTTCACAGCGTAAAATAGGTGCATCGTTTTTTATCACCGATAAAATGTTCCCTGTTCCTCCAAATCAGAGCATATCAAGTAATTATACGTCACTTTAAAATCTGTCCAGTCAGCCCTATTTTTATTGTGAAAACTATGCTGTTCAATTTGAGTCGTTTTGGGAAAATTCCTACTGAACAAATTACAAAAAAATTGAAAATCTAATTTCGCAATCGACAAGAAACACGAAATCGTAAATATGGAGACAATTTATGGGGTTGGGGTTGAAACTGAAATTACGAACTGTTAGAAATAACTCAATTACAAAATATAGCAGATAAGTATGTTAAAGAATTTGGCGTATAATATGAAAAAGAAAACTGCAGAAGGTTATAAAGAATATTCAATTAAAACAATCTGGAATTCAACTGCGAAGATGATTCAAGAATTTTTGTTCACTGAATACAATATTAAATTTGATCCTTTTACCGACATAACTTTTAAAGAAGCACATGATGCAAGACACAGTAAACGGAAGGAATTACAAGCTCCTCCAGATAAAAGAAAGGCATGTTCTGTAGTAATAGACAAGAAAGATATACTTAACATTGTAAAAATTACTCTTAGAAAAAAATAAACAAAAACGCAACATCCGAACGACTTTTTTAACTCCAAATCCCTTTTGGAAAAATTAAAATTCCAAAAGTTGGCATAAAAATGTTCCACTGGTAATTAATACGATATCTACTTGGACCAAAAATTGTGCTTCTAAAATTGGATTTTGTGTTGTCCACATCACAAATAATAAAATTACCAATCAATCAAACCATGCCATTACAGTTTCTCATTTAGACAAAGCAGGGGTAAGTGACCAACAACTTATAAAGATAACCGGACACTCATCATCACCATCAATTAAACCTCCAAATTGACCCTGAGCATCATGAAAATCTTACACAAAAACAAACAATTTAACAACTACCGTGTTTTTAATAACTGTCCCTTCTAATTGTATAAATAAAGATAATTATTGTTGTTGTTCATTCCATCGTTAATTTATCTTACCAAAAAACACTCGAGCCTCTATTTTGTGGATACATTTCTTTTTAACTAAAAATTTTGGCCAACATCAGTTAAAATTTTACAAAATCGCTCGACCTCCGGTCTCGTGATTTTTTGGCGATGTCAGTTTTTCTTATAAAATCACTGATTGGCCAAATTATTTCGTTACAAAAAGAAATTTATCCGATAAAAAAAAGCTATTGTGCCTGTATAATATTTAATACTAATATCACTTTTAAATCACCTATTTGTTTATTATCAACGTGTTTAAAATATTTACGAAATAAAATTTAATACAAACAAATTCATTTAGAGAGAATTTTATTTATTAAGGACATTATTTTAGTAAACACTGGTATTATTGAATAATTAATTACTGTATTTGTTATTATAATATATTATATCTAATGCATAAAAACATAAATTAATTCATAAATCTATGAATGCATTCAAAAATGAAAGCATATGGTGCGTTTCTTATGATAGCAATCAAATTTCTCTTTTAATTTGGATTTTTATGTTTCATCATCTAAGGATTAATTTTATATTTTATTAGCAACTATGAATTTCAAAGTCATTATCACTGATATAACTTACAAATGGTGATTATTAATATTTTCTATTTAATTTTAATTGAAAAAAAAAAGGTGTTTCATTTTGTATTCAGTCTGGATAATAGTTGGATAATATTTAGAGGCTGCACACTCTGATTAGTTTTGTAAAAGTACTCAAAAAATGCGACTTTTCGGTGTGAATTACTTTTATTGGGAAAATCGAAACACACACTTAAAATAATATTAAAACTAGACGCTAAGATAATAGGTTGTATGAAAAATATGTGTTAGGTATATTAATGAACTTTGACCGATGCAATACCTTCTTTTGCTTTCTTGATGACGCCTTTTATGTGATCCTCGTACACCCTCAACAAGAATTGTTTTTGTTATTCGTCCGTGACCGGTTTGTTAAACTTTTTTATCAGAGCAATTCCTCTTTCTGCGGTATCACTTGCCACTTTAAAGAGCGTTTACATGGCTTTTTAGAGAATCACTGCCATATTCTGTTACGTCGTGGATTCCAAACACTTCAAAGAACGTCTTGGTTTTATTAGTAACGAAATGGCTTAGGTTTATTCCTGTTAAAACTAGTTTTTTACCATCTAATCTTTTCATTTCCTTTTTCTTTGCAGGTTCGGTTTCTAAATTTCTAGTAATATTTTCCTTATCAACTCGTCCGAAAAAGCCAATCCTACGTTTGTTTCTGACAGATACCAAAGACTCTTTACAACTCTACCAGCACTTTTTTGACGTCTGCATCTAGGTACGTGCCCAGAAGCGATAGCATATCCAAAGCCCATCCGGCTTACATTTGCCTCGTACCATAAGGGAACATGAGGCTGACAAAAAGTGTATCTGTTTCATTCCTTTCAACTCTCTCTCGTTGAGGTATATTCAACTGTTTAGTGCATATAGCCTTTGCCATCCACCTTGCTTGATGCAGACCGTGGGAATCCCCCTGTGGATCCTCCTGAATCTGAAGGCGCTTTTAGGGCAACCAGACCAACCTCCTAGGTACAGGAGTGAGAGTTGTATTTTTTTGATGTAGTTAACAATCTTCACTCGTTGTTTTTCTAGCCTTGAACGGGACTTTCTTCATCCAGCATTGCCGTATATGACTTCTTATTAAGTGAAGCCCGCAGACTGGCACTTCCGAAAAATCTGAATGTAAAGACCACTTGATGGTATGCCACAACACTCCTATCAATATTAGTTTATGGGTGTGATGACGGCAAGCCAACCATAACAATGTTAGTCCAAATTCCATTTCAATTCTGTTACATGCCCCTTGGATCAGTCCTGTATTAGATGTTGTATCAAAATATATACCGATGATATTGTTACGTAGCCTAAATCGGTCCACTTTCCGAATTACTACTTCAGCCATCTGCTCACTAGTGCTAAGATTTTTAGCAGCTGCCGCTCCGTATGCTCTCGGTCGCAGATTAAGAAATCTAACATGAGTTATTGACTGAATGCATGTTTGATGATGTTGTCTAGATTTTAAATTAACATACAGATACATAAGGTTAGGGTTTTATTATTTTTCTAGTGGAAAGCTAGAAATAAGATGACTCCAGAGGTTTCTGGACGATACATTTCTGGAATAGGTGAAGCGTTTTTTGTAAATATTTTTAGAGTATGAAAATACAATGTAACCTCTGGTTTTTAAGATATACTTCTCATATTCTACGATATATTTCACAGTTTTGCATACATTTAGTAAGATTTTGTATTTAGTTAATTGTTTTAACTATCTACACTATCTTCACTATTCTACACTATCTTCCGTCACCAGTTTTGTTTTATTATGTTGTGGAATAAACTAATTTTAAATTATTTCAGTTTTTTACGCAATTGACGATAGTAGTTCACAATAGTTTTCATATGGCACTAGTATTCGAGGTAATAGCTCAACTTTTGAGAATTGCAAAGTCAATGATATATCGTATCACCAGGACATAAAGAGGACATGAAATTGTCTTGAAATTCCACATCAAATAGGTTTACTAATTGACATCTATAGATACAAGAAAGGAAAAGGATAACTAAAAATTAAATAAATCCTAAGGAAGCACCAACAATCGGTCCGATTGCTTGGGTGCTTAAAAAAACTGTTTACAAAATCATTCAATTATTTGCAACGTAGTTGCAAATAATTCAATACAGTTTGCAGTTCAATACTTTCCAAATGAACGGAAGATTTTGCAGATTGTGACATAGACCGGTTAGCCTTTTACCGGTGATCTTCCACATATAATATACTTCGCAAGAGATAAAAACCAGTTCCGGATCTAAAAACATAAAGTAATTTGAAATTACCAATTTGGCTTTAAAACCCAGCGAGAATCCAGAACAATGTTCGTAAGATATACATATACTTGATAAGAGAAGGATTGACATACAAGACACATAAGAGAAGGATTGACATACACAATGTTAATATAACTAAAATCCCATTAGGAATAAGATATTTTCTAGTTAAACATCAGAATCAGTATGTTATACTATAATTTCTAAGCGAAGTACTATTATAAAGAATCGTATTGGCACCAGTGATGTACATGTTGTATATGTATACGTGTTACAGAGCAGTAATTAGATAAACCATGGTTGCTACTATTGGCCTTAGCATCGCGCTCTAGTTTCCAAACACCAAAAGATCTCAGTTACCAAAGGACCTCAATCTGCGTAAGAGACACCAGCGGCTCATGAACCACCATCATCAACCAATGAAATAAGAGTACACGTGCACCAGGTATTATTTCTGATATAGTTCCATGCATAATATACAATACAATACTATACGTAGTACCTAAACAAGCTAGAAAAAATATTTTATTCGAGTATCACGACAGTCCTACAGCTGGACATTATGGCGTAGACAGAACCATTAAAAGAATAGTTGCTCGATATTTTTGGCCTGGAATGCGTAGATTTATCCAGGATATTAGAAAATGCGTACCGTATCAGAAGTACAAGACTCAAACTTTGAAGCCCGCGGGACTAGTGCAAACACCTTATAACCAACGCTTTGAGGTGTTATCCATATATTTATTTGGTCCCTTACCTGAGACCACTAATGTAAACCGTTGGATTTATATTATTGAAGATTGTGCTACGCGATGGGTTGAGTTATTTGCCCTACAAGAAGCTACAGCTGTTGTGCAAAAATCCTCATAGAAGAAATCTTTCTACGATATGGCTTGGCTCCTAAATTCATTTCTGATAATACGGGTACAATTTGTATCAGATGACATGGAACAAGTTATGTATGTTATGAAAGGTAACCAGATCCTTACACATGTATATACCACCCTGAATCTGACCCTGTAGAAAGAAAGAACAGAGATTTAAAACCTCAACTCGCAATGTTAGTCGGTGATCAACACACAACTTGGGATCAGAACCATCCTACAATCAGATTTGTCATGAATACGGTCACTTGCCAGAGCACTGGACCTACCGCTTATCTTATCTTTGGCCGTGAACTAAGAACTGTAGATGATGTTTCTCACGATGTTAAAGTCATTATATCCAACAATAACTTTGTGCCACAATTAACTCCGTATCTCTGACAATTTGTGGCCGATCTAGAAAACGTCAAAGAGAAGGTGCAATTGGAACAAGAACGTCATATACGTTATGCCGTTCAGAACAGGCATCCTGCACCAGACTATGAGCCTAATTATTTAGTCTTACTCAATAATCACAGATTAAGTAGCACCACTGAAGGCCACTCTAGCAAGCTAGCACCCAGAAGAGATGGACCTTATCGAGTACTTAAAGAAGTCACTACGAGTACTGAGATCGCTACCATAGATAAGCCTAAGGATAAGCCTTTCTTGTGAGACACAGAGACAGTACCTTCGGTACCCAAAAGGAGAAGAGGTCGTCCACGGAAGACTGGTTCATGCACGAGGGCGTTAGCTACGTATCTAATATTTTAGGCTGCAATACTTAATACATACATTTCCACCATGGGAATCATCAAATACAAGTGTAACTTATTCGCCGTAATATTTCCCTATGAAATTAACATGAGCTGCATAACCACATCCAAATCTTGGTTTGTTCATACTACTTGGTAAATTAAATTTCCTCCAACAACAAATTCAACAAAACGGTCGACAATTTTTGAGGAAACGTTTTCGTGCTTCCTCATCAATACTATTTTCGTCAAATACTGAGCAGGCACAAGATAAGCTAAAAAGTGAAGTAATTAGTTTTTTAAACATTTCGTTACACGTATGTGACAAAGTATTCTTTGGAAGGTCGAGAATTATTCCATGTCAGAGTGTGGAAGTCTTTGGAGATACAAAAAGTGCATATCTAGGAAATGTACATCACTGGGGGAGACGACAAAATCACGAATGGCAGATCATGTCTGGCCTGAACAACATAACATCAAATGGGCAGATGATGACTTGGATGATTTTATGACTACTGAGACCCCTGCTTGCACAATAATAGTAACCAATTAATTCGTGAACAATAGTAAAATCAGTGGCTCGGTTGCTTAAAAATACTTAACATTGTTAAAATGCAAGGGAAATTAGCAAACAAAAGGCAAATCGGAAACTTTTGCCGAAATCAGTACCAACTCTACAAACTAAAATAATTTATGAGGGCTCTGTACTATATTGACTTGGTGGTGCTTAGTATACCGATGTAGTGGAGTACATTAACGCCGTGACAATGACAATACTAATTCAATATTTGAATACAACGACAACAGTAATGTAAATCGTTCGTGTAAACACAAGTAAGCTTCTTATGATAGTAAGGCATTAACATGCACTATGGTAATGAGAAAGCTTTGTTTTAAAAATGTGCTAGCTAACAGAATTACGTCAATAATTTATTTATTGTTTATAAATGCGGTGTCTGCCATTGAATTTTTTATTAGGTTATTCATCGTGAAGTAATTTCTTATGTAAACCAATTTTAAATTAGAATTTTAGTTTGATTGCGATGTTTGATGTGTTGCGTTATGACTACCATAACAATTTTCTATTTCCCGCGAGATAATCATTGACAGATAATTAACAGGAATTGTTGCCGCATTTACAAATAGTTGCTTTTAAATCTCAAAAGTTCTCGAAGTTAGGATAATTAACAGTAATAATTAGATCATACATGGGTGTCTCACGGTGACCAACCATTAGAATATTTCACGATTTCTGCCGGGATCAGCATAACTCAATGTTAGTTTTATCTCATAATATGTGAACCTCCTCTATCTGTACTTATATATGAGTCCTTCTGCCAGGGAATATATTGAAAAGGTCCATAGTGGGATCAATCCATAAAAAAAGTGATAAGGATCTCATTGCTAATTACAGAGGGGTAGTTTTTTCTAATTAGTTGAAATTATATGAAAAGGGCTATTATATTAGATTATATAAGTTTTTAACTGTTTAAAAATCATTCTCAAGAAATCAGTTCTGGTTTCGCCAAAGATTAAGCATATAAGATGCTCTATATAATTTTGTCCTAAATAGCTTTGAAAGTACTAATGAGACTGCTATCATATTATTTGATTTCAGTCGTTCCTTTGACACGGTAAATCACGAGTTACTATAGTGTTTTCGTTTGATATACAAACTAGAGCAAAAAATTGTGCGTCATTTTACAAAGAAAACCCGTACCAATTACTATGGAAGCGGTAAGTCACATCACTATGCAATACAAAAGGATATTTAGTGTAAAATTGTATACCGCCACGATTTCTTGTGAATAGAACTAGGGTCTCCAGTCCGCGGCTTACCTATCGGTCGCTATCCCTGTTCAACTCATATAAATCCCATTTCCCTTCTCGCTCACTTAGAAGACACCTGCATGAAGAAGCCGGCGATTTACTGGCTTTATTGCTCAGTGGCGTATCAACATGTACAACCAAGGTGAAGTGACTTCAAAAGATGTCTTATTATGTCATATTCATATATGTGCAAAACTTTAAGCCAAAAAATTATTTAGTTTTGAATGTATTTAAAATATATTGAAAAAATTTTGCATGCTGCGTGTACACTTAGTGCTCAACTTAGCCAATAAGAATTTAAATAAAAGAAAGAAATTAAATTGCTATTTCCCAGCAAGGACCACGAGGCGGTAAGAGTGCCCCTTGCTAGGGTAGAACGTAGTTAGGTTACTTATTATTAGTATAGGTAAGACTGTTCGTAAAATTTATAACAAATTAACTCACTAATTTATTTGCACATACAGTTACACTAACATTGGTATTTTTCACTGTCACTCGAGACAATATCGAGATCCCAACATTCTTGATTCCACCTTCTTCACATGGTCTATACATTTTATCCAGTTGGCCGCATTTACTTCTTTGATTGCACCATTCAGAAGTTTTTTCACATCAGCTAACTTAAATGTTGTATTTTCTCTAGCAACTTTCCCTTTTATTTGCGCCCAAATAAGCTCAATTGGATTCAGTTCGCAGTGATATGGAGACGACCGAATTACCTCCATTCCTCTTGCTTTGGCCATTTCATCCACTACATACTCCTTGAAAACTGGAAAATGTTGCCTTACCAGTGTTACAATTCAGCTTTAAGTAGTGAATCATCGTATTCAATGTTTCTTTCTTCCAGCCAGTGTTTAATTTGACCTTTCCACCAAGCAGTTGTGGGTAGCTGTTCTGTTCTATGAGAATGATAAGAAGCATTATCCATCACTATAACAGATCCAGGTTATAATTTGTCCAGAATTCCTTTGAACCAATCCTCGAAAACGGTGGAATTCATGTCTTTATGGTAATCGCCTTGGATTCGAAGGTTAAAAGACCGTCATTTACAAAATCACATTCACTTTTTGATATATTATAAATTAAATTGAGTTAACATTATTGTTTTTTAATTTATTTCCTATATTGGGATAATTGCGCGCGCCACTGAGCACCGCATTCCATTAGTTTACATATCAAACGAAAGCACTATAGAATGGATAAGATCTTTCCTAAATAGTGATATTTCGAAGAGGTTCACCTAAAATGGCAATTATAATGTACATCAAGCTCAACTAATATCAGTACTGGTGTTCCCCCAAGGGAGTGTCTTGGGGCCACTATTATTCTTGATATTTATAAACGATATTCTCAATAATAAACGTCCTTATAACTCATTCATGTCCATATTTGCAGATGATACATCAGCTTCGGTATCATCAAAACAACTCAGCATGGGTGCAATAAAGTCTATATTGAATATTCAGGATTACTGTTCTGATAACGGTCGTGTACTTGCAATCCAAATACATTTATCGAATCCAAATACATTTACTGACGACCTTGAAGCGCATCTGATTCGGGCAAGGTTTTGATGGTTAACACTGCAAAAAAATTGGAACAGCGGTAAACTGGCTTTTCATCCTAAAATTTAACATTTGGAGATATTTTATTCTTTCATTTAATAAGAAGACAAGGTAACAAGCTTAAAACTGGGGGTATTTTACAGTAAGAAGATAAAGCGACCAGTGGCGGCTCCTCGAAGTGGGCAGGGTGGGCAGTGCCCAGTCTAGGATTTAAGGTATAAATATAAAAGAAAAAACAATATTCAAAAAAATGTTTCAAACAAATGTTTATCATGCAGAATGTTCAATATGTTTTAACACAATAGCATAACAAATTTTTAAAAGTCTTAAGTAAGATTATAAATAAAAAGTAAAACGTATATTATTAATCAGTAATCACATTCCGATTTAAATTTTGCGTTTAGGTTGTATACAGCCTGAGACAGTCTGAGATGGGCTGACCTGCGCCGGTCGACCGTCACTTTTCTGAAGCGGCAAAGTAACTATTTGCTGAACTAATAATTTTTGTCTTAAAACTTAATAATAAATATTAAATACCGCGGTTCTAGATGAAATTTTAAATCCGTACAATTGAAGTGATACGTAATTATAATAATAAAAACTTTATTATTATAATTACCACTAAATTGTACGGGATTTAAAATTTGATCTAGTATTAGAACCATGGTATTTAATAGGTATTTATTAAAAACCAATTAATCGAAGTAATTATTATAACCTACCTATAGGTTAGGCGTGTAGGAAACTAATTATTTTGCATATCGGTATACGAAAATAAGATCGCCCTTCATTCTTTAGCTTTTCAGCTATGATTTTTATATAATTATGTATCTAGTAATTGCTAATCTCTAATCTAAAATCTAACAAGTAATAAAACTAATAACTAACGATACCCCATCAATCAAGTAGTGGGAAATATATTTTTTGATTTTTAAATAAAATAGACTTCTTAAACCGACTTGAAGAGGAATTCAGTGCAGGCGCACCTGTTTCGTGCATTATTTTGTATATTATGCTACGGGCTTGCCCATCGGCGCGGTTTGAGTGATGTAACGTCCACGATTCGCGCTCTTCAGCTTCAGCCCCTAATTAGTGATACAAAGTCATAAGATTAAGGATTCAGATTTCACTGTTTTCTGTTTAGAGTTTAGATCACAGTTGTATTGTGCAGATACAAGATACCGGGTAGAGTAGGTAGTAGGTATGTGGATTTAGTTTTTCCTTCGATTTTTCGTCTTGTCGTTCGTGATTGACGTGATTTGATTAGGTACCTACTTACCTTACATATTTAAATTTTTCTTATCCTATTCGTAATATTAGTATTTTGTAATTTTTTGGGTTGTAATTTTCAGTTTAGATTTTGATGAAAAGCATTTATTCCCAGCCAGCTTGCAAGTCTACTTTCCAATTATGATAATAAATTCAAAGAATTTTTGGATGAATCTACTGTTTTTAGTGGTCTGTCGAAAACCATTAAAAATTATTTAATCGAAAGTATTAATGAACTCTTAACCTCCCGTTGGTTTTTGCTGAACGCTCTGCTGCTATTTTTGGAACGTTCTGATATACCTAAGAGCTGTTCTTTTTTTTCAAACACACAAACTACTCATATCATAAATTCAAGAAAAAGATTATTATTTTAAAATTCCAAAAGTAAATTGACAAACTAGAGTTAAATAAAAAAATCGATACGGCAAGGAAAATTAAAATTCGTTGAATCATTGATCGTAAATTCGACAAACGAAATACCTATTGGTTTATAAAAGATATTTAACAATCTAATAAAATATATTCTGTTTATTTCAATTTATTTATAACATCAGTAATTCGTGAATAAATATTATTTCAAAAAAGTTTGTAACTTTATTCAAAAATCGTTTTTGTGGAACTCTGTAATTTTTTGTAAATGGATTTTTCATTGAAATTCTGAAGTGCCAGGAAAACGCGTGACCTTGAAAGTTTGAAAAATTTTCGCCTGCGTCATTAATGCTTCGCGGACCAAATTTCATATCAATATTAAATTTGTCTGCTGTACCTGATGCTTTAGTCACGAGCCGCCACTGAAAGCGACAATATTCATAGGGATAGCTAGACCCCTATAATAGCTTCCCATCTATACTTTCAAAGTGGCCTAATTGCATACAGGGTGGTGACATTTAATGCCGTGTAGTTAATTTCAAACCATCGTAAGATATTTTTTCCAATTGGTATGTTTTTCCACTTGGTATGTTTCTGTGTATGTTTTTCTAAAAAGTAATTAAAAATCTCGAAAACAGTTACTTTAAGGAATAGGGAAAAAATTAGAGCACTTAAAATTTTACGTGGAATCTCCAAATTTGTAACAATATATAGGGTGTTAATTTAATTCTCATCTTTTTGTTACCACGTACCTTTTTGACAAGGACGAACCGAGAGCATTGTAGCTATAACTCTCTGAACAAAACATTTTTTTTACTCGTTAGTCATAGCTGTTCATGACCTATTCGGGGTCAGGTTCCTTACCAAACAAATTTCCTTAAATTGTATTAATTATCATTAATTTGTAATATTATTTATTCAGTTGAATCCAGATTTTTAACCGATGGAAACAACATGAAACATGTTTTAGTCATATTAAGTAATAACACGTCATTGAGGTAAGTATAGTCTTAGGATAAGGCGCATTCCATAAAGAATAATGCAAATGTGCACTAAGCTTTTGCCATCTTTACAAATACCACTTAACTCCAAACGTTACATAAAAAGTAAATTTAATAAATTTAATGAATTTTAATGACTTTATTAACGTTAATAGATAGTCTCCGTGATACTAAATGTCTTGTAATATCACACAATCAACAATTGTGCAAATTGCCTTGTTTATTGGTGTCAATTGTTGTTATTTAAAATACAATTGGTAGGGCATTCTAGAACTCATCATCTCATTGTAAATACTTGCTGCAATATAAATATAACTGGATCTTTCTCAAGTATTATATAAGTAGTTTATGGGCCCATCAAAAGTGGTTTTCGTTTTCTGATAATCGAATTAGTTAATTATTAATTGTCTTTTATCTAAAATCAAGATCCTAATTTGCGAGTTAATTTGACACTAGTAACTATTTTTTACGTTCCATAGATTTATAGATATTACGTTCCATAGAAAATTTCGCGCATCAATGGTGTGGTGCCACCAGCTTTAAGGGTGTAATCTCCCGATACAAAAGCTAATATCACAATAGCTGAAGAGATATTATTGACAATTAGTGATCTTGAGCTAAGCTTATTAGCATTTTTTCGACAAAAAATGGCAAATGGTATCCATCCGCGAGAGAACTGCGTAAAGGAAAATATATTTTACTCATACTATTCAATTTTGTCTGGCATTGACGCAAATCATGTTAATAACTTGTAAACAAACAGTGTTTATTGTTTAAAAGTATGGGCTAAAAAGTATTCGTTAATTATTCGTTCATAAGTCATCAATCCCGTTTTGCGCACTGGACAAGTTAATTAGCATTTTTTAGTAACTATGAATACCTTATACAGGGTGTGCTATTAAACTGCAACATTTTAATACATCATCATTACTGACTTCCACCACCGGGGGCAGGGGTAGATCCACAAGATTTCCATCACAACAGAAATAATCAGCAAACTGAACAGGTTTCTAAATAGAAAAATACCTATAAAAATATTATTATGAAATTTTTTTAAAAATATTTCTGTAACATTTTGAAAGATATTTTTTTCATTTAAAATAATCATTATTTTCACAGTTTTCTATTTTTCACGACGACAAGCGCCCTTGTCGTCAATTAATAATATATTATTAACCATACTGAAATTTTGACGACTGCAAATAATCGTTAGTAAATGCGACTGTTAAGATGATTAAAAATATCAATAAATATCAATATCAATAAATGTAATATATAAAACGAGTATATAGTATATAATGAGTTCTGTTTATTGGTCCAATAGTTGGTTAAGTTGGAGAGGCTAGCAATAAATCGTGGCCCTCTGCTCTCTTATCACGTGAAAATGGCAGCTACGCTGCAGCTACCTTGATTCGCCACTTTAAAATTACCAGGACCCCGCGGCCACGTTGCAGACGTCTTCATTCACCTCTGGAATCTGGAAGTCTTGATTCTGGAGTCCTGATTCACATCTGGAAGTATGGAAGTAACTACTACTTCCAGATGTACTGATTTTTACTGGGATAAATAAATCTCTAGACGAGTACCCTTGGAGGCCAGAAGCCGCCGACCAACTTCACTTCGTTTCTCTGACAGTCACCTTTGAGGGATTTGCGAGACTTCTTTCATCCATCTGGGGATTTGTCTACGGGTATGGGTTTTTGCTGCTACTGCACCGACTGTAAACTTTCCCCATACCCTTTTGGGGGAAAAATTGGTACCAAACACCACTAAATTTTTATGATGTTATGGCAAAATTTACTTACATAATTATCAAAATTAATATGGTTTCGGTTGGAAAAAGAGGTTGCAAACTTGGGATATTATTTACAATGAAGCACTTTATAAGCATCACGGCATGCCTTTCAGTTTGCACCACTTTTTTTTGAAAAAATTGTTGTTTAATTTTTTTATAACGATCCGGATTGCAAAACCAGATTTAGTTTTAGTAATGTATCTCCAAATGTATGTCAAAGTTTACGAATTTTTCGAATACAGTTATAACAAACCAAACAAATATCGCATAAAAAAATTAGAAATACAGATATATTAATAACAAACAAAAATAATTAGACAACCAAGCAAGAGTGTATTGTTATGTTGAATACCACAATATGGTACGATGCACGATATTACTATATATCTACGTACCTATGCATAATTTACACAAACTTGTTGTAAACATTATAAATAGTAATACCCATACCTTTATTATATAAAAAACTCATAAATTCCAAAAACAAAATACGTCTCAATTCAGGAGTCATTAAAACCGCACAAAACAAATGTGCGTTCTAGAATTAAAAACCCATATCACCTTAAACTGTGACAAGAATTTTGTGAAACTAACATTTTCTAGTAACCTTTGAAACGTGGTTTAAGTATTTAAAAAAATCTCTACACTAGCGAAATTAACAAATATCAGGTAAATAAGTACATATAAATTTGATTGTATCTGGCTTTACCTCAGTTTTTTATGACATGCTTTTAGTTGGCATAACAAAAAATCTCAAGGATGTTCACTATTATATCGAAAAAAATGGGCCTCAATGCTATCTTGCTGTCATAACCGCACATAACCGCACGTAACCGCACATAAAAATATCCACACGAATTTTATTAATGCGTTGTTTGTCAAGGGAAAACCTAAATCTTCAGATCCCGGGGAGCTGATAACTTAAAAAATAGGTCTGCAAAAATATACCGAAGATATTAACAATTATAAGTATAAGTAGCAATAAGTGTTATTTAATAAAATATTTTTAACAAAAATATCAAACGGACTTTAAAAAATCTATTCTAAAAAACTGCACTAAAAAGTAAACAATAATTACGTTATTCAATCTAATTTAGAATACAGTCAATTTATTAGGCCAATAATATACAATTATTGTTATTTTTGGAGTTGGTGCCAGCCATGTACAAACATCGAACGATGTAGCGTAGGTATACGTCTATAATTGTATTCGACTAGAAGTTTGAATTTAGATTTATTTGTAATTCTGGTGTCGCTTTAGGCAGTTGTATTCAATTCTAAGGGAACACGTTAGTTAACCTTGTCTGGCACCGACTCCAAAAATAACACTAATTGTATATTATTGGTTTAATAAATTGGTTGTATTGTAATTTTTACTTAGAATAACTTAAAATAACGTACTTATTTTTTACTATTTAGTGCAGTTTTTTAGAACATTTTTTTGGAGTCGGTTTTGTTTTTTTGTAAAAAATATTTTATTTCTTGCTTGTCAGTGAATATTGCGTTCCATATTTAACTTGTTTATCAAATACGAATATGGATAGGCCTAACTACTATATGAGGCAGCGCATTTAGTACGTTTATGTATTTATATATAGCACCTTAGAGAGATGATTTTTATTTCTTAGTGACCTTAAGTCTTCTTAAAACAATTTGTGAAGTAGACTGATTGTGTTCTAGTATAGTTTTTAAATGGTTTTCGTTAAGAGCAGGGATTTAATCCATATAAAGTAAAATTTTTGAGGTTGTTATTTTACTTCATTTGTTATTTGGCCTTTATGTTAGATATGTCTTTATCTGGTGTTAGACAATGCGTCCTATCACAATGTTATTGGTGAAAGGAAATCCGCAAATTCTTCACGAAAAGATGAATACATTTACCTTTCAAATAAAAAAAATATTCCACATAACCCAACGAAAACAAAATCAGAATTATACAAATTCGTAAAAGGAAATTTAAAAAAAATGGGATTGTCATATGGACAAACTACTAAGACTATTAAGACTACTAAGACTAACTACTAAGACGACATGGACATGAAATATTGTAATTGCCTCCTTATAGTCCGGAATTCAACCCTATTGAAAATATATGGGGTCTAGCCAAGCGGTGGGTGGCTAGTCATAATGTCACTTTCAAATTGGCTGATGTAAAAGCATTGGCAAGAAAAAAAATTAGGGAACTATCTTCAGAAGTATGCACAAATCGAATAGATAGTCAAAGTAATATACAATTTATATTGAAAAAAACTTTTTTTCAATATATATTTTTGAGCCCCACAGAACACACACGAACAAAAGTCACACGCCGTCCCTGCTAATGCACATGTTGAGTAAACATCGACACATTATTTCTTACGTACAATATTCGGTAAGTGAAAATGTCTACGCTAGACTTTATTTCGGGAGGTTATTGCAAAAAAACAATATCGAAATCATATAATCCAATTACTTTATGTATTATAGAATACCTCAAGGACAATGATATCTAAAGGAGAACTAGATAATAATACTTCTACGTAAACATTTATAGTGTCAATAAAGTAATTTTATCGATGTGTCAAGATAAATATTTTACCGGTACACAT
>CAXKVY010000583.1:0-327951 GCA_964058915.1 Tetropium fuscum | reverse complement strand
GTAATTCATAATTTATTTTGTCCCTTTCTTTCTTCGTTTGTAAACATGTTTCAGAATATTTATTGTCTTTAGTTGTTAATTCCCATTTTTATTGGCTTCTTTTTATTATTATTTCTTGATATACTTCCTTCAATTTTAAATTGATACATAGAATCACCAAATATATCTTCCGCAGCATGAAACTAAACTGCTGTTGATATCGTCATTACTAAATATATGTCTTCATTTTTTTTTTCGTGCAGAGTGGTTGTTTCCAACAGATCCAACAAATAAAGTGATGTGTCTTTTTCAAACAAATCTTTGAATCAACAAACTTCCTCGGCTTTCGATGGGAAGCGATGTGCCGTTGTCTTGGTTACGGTGCTGCCACTGCTGAATCGAACATGTCCTTGTGAAAACCAGATTACTGCTCAATTAAGTGCTTTTTCCAAATGGGTCCAAGAGGGACAAATAAAAACTGCAGATTTGCCAGTGCGACATATTGGGGACCTATTTTTCTGATTTCGAGTGTGATAAACATAGTTTTTTAAATTAGTAAATTGTGGATTAGTAAACTGGATCGTTGCGAAAGTGTCTGATGATTTTGCGAGTCAATGAGGTTACAAGAAACGGGGAAAATGATCTGCCGTCGCGTCGGCGTCGTTACGATATTTATTGTCAGATTTATCCCATGCCAGATTGTTTACTTGTAACTTTATAAGCTTTGTTAAGTTTTTAATTGACACTTCCCTAAGCTGTCTAGACCAAACAAGCTATTAGGCTAAATTCGGCCTACTCTAAGTGGTAATTTAGTTATTATCCTATTCGGTTAATTCCTTAAACGTGGGCTCGTAACAGGCGTTTCAGATTAGTTTTTAAGACAAATTTGTTGGAGCTGTAGTGTTTATAATTACATCGAAATCTTACCGAGGTGGACAGCAGTGGCTAATGATACCGGTGTAATTGCGGAACTAATCGGCTGAATTAATCACAGGTTTTTGTCACAGGTCAAATCCTTTAAAGTGAATGTTTTCAGTGTAGTGAACATGGTACCAAATAAGGCAGTGAACATTGATATATAAATAATCTGCAAAGTGGTAATAGTTTTTCATTGTGGTTATTGAGACGGGTATTATATTGATTAAATATATTTTTAATAAAATTAAAAATGTCTTGTTTTCTACATTTCGAGTTGTGTCGAAAAATATTATACCTATGTTTACGGTGAATTGTCACCATGTGTGTATTTGCTAAAATGTTGATAGATTTTTTTTTTGAATTCGTTAGTACTGATGGCGGTGTGACGCAAACAAAAAAAATATTTTTGATTATTTTTATTGAAACATCAAAAATAAATCAAAATCATTATATGCAGTTCAAAAATTATCATATTTTTTTAGTCAAAAATACATATAAAAAATGTAATATTACTTATATTAGCTGCTACTACATCAATTCGTATTAATTTGTGAAATACTTTTTTTTAGAAATCGTTACTAATGGACGGACTATGATTCCCCATCACACTCCATGTTCTATGCACCCAAAAAAAATTGTTTTTGTTTATTTTATATTGAAACATCAAAAAGAAATCTTTATTTGCAGTTATTATCATATTTTTTTAGTGAAAAATTTACATAAAAAGGTAATATTGCGTATATTAGCTGCTACTACAGCGTATTAATTTGTCAAAAACTTTTTTTTTAAATGTTACTGATAGACTGACTCCACATATTATGTTAACCAAAAAAAAATGTTTTTGTTTATTTTATATTAATACATCAAAATATTTAATTGCAGTTCAAAAATGGTCATATTTTTTAGTCAAAATACATAGATTGATTCTACATCGTATTAATTTGTGAAAAAAAAAATTGTGAACATTTGTTTAATGGAAATCGTTACTGATGGTGGAATCTGTTTGTTTATTTTATATGGAAACATCAAAAAGAAATCAAAAACCTTATTCGCAGTTCAGAAATTATAATATTTTTTGATTCTACATCGTATTAATTTGTGAAAATAGTTTGCAAAGATTTCCTAGTACTTTAATATATCTCCCTGTTTACGCCTAGAATTAAAATATATATTAATATCACACCACATGTCTAGATAATTGCCTATATAATTCAGCACCACCTTAAATTTGCCGTGTTAAATTTATATTCAAATTAGTAACATGTAGGTAATCTCACGAGAAGGTTAGTGCGATCGTTTAATATATTTTGTGGCAGCAAAGGTCTTATTGTATTAAAAGGTATAAATGTTCCCTTCCATCTTTCCTTTTTAATTTTATACCAATTAATGAATCAAAGAAGACAGATTGGATAAGTTTTTGTAGTGTAAACATCTATTACGGCGATATGAGGGTAAATTTCGGGAAATGGGGACGGAAATGTGAAAGCGGATGTGACATCATAACCCATCAATTATCAAGCACAGTATAGTTTGTAAGATCTAAATATGAGACATAAAAACCCGAGCAAAAAACCCTCTTTATATCGACATTATATCGATCTCTTCACACGTGCTAACGCATTTTTAACAGCGTTGTCAAGTATAACCGATTTCCAGGAATTTAAGGAAAAACAAATGATTTTATATCGCCCATCACATTATGACATTATCATGTACTAGGTATAACAAAATATTGATCACACTATATACCTTTCGTCATCATAAAGCAAGTGGATGGTGAATGTGATGCAGAATAAGAATGTTTCCCATTCAAATATTACGGATCCATTTTACACGTTCCTCGGCCGTGTCACGTCGACATCAATGGCATTCAGTTGGATGCCTAAATTGCCTAATACCATCGAACGTTTTGTGGTAAAGTGGGGTAACAATAATTCTTGAAATAGAAGTAATACAGTTATTCTTTAATTTAGCTTATTGTTTTGATGGGTTTTGTGTTAAAATTGATTAGTTATTAGTATTCTATCAAAATTCTATCAAATCTTGTTGAATGAAAGCGCCTTTATAGTGCCGATTTTAGCTTGCTGTAAGAAAAGTTATACAGCCCCGATCTCCCATTGCGACAATTGTAGATATCCTTTGAAATTTTTTTGTGTCTCATATTTCGATGTTACAAACAGTACCTACCTACTTAATTAATTCAGCTACTATCTGATAGATGGCGTTGACAGCGCCATGACATGTATTGTCATTTTCATGACATGACATGTCATGACAATGCAAACATAAAATATGTATTGCAGTTTAAAAATCATTCTCGAAACTGTTACGTACCATATTATATACTATAGTATATAGTACTGTATAATATTTTTATCGTATATCCCAGTTGAGAATGGATGGCAGAAACTCCCGTTTTCAAAATTAGCGAATTTGCGCGGTTAGTGGACGCCGTTATTGTCAATTACGTGACGGAAACGGCGCATTGTTGGGTCGGAATCAGACTTCCGGCGGACTGGAAAAATAAACACGGAACACAATGTTTGCACAAAGCTAAGCAAACACTCGTCAGCGAAAGCACGGTAGCCGGGAAAATATATAAAAAGTTACAATAGCAGCGGGTATTTATTTTTCAAGGATCCGGGATCCAGAGGCAGTGCGCTGATATGAATGTGTTGACATTTGCTTGCATTAATCCTCCCATTCACTCCGGCATAGCGGCTTGTTCTGGAACCTCGCAAGTCGTCCAAGTCGGATTGTTTTACGAGCCCCCGTACTTGCCCGGATTTATGTGTCGCTTTTTTTGTTACAGACTGAAATTGCCAAGAGACTGAACGCCATCATCGCGCAAATTCTCCCTTTCCTGTCGCAGGAGCACCAGCAGCAGGTCGCCACAGCTGTCGAGAGGGCGAAACAGGTTACCATGACAGAACTGAACGCCATAATTGGGGTAAGTTAAGAACCTCATTTTTCATCAAATATTTTTAAAACATCCGCAAGTTTTATTGATGGTTTGAAAACTATTTGCTTTCAGATAATTGCACTATTATCTGTAACCATAACCATAAAAGATGAAGACTGTTTGACAATGACTGAACATTTGACGAATCCGTATTGATTTTGGTATTTGGCTTTCATTTTATTTAGCAGTAGTATACCTATATAAGAAAACATGCAATTTTCCTTGAAAACTAATATATACATAATTCAGATAATATATACATAATTCACTAATACATAATTCAGATTAATATCTGGTATTGCCACCGTACTTGCCACTGCACTTTTATTGCTTTGTTCTTGAACAGAACAATTTAACAAATTCTTCCATAGTGATACTTTTAGTGATCGAATCCCACTTCTGATATAAGAAAACACGCAATTTTCCTTGAAAACTAATTTATTCTGCTACATAAAAACTTATTAATAACAGCAATAAGACAACTGCTTAGTATCGCATCATAAGAGCAAGTTCCTATCTTTTACAACCTCAAAGCCCAAGCCACCAATTCTACATATTTCTCTCTAGTCTAAACATAAACAAAATGATGGGTCACATCATAAACCTGTCACTTATCTTCCAGTTTTAATATATGCCTGCGGTCCTGTGGTAGGTACCTCCGAGAATAGTTTCAGCCATCTACAGGGTGATATGCTCACATATACTACCAACAAGCCAATACCTATTGTAGCAGAAAGTCGTCAATTAGCACATAAGCAATTAGCAAAAGTAAAGGTGCAATGAAATCCATACAATGCATTTTATTTCAGTTACACACCTCGTATCTACTAAAACGAGATAGACCTGTATAAGTAACCGATAGGATCGACTCAACACTTGTTTAAATCGAACTAAGTAATGGTTTATTTTAACACGTCAGTGCTTTTTCAATGGTTCGCTTTGTTTGTATAAGTGTATATATAAGTAAAATAAAATCGTATTTGTTCAACAAATTGCTATGGCTTTTATGCGAAAGGCAAACGGACGATAAAAACGGATGGTAAATAGAAAACACGTTTTACATATATGAAGCTATGTTTGTTTGTACGACGAATTTACTACTACTTGTGTGTTTGTGTTTGCTCTAGCATAGACCTAACCTATATTCCCCAAAATTCAAAACAAACATTTGTTTAAAGTGTTCCGCGCGTTCAGGACTGTCTCGTCGAAATGAAGGAATCGATAGGTATTTTATTCCTCACAATTCGACAATTTTCAGATGGCCATAAAGGATGAGGAATAGTATATTTCTACAAGGACCAGCGGTGTGAGTTGCGAATATTTCAGAAATATTCACTTGTGATTATCTTCCAATTGGTGTACAAGGTTGCACATTCAAATTAATGTTTTTTACCTAAATCAAATCAGATATTTGTATTGCCTCGAAAATGTTCAGCTTCTTGATATTAATCGTCCTTAAAAACTTTCAGCTCATGTTTATGAATTAGAATAATAATTAAATTAATTTATATAAAATCTTTGATGTGCTAGTTCTCGAAACATTACAAGTCATCCTATTTCACAAAAGTAATTTTTGCTATGTTTTTTTTACTATACAGGGAGTTTCTATACGGGAGTATACTATACGGGGATTTATTGCCAAAAAGTGAGATGGGAAAACCCCCTGGTCTTTTATATAAACTTATTTATAAAAACGACTTATTTCAGAGTCCCTCTTTTAAAGGGATTTGCGTTTGTAAGAAAAAACAAAAAAACTATTTCTGTATTAAAAAAAAGCAGTGCTCTCTAAATTGTTTGAGTGAACTTGCTCTCTAAACCGCTTGAACTTGGGAAACTTTTTATAAATTGGAGTTGTGGATCCTGCATCATCTACACAAGTTGAATACGTTTTTGAAGTATTTGCAATGCGTTGTAGTATATATCCATAAATATTATAGAAAGAGTTTAGCTCGGTATAATTTTAGTTAAATATAGGATTTTAAATTTCGCTGGGAAGCTGCACTTCTTTGCATACTGGTGTTTTATTTATGGTATCTATAAAGCCTGATATCATTTTGATAGGACAAATACTGACATACTGACTTGGTTTCCACATAGTTGGCGACGTCTTAGTTGCATTCATTTCGCAAACGCAATGCTAACCAAAGGCAAACCAAACAGCCCTGCCAGATGGTAGCGACGCAAAATGGTAGCGACATAAAAATATTGTTTATGTACGACGGTGCGGGTTTAGAATGGGCATATTAACGTTAAGATTCTGGAAAAGGTGCAATTATTATTTAATTTTTCAAAAATAGACGTCTAAAACATGCTCTGAAATGTGCATCTCTAATGTAATAGTACAATAGACCAAGATGCAGCATAGACGACAAATATAAAAATATACGGGCAAATCACTCGGCATCAGAATATTATTCGGCGACTAATTTAAATAATTAATGTTTTCCCTGTAGGCTGGAATCGGACATGGGTGGCAGCAAAGTCTTGGGGGCGCCCCCGCTGTGCCCGGTATGCAACTTCGGCTCATTACCATTCCCTTACCGTTAGCAACGACAGAAACACGAATTCCAAACTTCCATTTTCGAACGCACTGGAACGCGAAGAGATTTATGAGTAGACCTTAAAGCCCCATGGTACGAATTACATGGTGTTATAAATATTTATGTAGCGATACGGAGAGCGGAATAATTATATTGAAATTAAATAACAGCGGTTAATTGTGGGGATTAGAAAGGTAAATTTATCTCGAAAAGAATCTCTCGGGACGAGCGTTCATGTTAAACATCCATTTTAGCGCCTACACATAATCCAAACAATGTTTACAGACTGCTCTGTAGAGAAACCCACATTGACTATAACGAATTAAGACAATTAGCGGTTCGGCTTTGAAACTCGACATGAACAATTGTGTTAAAATGTACGGTGACTAATAATATTACTCCCATATTTGCCCGGCGATGTTTGCTTTCATCGTTTAGGAAAGTATTATTCAGTTTGCGGGCAGGTGCTAACTGAAACGAACAGAATTTTAACAATACTACGGTTTTCTTTACTGATTAGCCCCAAATTGCCATACAAAGACATCGACAGAATTGGGGTCGGATATCCCGTAAAGTCGCTTTAGTGAAATGTTCACGGAAAATTAAAACATTCGCAATATTTTCTTTCAATATGGGACATATTTTCCTCGAATATGTCTCGCAACCCAAACTTCTTAATTGCAAGATATAATCATCAAATAGGTACTTTACAGTCTAATAACTTTGCCTCTGAAAAACCTATTAATTCAGTCAAATTAAATATGAAAAGGTGAACGTTGCATCAAATCAGGCATTTTTGCCTTTTTAGTGTTATTATGCCGACTTCGGCAGACGACCGTCCTTGTAAAAAATCAAGAACATCTCAATATGTTTGACATTTTTCAGTTTCTGTCGATTTTGACCCGGCTTTTCATCAAAGACCGTTTATAATCGTTTTTGAAGTTCATTAAATTTGCAATAATATGGGACCTGAACAGTTATTGTACCTATTAAAACCCTATACCTATAAAAACAGTACCAGTACCTATAAAAACCCCCTTAAATGTAGGTCCGAAAAAGGTAACAAAAAGAAGGAAAAAATTAATAAAATGACTAATTTTTTTATAAAATTTTAATAATAATATGTTCTTGGATTTGGAAGTTTCTAGGAATCCATATAAAATTGTTGAATTTTGTGAAATTTGGAGCCAACATGCTAAAAAACAAATATACAAACAGAAAGGGTGAAACTGATGGAGTTAAAATTGTTAAAAGAGAGGAAAAGGTTAAAATTATGGTTAAGTAAGTCGAAAATTGACATCACAGAAAGAAGTGACACTAGCCAACTACTGAACACCAATATGTACTTGCTTGTTTGTCTATTTGATAGCATTACAATTTTTTTCACCAGTTTTTCGTACTAACTTGATATATTAAAGTTTGGCATAAAACACGAAACTATTTTTTCCTTATGTAACACTTTAAAAGCTACATAACGCTTTCGTAAAGAGAATAAAAAATGTCATTCCATTTAAAAAATGTGAGAGGGCGGGGTGGGGCCGAGAGGGTGAGTTACTTACAACTTAAGAGTGCGGCCCTTTTCATTGGGACACGTGGTATATCTTATTTTATGGTGTTATTTGATTTTGCCAAAAAACATGGTGCACCAAAGTATAAAACGATTTTAATCAAAATATGGAATACAAGAAATTTAATAACAAAGGAAACTGACATAATAATAATAATAATAATATTAATAATAATAATAATGAAAAGAACATTGTCTTGAAAGAGGAGCAGAAACGGACAAAATATCGAGATTTACTCTCTGATCTCCGCAGGCTGTACCCGGGTTATTCTGTTAAAATAGTGATTCTTATTATTGGCTCTCTCGGAGATGCGACAATCATTGCTCTCAGAATTAAGAAGCATCCCTGCATGACATCAATCAGCAGAATTCATCGCTGGGAAGATGCAGAAGGCCGCCATACTTGGCTCGTTGCGTCTACTCAGGACACATGAATTGCGACCTCAATGACCGCTTACCCCGCGGACGTGAGGAGTGGTCGTTGAGTAACGAGACTGGAGGTTCTCTCTGGACTAGTCGGAAGCCAGGGGGGACTTACCAGCAAAAAAAATATAATAATAATAAATAATAATAATAATAACTAGCTTAATATTTTAAAATTGTGTCTAAATATGATTGACCTCTTCATTAACGCCAGATTCTTCTACGCTAGACACCATATTTCGCATAGCATTATGTACCTAACATTCATGGAGCAATATTCCGGACCTGTGTTCGAATATTTCCCTTTAATTCGTCGACATTTCGCGGATTATTGATGTAAATCCTGAATTTTAAGTAGCCCCATAACCAAGAACACGGGGTGTTAAGTCACATGACCTCGGGGGCCACTGTAAATCACCAAACCTTGAAATCTGGCGTTCTGGAAACATTTGCCGCAGGACAATCGTTCAAAAGCGCGATGATGCGGTACGTTACTGCCTATTTGACAATTATACCAATTATAAATCTCTATGGTTACGTTTAAAAACAAAAAGTAGTATACAGAATGTAAATTTATATAGCTATTTTTTTACTTGAATTTTTATACTTTGGTACAACCTGTATTTTTTGCACACATTTTTTTTTATTTTTTCCATTAATCAACACGAAAAACTTTTTCAGAGGCAAAGTATTAAACTTCAAAGTGTGTAACTACATTATTGGTCACCCTTTACGATAAACAAAATTATCGCCTTTTGTGGAAAAGTCCCGGAGACGTCGATTTTGTGGTCGAGAATACCTTTAATGACGATTACGGTCCAGATATATGCAGAAAATAATCTCTATAGACTAAGAGCACACGAAATACAAGAAAAAATATGACTAATAAGAAAATTGTCTTATCTTGTCCTCCAAAATCCATCTCAGCGCCTAATTTTCTACATAAATGCCTCATCAGCTCCTCGAATTGTTTGGGTGGTAATCTCTCGGAGCAAATGAAGGAAGCGAAAAACCATGGCAAAAAGTAGTGCCTTCTACAACTCCTCAGACAATGATAAATTCAGGGCATCGTTTAGTCCGAGGCCCTTTTTGAACGGTTAGAAAACACTCGGCGGGTCCAAATTTTATTCCCTTCAACTCCGTAGCAATCAATCTTTGGCGTAAAAAGTCCAACACAAGAATTACAGCGTCGGTGGCATCGTTTCTAGCAGCTCGTAAAAGAAACGCTGAACAAAAAAACATTCGCTTTTACGAGGCAATGGTTTCAGAGGGTGAAACAATCAGTCTGTGTCCATTAAGGGGATAGCATCGGAAGCGGAAGCCGGAATTCTCAAAGAGAGGAGCTGGAACACGGTCCTTTAAGCTTGTGCCGCCCCGGGGGAATCTCTCCAGCGCGTGGAGGAACTCTGCGAGACACGTGACTGAGCTTTGTGACCGTCTTATACAGACCGCGGGATTTTTCGACCCCCCTCGAGGATTCTAAAAATGGCGGTTTCCTTCTTCTCAATATTGACTCGAGCTTCTGGGAGCACGCAAGAATCCGATATTACTTTTGATATTGGAGACAGAAATTTGCTTTAAGTTCAGTCTCTCATTTCGACCTTGTCATAAATATTTATAAGGCGAAACAATCCCGTCACAAACTTGGCAAACATATTACATATTACATATAAGAGAGTTTTACAAGGAAAAGATACTTTTATTCCGGCAGAAAATATTTTATTACCAATAACACGTTTAGCCGTCCTATATAATACTTATACATAAACATCATCGTTCTTCAATTCCAGCTTTGTTCTAGCCAAGGCAAAATATCAGATAAGTGGAATGTCAATTGAGCTTAAAGAAGACACATTTTTAAATGTGTGGTGAATGTACAGGGTGTCTCAAAAAAGCCATGCATCAGGCTTTTTGAGGCATATGTATTTTGGGCAGCATATATTTATGGAATGGAACATTTTTATATAAAAATGCAAATTTTTTTAATTTAAAATGAGTAGAAATCGTAGAAATCATTGCAGAATGCCTCCGTGACTGGATGTTCACCTTTTATTTCGAATTTAATGGGGTTTTGTGAATTTTTCACACTTCAAATTACGATTTGTTTTTCGTAGTTAAGGTAGGTTGTTCATTTCCCCTTAACATTTTGTTTTTAACTATCAACGATTTTTAACCAATGATATTTTACTATTTTATGTGGATTTTATTTTGATGATGCTTCTAACATAATATCACAAGATCTTATATTTATCTAATATATACATCCTAATTTGAAAATATCTCGATTTATTTGCTTACATAATATATCTGACTTTTGAACTTGGTTGGTCTGGTTGGCTAACAATTGAAGACCTAAGTCGATAAAAGTGCCATGTAACATTTTTTGAAAATAATACTTTTTGCAATTTTTGAAATTTCCAGGTATTTATCTAACCTCCCAATAATAGTAAATCCTAGATTCTTAATGTTTCAAAGACATTTTTTGATGAGAAATGTGCTATGTCACATGTAAAATGGAAATGTTTAGTGGATAAAGGTGTTATGTTACATTTTTGATAATTTTTTTCCCAGATTTACATATTTTTTTACATATTTACATTGGCTTTTCATTCCCAAAAACTGTGTCAAATATTCAGGCCACAAGTCATATTTTTTAACTGGACTTAAGATATTGCCAATAGAGGCAATAATCAGTGACGCAGCCAGAATTTTGATTTAGGGGGGTGGGGGGGCAAGAGGGTTGGAGAACTAAAATACCAGGGAAAGCTTTGTAAAATCATATTTAACATCTTTAAATAGGTACCTAATCCAAATTCTGACAGTTCATAAAAATAGTTACTAATTAACTAAACAAAAGTGCCTTTTATTTATTAAAAAATATTGAGACAAATCAAAAATTTAAATAAAAATTCGAATAATGGGTATAGTATTTATGATTTCAAGGGGGGCTCCCGCCCGGGCTACGCCACTGGCGGTGTTTAAAAAGCTGCCTGTCTGTTACGATTTTGCAAAATTACTCGAAGAAGAGGATCCTGAAAATGACCATTTAATAATTTGGTCCGAGTAAAGTGGAGGACAAAATAAAAACTTTTATATGCTTTGCCTTTATCAATATTTAATACTATCGAGCATAAGTTTCCCGTGGTTGGCCACAGCTTTCTTGATTCCGACGGAGACTTCGTACTCATCGCAGAGAATCATTAAATCCGCGAAAGAAAAAATAGAAAAACAGATATTGCTCACAAAACAAACAAAAAACACATAAAAACACATTCTTAGTTAAGTTTAAACAAAACACGATCAATAATTTTCTTCATTGTATGACTTTGTACTGCTTTTACATAAAATTAAATTTGAGTTAAAAGCTACATGAGTTTTTTATCCATCACGAAACTTATCACAGATTGCGTTTAAAGTTTGTGGATAAAGGTGTTAATGTACGCAAAAATCTGGGTTCACAAAATCTTGTGTTTTTTTAAAAAATATTATGCTAAACAAATGAAAATTATCTATTTTTTGAGATATTACTCATTTAATTTAAAAGCAATATAAAAAAGTTCCAATACAAAACGCGTTTTGTTAATTTACTCAAATCTTTAAAATTACTACATAATACCTTTATCCACTTATGTCTTCAATTATAATCTCGAAACCACCTTTTTTCTTATTTCGGATAATATTAAAGTGGTGGTTTATTAACTACCTGTGATGCTAGTTTAATTGGGTAAATTCCACGTTTTTGTAGTGAAAAATTTATTACTGTATAAATAATCATTAATTTTGGTTTCTGACTACATACAGCACGCCTCTGGCGGCTTGCCAGTGGCTTTTTTTGGATAATATAAAAATGGTGGTTTTGAAAAGAATATGTATTTTAAAATAGCTATACCAGTACCCATAGCTTTTCTATATATTTTTCACAAACGCTCATCGCCTAGTACATATGGGAACGTGGCACTTCTTTCTCCGTCCACCCTGTAACTGAACAATCTGAACATATCTTTGATTGCTCGGCAGAAACCGACAAAGTTCCCATCACCAGCGCGCACTTACTGCAACATCAACTGCGAAGTGCAACACATTTGTTGCATTACACGATGTGCCTGTAGTCTAAAAAGCTTTACATTCTTGCGACTCAACCTATAAAATAAATAACGTTTTCCACATAGGCAGTCGATTTTTGTTTACGACGTGTATTTTCAAGTTTTCCATAAAATTCCGGCAAGCATATGGTCTCTACACCCCGCAATGTATTCCGATCGATTGCAGCGTAAAATAAGATTTCCTCCAGTAACCCTCAACCCTCGACTTCATACGACTGGCGCTCTGGAATTCCCGACTCCACTTAATTTTCCTGTCGGGAATTGGCAGGTCTCCACCCGATAAAGTCTAAAGGTGATTGGAATGTTGATTAGGTGGAAAGGAGAGAGGAGAGTATCTTGGGGATTGTCGGGCTCTCCCCTCGTCCTGGGGTGGAAAAAGTATATTAATATTTTATGGCTTTCATAAGTTTATCGTAAAAGACTTATAAAGTTGAAGTACGGCGGTGGAAGTGCCTCGGGAAGAGATCGTAAACTTTCACGTTCCTGTTTTACAACGGCCTTTTTATTGCCTCTTTATCTAAATTTTAGTGGAAGTCGTCTTTTACTTAGGTGTGACACTTTGTACCTATTTTCCACTAAAGGTAATTATTCCAAAGCAATTTTTCACAGCCGAATGCCCTTGGATCTTTAAAATGCTTTTTAAGGACCAAATTATTATCATCATATGGCTAGACTGTTTTTTAAATCCGGCGCTTGCAAGGCAAAAATGAGAGTTACAGCTTTGACTTTTTTTAATTTAAATAAATTAAGCACAATGTTTTTAGCACTTACTTTCAATAATACCTCTGAGAAATTGGGATTCTGGAATCTGGAATATGTCCGGAGTGCGGATCAGAGATCCGCTGCACTTAGGCCCCATTGGGCCCCTTGTGCTTCCTCCGTGAGGGAAATGTCTCCCTAGGTCATCGACCAGCCCAATGTTGTACAAAAGGTGATGATGTTTCCCAGGGGCATTTCCCTCAAATTGGCCATAGAAGGCCAACGTTCCCCCAATATGGATTCTCTGGTCGATGACACGGCGGGACATTCGCAAAGTACATGCTCAATCGTTTCATCTTCTTGTTCACATCCTCTGCAGATGGGTGTGCCACTTTGTCTCATGTTATAGAGGTGTTTCATTACCCGGCAGTGTCCGGTTAGGATTCCTGTAACAAATCGCAGTTTACCCCTGGACATTGCCAGATAGTTCCTCGCCGTCTCTTCGCTGGGATATCTCAAGAGATTTCTGGCCAGCTGACAGCTACTTGTTTAATCCCATAACGTCTGAAATTTTATGTGGGTGTTTTCCTTTATTAATTGGAGTTTCGCTGCAACTGGTAGCGTACTTGAAGGACCAGGCCCAAGGATACTCAGGTTGGCTGCCTTCTTGGCCAGTTTGTCAGCTTCTATATTGCCGTTGCATTGTGAGTGTCCTTTGAACCAGCACATCCTTTAGTTATTTTATAATTTTTCAGGGCCAGTAGTGATTGTCTACTATCTGTGTAAATTCTTATTGTCTTGCCCGTTATTTCTCTGCGAGCAATCTCTTGTGCGGCTATGGTTATACCAGCGAGTTCTGTTTGTACTACACTGGCATTTTTATCCATAGTCCAGCTGCATCGGAGTCGCAGATTCCTGGAATATATACCACAGCCTGCTCCATCCTTTTTCTTTGATCCGTCCGTGAAGACATAGTTTACACCTTCAACGCCGGCCTCGTCTTCACCAGTAGTATGTATGGTGTAAGGTTTATCAAAGACAAGCCGAGGCGGAATACCATCTGCACATGCCTGTAAAAGGGGTATCTTTCTGACAGCCTCAGTCCACAGGCGGCTTCTAGTTCGGCCACAGCTTGCATTTGGTAGTATGCCAACGGATTTAAGGCGAGTCATGGTAGTCAGAGCCACTTCTTCTAGATGTAGGTCTAGCGGTGGAAGACACAGCATTATCTCCATTGCTCTCGTTGGTGTTGATCGCATGGCTCCGGTTATGCTCAGACAGGCAACTCTTTGTACCTGGCCTAGCTTGAGTTTTGCTATTATTTGTTGACTCTTGGGCCACCAGACAACAGCTCCATAGGTCAACATTGGTCTTATGATAGCAGTGTAAATCCACAGGACCACCCTGGGTTTCATTCCCCAGATTTTCCCTACGGTCCTGCGACACTACTCGTATGATATGTAGGCCTTATTTATTCTTCTTTCGAGGTGAAGATTCCAGTTTAATTTAGCATCGAAAGTTACCCCAAGTATTTCACCTGTGGTGCAAAATTTAGTTAAATTTAGAAATTGGGATTGCAATGTGAACTCGGTCCAACAAATACCAGTTTGAAAAGTTTTTAGCAGGGTTGGTTGGGCTGATATAAATCGAGATAAAAATCATGATTTAAATCAAATGCATGAGTAAAAAAAATCACTATTTTTTTAAATCTATGCCAATAATAATTTTTCAAAAGAGATCTTTTGAACCAAATTAAATAATTTCATCAGTCCTTTTTAAATACAAAGACAAGGAACAAAAAAATAACATTTTTCTTTTTCCTCGGCGTAAATCTCATTAAGCTGTGATTTGACAGCATGACAGGGTATAGTCAGTATACTCAATGCTCTTATAGCTTTTCGCCTTCTTCATTTTCTGTGGAGCTAGAGATGGTAGCAATATTACTTTTGCAATATGTTTGTCAACATTTTGTTTATCGACTGATAATCTAACTAAAAAATAATCACGCTCGGGTTTCCTTTCCTTTCCAGTTGAGCACCCGGACTAGAAAAACCTGTCAGAGTAGGTTGTCCTGCTGTTTCTGAGAAAGTATTGATTTTCTGATTTTCTAAAAGTATTTTTTTAATTAGCAGGATGATAAATATGTATATTAAGACCTAGTTTGATGTCAGAATGATTTTTCTCAAGCAATAGAATTTGCATCATAATTATTTTCAGTACTTTCACTTTCACTACTTGCCAGATTTGAGGGCGTGTTTTCATCTCTTGAACAATTCCTTGTACTTCTTATATTTTTGCAAACTGCTCTGCATCCAAATTTTTTGGGATTCATTTTGAAGTGAATACTGCTTTAGCCGCATGAGAGTGATTTTTCAAGGTCGCGTCACGACACATTTTATAACATTTTCGTCTCGCAAGTGAGATAAAGCATATGACAGATATAAGGGAGAGAGAGAGAGAGAAACACAGCTCCAATGCAGCTTTGACTTGGGTAAAGATCCCCCACAACTGTTCTAAAGCGGAAAGCAATTTTGATATAATTTATATACGATCGTGACAGAATCTGAATTAACCAGAATACAATATTACTTATGTACATCCTGCTGGCGCTGGATATATATGGATTGGGCTTTCGAATATGATCAATATGTGCTATTGCACATAATGGCTCCCTCTCTCTCTGTCTCTCTCTCTTTCTGTCTCTCTCTCTCTCTCTGTCTCTCTCTTTCTGTCTCTCTCTCTCTCTCTTTCTCTCTCTCTCTGTCTCTCTCAACGAATTGATACAGAAGTATTCAGTTCTATCTCTATCACGCGGATTATTTTTAATGTGGTACTAAACTGTTAACGTGGTACTAAACTATTTGATTCTAACCCCGAATTTACTCTATGAAACCTGTCGGAAACTCTATAATTTTGGCAATTATTGCGGCTTTGGCTCTCGTTGGAGGAGGGGACATCTTACAAGGGAGGCAAGTAATAATACTTAATGGAGGTAAAAGCTGGGCCGATCACATGGGATCTACTTTACCCTGTACGTGATTTAAGAAAACTATATGTCCGTAAGCTAACGACATCTGGTTACAAAGCAAGAACTAATAAATCATTTTACAAGACATATAGAATGTACCTACATGGACACATTTACGATTTATTTGCATGGACAATATCGACATATCGATGGCTTATTATCTACATACATGAAGAGGAAACCCACTAGAAAACTCTTCTAGGCCTACTTAATTCCTTATTTCTCAAAATAATACAATTATGCTATTTCTGAGGTAATATTTCTGTATCAATTAGTTAGCTGCTCCTTATGATTTATGTATTCTAATATTATTTTCTGGGGTAATGTTTTACTGTTTGACTGTTAATTTGTTATGGGGCTAATTACTGAATATACTAATACCGAAAAGCATGAATCAAGTGACACGTCTAACTGCAAAAAATGAACTAAGTAATAATTAATTATTTAATTAAAAATACTTATTAATAATTTATAATTTACTGTCGACCTTTTTATGATTCTTGCAGCCCGTGATTTTATGAGACCTCCTTGGTAGAAGACTCTTTATTGTTATGTTTTTTGGATCCATGTTATACTTCCCGACAAAATTACTGGCTTGGACTTTACCATTTGTTACGACTCGTCAATTATTTCACCAGCAGCGCAATTAAAATAATATTATAATTAAACTAATTAATTATAATAAATAACTACTATAATTAAAAATTATTTGTACCTAACATATCTACGACTATAATAGAGATGGGCTGTCAAATCATTGCGAAATGGTAGATAAGTGTTTAAGATGCATCAGTAAGCACCATCCGCTTGCAAAAATAAAACACGGATAACGCGAGTCGACATCTCTTTCAGCGGCACTACGGTGAAATGTAAATACGTAAGATTTGTTCTCCCATACATATTGCAAATGCAAAATGTAAAATACAAATATAAATATTTCATGCGCCCGAAGCGCAAACCGACAGATAAGAGCGGCGGCGGAAGAGAAGAGAGTGGATTGACGGGGGTGAAATGCCGGCACCGGCAAAACCCTCCGCGGTAAAGTAAGTGGATGTGAACGTTTCTTGCCAGACTCAACTGCTCCTATGCGGCTCATCCAAGTAAGCTGTGATTTTGTATTCAGTCCGCACGTTCTAAATTGTTTTACCCGTCCAACTCTGGAGATTGGACAAGAAAATTGGGGACCTATTGTGAAATGTTTGCAGGCTCACTCCGCTCGGATTAAGCAACCGCATTTTGTGTTCTCATTTTGCCGCGAACGCTGAACGACTTAATGCGACTGAAATCCATCAAGAATAAATATTTGTTTTCACATTTTTCTTATTTCAAGTACCGGAGATATGTTCTATAAAAAATGCAAAACAATTTGGACGTTTCGCGTGTGGAGTGAATTTTCAGAATTAATATTGCAAATAGGAAATATCACATCCGATACATCGAAATATATATACGCGTTGGAATTTAATTTAAATGTGTACATATGCAGACGGTAAGCACTTTGTAAGTTTGTAACTGGCGCAGGTACAGTTTCAGTACGCATATCGCCCCGGATTGATGAACTTGTCTGCTTAAATACTGGGTCCTCATTAAAGATTGTAGACCACGTGACTTCCTGAAAGTTTGCAACCCACAGTACATCTTTTACGATACTACGATTATTATATCAATTTCTCTACATGTGTAAAATGATACAAAATGAATATTTAAAATAAATTTATCTTTCGCCTACCGAGTCTTTCGCCTTGGAATATATTTTGTCAACTCGATTTCCGCCCGAGATTTTGCTGGTCGACTCCCTTGATTTAATCGTGAAGAGTATGATTTTTCGTCAATTGTTTATCGACCTCAATGAAAAAAAATATGAAATCACGGATTTTTGGGGAGGCATTCGATCCTTTCGCTTTGGAAATTACTTTTTCGATTCGCTTTCCCCCTGAGAATTTGCTGTGCGATTTTGTTGATTTAATCGTAAAGAGTATGATTTTTCTGGCAATTATTATATCGACTTAAGAAACAAAATATCTCGAAATGTCGGAATTTCTGCCGGGCAATAAATTTTATAGCCGTGGAAATTTTTTTTAGACTGAGAATTTGCCGTTGACTCACTTGATTTAATCATGAAGAGTATGATTTTTTCGTTCACATAAATTTTAGTTCCTTCGACTCTAAATCTGAAGTTTCAACGACGACACACCTTGGCTTTTTATTTTGTTTTCGTTTTCAAGCCTATCTGGAGGTTTCGTTTTCACTTCCGGGGTTTGTATGCGAAAAAATTAATTTCCTGATTATAAAACAAATCCCACAATATTTTGCTATACCCATTCTTAAACGGCAAATTTTCGATTACCTCAATTTTTTTAAATCTTTAATATCTATGTTTATTTTATTTACTTGCTAACTTCATATGAAGTTAACATGACACCCCATTTGAAAAAAAGCGGCATATTTTTTTCGCGATTAATTAACCGCTAAAAAACGGCAGTTATTTATGCTATAGCGAGAGCGCGATATTCTCGAGTGCAAGACTGAACGGAAATGAATGGCCTTAAATTTCCGTATTCACATTTAAAAATGGCGTGTAGGTAGGTCCAATTTCAGTGCGCATGTTTCCACAGCCAATGCGCATGGATTTGTGACCTTGTCGGTCACACATTTTACAGAAAAAAAATTTCTAATTGCAATATATGTAGAATTTTATCAGTAGCGACGCGTGACTCTTCGAAATGTGTTACCACTTAGGTTAAGGCTGCCCTATGAAGCTAATAAATCTGTCAAAATTATGTTGTACCAAATTTCTATAATAGAGGGAGTTGTATTCCACTAGGCGCAGAGTTGTCCTCAGATGATTTTACGGTTACCCTATAAAAATATAGACTTTCACAACGAGCCGGAATCAAAATTTACTTATTGCCAACTTAAGTATTTGCTTATTTCATTTTCAAGTACCGTGTTTTGAACATGATGTAGAAACTATTATGTACGACAATGTATGTACCTATAATACTTAACAAAGTTACAAAAAGAAGATATCACCCATTTTCACACTTTATTATTTTAAATGAACAAAAAGCTACTGAATATAATATGCTTCATAATTTGTATTTTAAGCCAATTCGACGATTCACTTTATCAGCAAATATCTATAGCAGAGTCATAAAAAAGATGGTAATTTCGTTAGTTCACTCTTAAAAATGTCTTTTCGATCGAAATTAATGATAATTGTGACATTTTGTCCTAAAGTTCCGTTGGTACGTTTTTATCCTCTTCATTGCAGGTTTTGTAGTATCCAATACTGAAAATGGTAACAAGCGTGCGGAACAGAACGTACTGTTGTACGCCTAACCCATGTGGCGAGTGGACGGGGTATCGATGCTTTGAGCGGTCGCGTAACCAAAATTTACAGTGGTGACAAGGCAAGGCAGGGTAATAATACGCCCGTTTTAGTTTCATTAATATATATTCTGAAATTCATTTGAAATATATTTTTAAAAAGGGTTTACTGTCTTGTAAAACTGTTACCAATGGTAACAATGGATACATGGACGCGTCGCAACTGAATTTTTTATTTAAAATTTTGGGTTTTTCGTGAGACATGAGACGTATTCGCATAGTGTGATTTACATTATGTTAGATATATACAGATTTTCAGAAAACGTCAATATAAGACCATCTCTGGGAATGTTACATAATACTGTACTGTGCATTTAACAATCCACTTGTAGATTTTGTCGCACACTATGTACATGCTTACTTACTATCTGGTATAAATTGGCAGTTAATAACAAAACCGATCATCATGTAAATCGATGTCCGATGAACGAGAATTGCGAGGCGGCGTAATAAAATCAGGCCTCCAGCTCTGGAATTAAATTGTGGCATTAGTATGGGAAGTGATTCCGATCACGGTCGATGATGATATTCCGTCGACAAGACACGATGCAATTATGTAAACGTCTGGACCCAGCAGACGACCGCCGTTATCGACGATGACAGTCCAGTCAACCGTCGACTGCTGGAATGGCGCTGGATTAAGTGTTATCTCTCTCTCTATCGCACCGCCACAACTTATAGATAAAGATACTGCCACCAAGTGGATGGGATAACGCCCGTCGCCGTTGCCGTCAGGCCAGGGCTTGAATTTTCTTGGTCAATTAACTCAATTGCCTATTAATAGTTGCCAATGTGACTGTAATCCGTGGCACCGTCCCCTTTACACATAGAAGTTTCTGAACCAACAAGTGATTACATTGTTACTTTTTTGTCATAATTAACTTAATATCTGAAATCTGGAATTATGATTGCAACATAGTGTAGGAATATATTTAAAAAAAAACTCAACATGAAAATTGCTCCTGGCCTCTTCTATTCAATACAAATTGTTCAAAATGAAGATATCTAATACATGCTTCGTCTATAATACGTCTCTAATACGTTCGTCGACCGTTCCAAGTACATTTTGATCCTGCTGCACTACAGAAATAATAGTTCTGGTGTCGGGCATATGCCGATATAAACGTTTGTATCCTTCAATACTCTTCAAGTTCCCTCGCAATATTCGTATTACTTGCAACTTTCCCGAATATTGGCATTATATCAGTTAGTTCTGCATTTGATAAATATGCAATTGTCATTTAAATACCGATTAATCCACTAATACCCACAACAAGAACATACATTTTAACACAAAAAAAAATCGTTGTCCCTATTTCAATACACTTAATATTAATGCTTCAATACACGGCAACAGTGAAGTATAAATCACCTGCTAAAACAGGGTCAGCGACCCAACTTCTGGCGGGGCCCAGTTAGCCCAATGAACTGGTTCTCGTTCATTTACACTCAAACCCTATGCAGAATACATATTTTAGTGCATCTTCTATCATGTTTCCCCGTTTTTTTTGTGAAATAAATATCAAATTACTCTTCATTATATTAAAGTTATGAAGCTTAAGCAAATTTATTTATGCCGTGTAAATTCACCTTGTATACTGAAACAAACCGTTTAGTAGAAGTTGTACAAGTTCTTTCAAGCTTCTGGAGCTCTTGATAATAATGTACACTGTAATAGCACAAACCTTCTCCAACCAAAATGGCTGTATCTTCCTTCTATTCGTCTTCTATTTAAAGAGAAATCAGCATTGTATTTTCGCATAGTTAAAAATCTTAAATTTCTATTTTAATTTTGTTGTCTAAAATATATCTTATATTTACGACGTTGTTCACTTTTCTGGTTAGATTATTTACATTATTATTATATTGTTATTGTTTTAAAATAAATACATATAATTAAAATTTTCTTTGGCGAATCTGCAATTTTCGTTTACTAAAGTACTATAATTCGTTATGGACGGCATATAATATCAGTAGTGCTGATATAGTGTAGAGCATATATTATTAATATTTATACACATGTCACTGCTCCCAAGGTGACGTCATGCGTAAACCGGTAGATGCTAACCACATTACCAGTATTCACACACCATCATTATACTATAGTATAATTTTTCACCGATTGCTAAAATATTAATACTCTATTCACACTTAACTCTCGTTTCCATTCGGCTATGGGACCAGTGCGGCCCTGCGTTAGTAGCACATCTTTATTTGGTACGCGGGTGGCATCTCTATCAACGCGAGCGCAGTCTTTGCTACCTCATATCCCTCGGGTTCGCCGAGGAGAATTGATATTCAAAGGATAATCTTCTATATCAGGTTTGCCGACTTTTTGTTTTCTCGGTTTACGCTACACTCTGCTTCATTGCTTCCGTACAAGAATATACAGCGCATATTTACTTGCACTGTTTCCGTGGAAATTCACTCATGCATTATTACACTCTGGATGAAAATGTGGACGATCACAGCGGTGATCAGTATGTGTTAATATTCCGAGTTCTGAGTCTTAACAGTCTGAGATATTTAAAATTTTATTGAATGTATATAACCTTGGTTTCCGGTAAATTTATGGAGTGTTTGGGTTCAAGATAGCGCCAATTTAGAAGACGGTGAAAACGACTGGAGCGGAACTCACCTGCATATTTAATATACCACTGGAGGATCAGACTCCCTCTTGAAATGATAATGAGGCTCGAGATTAGTATTAGGCGGGCCGCAGGCAGAATTTACTTGGGAGTGTTCTTACGTTTTAAATTTGCAGAGCTCACTGCAAGAGGCTTGTCGCAGCCGAAGATTCTCTTTTGTTATTCATGCAGCGCCGCTTTCCCGGTTTATAAAAAGAAGGAAACCGTCTACTCGCTTTACCTCAGCCCCTGAAAATGGGGACGGGAGCGGCGTACAAATCCTCCCGTTCTCCAGCTACTTTACATCGGTTCCGCACCACGTCTCGAGGATTCAAAACGACGCTTTGTTTTACGGACTTTGTAACTACTACATCCATCGTCATTCCGCTCACTATCAATCACTCCAGACCAAGTCGCTTCCATTGTTCCGGGAGTTTCAATCGGTTCCATATCGTTCTTCCCGAGAAATGAACTGTTTGCTTTAGTTTTTGTCTCGCTTCCCAATTATTTCTGCTTGCGCGGACCGGGAAGGGGATACATCGCTGTAATTGTAATTTGTCTCATTCCGATTCGCGTATCCGATTCCCCTGTCTGGCTTCATCTAAACCCACTTCTTACCTCTTATGATGCAATAAATTGCAATAGATAGGCAGATTGATATTTAATGTCAAAACGCATCGTTTTGTGTTTATACGTAAACACAAAACCATATGTGCGTCAACCATATATGCAAATGTTTTCAGGGTTCGGACTCATATGAAAATCCTGGAGAACCTGGAAATATCAGGGAATTTAGTAATTACCGCTAAAAATCATGGCATTATAAACTTCAATCTGGAAAATGAATGAACGAATTTCCACTTATCTTTATATAATTTATTTTCTTTTAGTGTTTTAATAATACAAATAAGCTTGCCTGCGCTACGCCACTGTCTTAATTTTAGTAGTGCATTTCATTGCGCATGACTAACGCATGACCAACCGAGTTCTTACAGCAGCTGATAAATTTACGACTGAGAGAGATGCAATTATGCACGCCATAGTAGATATGATAGAGATAAACGAACATACTTTTAGACCTATTCCGAACATACTTTTAGACCTAGTAAAAAGAAAGCGATGGAGAGAATGAATACTTTATTAGAAATTTTGTGAGATCAAAATTTAATTTTGTTTGAACTTGCAGAAAATGCTTCAATTCAATGTAAACTTCTTTTCAATGAGACTGATATCATTAAACAACATTTTAACAGTTATAAGAGTAACCCTTGATATTTCTTATAGAAATATTTTTCTTAATAATGTTGAGTATGCCGTTCTTTTTAAGATAGTTGAAATGGTATTAGTTTTTTCACACGGTAACGCTAGTGTCGAAAGTGGTTTTTCTATAAATAAAAGTATGTTAATTGAAAATATGCATGAAAAATCATTAATTGCCAGACGGCAAGTTTATGATGCAATTTTAATAGTACATGTGCAAATTAATAAAAACATAACTATATGCTAAAAATATCCACTTCAAGTATTCTAAGGGCTATAGAAGATCAAAAAGCAGAAGATTTAGAGGAACAAAGAAAATTAAATGAGCGAAAAGATGGAGCTGCAGAAATTTCAATCTTAGAGAAAAAGAAAGCCAAAATCTCAGATATTGGAAATTATGAAAAATGTGAGATTGATAGGCGGCTGTGTAAATTGAGAAAACATATTTAAGTTTCCTGAGTTGCATACTATTTTTTCATTTAAGTTTCTCTGTTCTATGTATGTATTTAATAAGAATCTCTGTATGTACTGTGCTTTTTACTTAAGAGTTTCACAAATAAATTTGTTTCTCATATTTTGGATATATTTATTAGTACATTTATAGAACATTTATGTTAGATTTTTTATTTTTATATCCTTACGCAAGTTTTGTTTAAAATTTTGTTACTTGCAAAATGGAACATTTTGTTATTTTTTGTGTTTGATAATAAAAAAATATTTTACTGCTATTGCTTTTGATTCGATAATAATATGCTTCATTTGACTTTTAGTCACTAAATTCGGTATAACAAAAAAGTACTTCCAAATTTAGGAGTAATTCACAAAAAAAAATATTTCGAATTAAACATGGAAAACGCAATTTTTGATCTGGAAAATTCAGGGAATTTTTCCAACTAAAGTCCGAACCCCGGTTTTAAATATTAATTATTATGATATAAATTATTAAATTACTGTCATCAGCATGGAATATAGCAGTAATATTCTGTGTTTAAATTTAAAATTGTTAGTATATATATTAGCAAAATATGGGACCTAGTATTGACCCGTGTGGAACACCGTCCTTTAATAACAGTAATAATAACATCTCTACCCCTCATTAAAACCGCAATGGTGAAATTGAGAAGCTCATTGTGTTCAAGGTATGTTGTCAACTGTTTCTTAAAGATCTTGTTATGGTCGATGGGATTTCATTTATGAAATGGGTACAAAAAGTTTAGCTGTTCTCGTATGTGTCCAAGAACGTTATTATTAAACCTTATAATGTTATATCATTGTACAAACTGTGTCCAGTAGATCCTATCTTATCCGTAGTTCAAATATTTGCTGTCAGTCCTTGATTGGTATAGGTCCATCGGGAGAAACAGAGCCGAAGCCAAAAATTAGTTCATGTGAAAAAATGTGTAATTTAGAGGAAAACTCGGGGGTTTTACCATGTAAAGTGAAGAACATAAACGTTGATGGGAGAAGGGTGAAGATAAAACTTCCTAGTTAATTACCCGGGATAATATAAATAATAATGGGAAAATCCAAATTATCAACGGCTGGGTTGAAAGCCAACCTTAAGAATACTGGAAATACACTTTGTTTTCAGAGTCACATAGATAAGCCATTGCACTAAGTGACAGAGGTTAGGCTTATCTTAAAAGCTGACCTTAAGTATTTTAAGATCAGCTGGGATGAAGTCGGAGACCAAAAGATCTGTTCTGTGTAGATTGCCAGGATGCTGCACGTAAGACCTTATGGTCATGCATCTGCTGTCAGATTGTCCACCATATGCGGCGTCAAATTTAATTTATAATTAATTTCTAATGCTGATGTTGGAATGAAGAATTCATAGAGCTACGTGGCATCATTTTACTAATAGTCGATTACTAATATTAATTAAACTGTGACCCTTTTTTATGTGATACCTTCGAGGATCAATGGCACTAGCTGATTGGTGCATGGGTCCACGGGGACGGTGGTCGATTCCCTTATTCCTGCATTGAATGGTGGTTAGAATTTACCAACCTAAGTCGATCCTGGTCGCATATACGGCTCGCGAAATAATATGCCGCCCCTCTCCCGCACAAGTCTCTGACTTCTAAACATTGCGGTTAGAATGAGGGGTAGAGATAATATTATTATTATTATATTATTTATATCACAAACCGAACAACGTATGCCTACACCTCCAATGTTGTAACTACGAATGTCTTGCAATCAGCTGAATCAGAAACAAGAAAACAATTCACAGACCTTGCATCCTACGTAAGTGTCCTAGGTGTATTGAAAATACCAGACACAAGTTTTTGTTTATTGTATACAGTACTTGATTACTTACATAGTTATGCGTCAAAATAACAGTTTTTATCGGTTTGTGGTGACGGCTGGTAGAAGTTTAGAGAGATGATGATATGCTGAAAATTAAATATTTATTATGCCCAATTGAAATAGTCAGGCGAAACTTACGAAACTTATTTTCAAAAGGAGAGGCCGAGAATGGTTCTCTCGCAATAATTGAAGACCTTACTGACTGGACAGATAAATAGCATGTCGCATAGAAATTTCAATAATTATGGTCACCAGAAATTCTTATTTCTATAATCGTATAAGAAGTCACATCACATCACAAATTTTTAATCCGCATGATTTTAGGGTCTAATGTGATTGTAGCGGCCCCAAACAGTTAATCTTGTATTTATATTGTATGACCTAATTATTGTATATAAATATTTATGAAGGTTTTGGCCGAAAATGACATTTTTCAGAATAATTCATTCAATCCAATTTAAAGTTCATTTTGTCCATAATCTAAAGCCAATTCGTTTCAATTTAAAGTGAAGCACTGAATTGCAATTTTCCCTTGTGAACTACTGTTTTTTGAGGCCCTTTGTATGAAAATTCCGGTGGATATAGTTCCAGTGCATACGATTAATATAGTAAATAACTGCGTAATAGGACCAAATGAACGGCATGTCGTCTCCGAAATGGAAATAAATCCGATGTAAAATGGGAATCGGTAAAAGCGCTTTAGTTTAATTAAATCAATGTAGTCCGAACGAATGCGCTGAATACTTGAATTTTTGTCAGGCCGTCGATGAACAATAAAACAGCAAATAACATTTTAAAGGGTAGGGTAACTCTAAAAGAACAAAAAATGTCACTCAATTTTTAATCCGATCGAACCGTTGGACCGGGTTTGTTTCATCACAAAGGGCCTGCCAGATGATGCCGCCGTAAAAAGCTCCCGACCAGCGGGACCATCATAATCCAATTAGCGTTCGGTGTGAGTGACGCGAGGCAGCGGTACCGCCGCCGTCGGGAGAGAACTTTTTAAATTAAAAGTCCCGGCCGCACGAGGGGCGCCCCACGGCCTAACTTGACTGCATTAACAAGATTGTTGTTTCATGTTTGAGCTGTTATTGATTAGTGCTCTCGAGACTGCCGGATTTTTTGCAATGCCGCGACGCGTTTTACGCTTTTCACTGGCGAATTAACGACCGTTTTATTTTGTCTGGCCAAATTTAATTCGTCCTGCTTGGCTCGTCAGGTATTTACGTTTATTTCCTATAAAACATCCCCAATGAAGTCACTCAAGTGGATAGAAATTATTCGCTTTTAAAATACTCGCAAAAATATGAATATTACTGGGCTGTCGAATACAGGCATCAGTGGCAGCTCCTGGTAAAAATTTTTGCAAAAAAAAACCAATTTTTTATAAATCATCTTCACAAATTTTATAATCGCTTTGTCATTAAAATTGTCTATTTCGGAGATTAAGTAGTACCAAAAACGTTCAATTTTGCAGCAAAGTTTTGTCCAAAAATGAAGAATGATTAATTTCCTCAATTATTTGTTCATGGCAGTCTTCAAGCATACACTGTAATAGTTCGTTCTGTATTTATTTGGAGGTGCCTTTAAATTTTGAGGAAATCTTTCGGTGTGCTCACTCAGAGGTGCATCTATTTCAGCCGAAAAGCACGAAATATCCCCAGATTCTCGCAAGTATCGCTCTCATCATGACCGCGAAGGGTCAATTCAAAAGCTCCACAAAATGTAATGCAATTTTTAATTTTTGATAAAACATCTATTCTTTTACATATTTTCATTATGTCTCTGTACATTTATCCAATAATTAGAATCTAATTCAGCCATAATATTAATGACCCTAGTCAATTTTTTTTGTTATATCCATCAAATCCATTCATTTTTAAAATAAATGCCTATTAAATTTGCGTGTTAAACTTTTCTCTCTACCTTTTCAGTAATAATATCTGGTAATGGTCTACCTTTTCCTTTTAATTCGATCTTTTCTTCATATGAATATATACAAAATTTCTTCACTTAATTAAATTAAAGATCACTTCCATAGTACAATACACAGTTAATAATTGTCAGCAATACACAAAAACAGCATTACACGCACGCACTATATGAACTTACAAACTAGAAAGTCGCGTGAAAATTCGATACAAACACCGATACCAAAATGCCCACCGCGCTGGACTAAATGCAGCCAACTCTCTGCCTAAATCACGGTATCGTGATATATACCATTTTCGTCGGACACGGGTGAAGCGGAGTACCGCGCAGGTGTTCCAATGTTCCGAAGAACACGATCGTGTGGCTCAGATAAATAATGTTTCAGCGATATCGTGAGCCGGTAGGTTATTCTACTGGTAGATTTTTACTTGCATGCTGGCGTGGTTCGCGCCTCTCCTGCAGTTTTAAAACTATAATAATCTTAAACTAGAAAATCTACCATATTTATACTATTTTCATGGTGACGTCACTAATGATATCACCCTGAAATTTACGCGTGACTAATCACGCTTCAATGATCGGTTGCTAAACAACGCGTAAAGCGGGCCATACGGTATAGGTCCCTTGTCACTATTCATACTACTTTTACATTTTACAATTTCTATGCTCTCAAATGCATCCAACTGTCTATTATTGGTCACATTTCTAACTAATCTTAAATTACTAATATCTATTCTATGATTGTTGTCAAAAGCATGTTGTGCAACACTAGACTTATCTGTTCTTCCATATTTTAGATGAGCCATATGCTCTTTAAATCTGGTGTTAATTGATCGTCTCGTTTGTCGAACATATTTTCGATTTAGTAATTAAAAATAGTGACAATAAGTTAGAATTTGATATACTATATAGAAAAGATACCAGTACGATCAGATATATCCCTAATGACTCTCACCACTGCTATCAACATAAAATGGCAAGTTTTAATTTTCTTGTCCATCGTTTACTAAGTTTCCCTCTCAGTAATGAGAGGTTTGAAAAAGAAAAAGTATTAATTAAAGATATAGCTGTGAGTGGATATAGCTGTGAAGTGTTTGTGGAAACTACTCCGAGTGTTTTAGTATAGCGCGGAGACGTTGGTTGAAGGCTGCGCCTAACCGTCAGTGGCTTTTTATAGTTTACGCAAATTTACATTTATGGACCAGCGGAATGGCGTTAATTTTTCCCGTATTCCATAAAAACATTTAAACAAAATTTTCTATACCTTACATAATTACATTTAATTACCTTTCCTTTTAATATAACAGTTTCTTTATGCGATCTTTATTCGTTACCTAATTCTCGTATAATATGTTACTTTATGTTCTGTAATATTTTGTCATCGATTTTGTTTCGTAGATATTTTTCTTGGTGTCAAAGTGTTCCATCCACGAGAGCCGTATAACGCGAGGCGTCGGGGTTTTCGGGAGCCCCAAATGCTTTATCCGGCAGATTTCAGGGGCAGTCACCCGCAAAGTCGAGTGAGTAGATAAGCCGATTTCTGATCCCTCGTGAATGTCACATCCATGTGTGCGCAGACTTATCAGATACTTCGACAGACGACCGCAATGCTCCGGCAAAATCGAAGCAACACTTGCATTACAGGGTTTTACTTGTAGATATTACGCTGTCGGTATAATCCAATGTAATGTCTTACGCCAATGTAATGTCTTAATGTCTAAGATAACTGCACGTAATGCTGTTTATTTTGTGTTAAGTATTTTTTTCGTTATAGGAAGGATTACATAAAACTACCTATATTTTCTAATGGTACTAACTATTGATTACGGTTAAAAAACAGTTAATTTCCTAAAAATACCCATACAAATATGTATATCATATATAAGGCTAGCTACACTAATTTTTTTGTGCTATGATTCCTATTTGCTAAATATCTGCAGCAGTTGGATTTTCCATCTAGCAACCCCTCTTTCATAGTATTTATTAGACAGAACTGATTAAAAGTTACATCGAGAAGAACAGTAACAAGACGAATATATGCAATACTACGAGTATAAAACATAAGTCGCTCTTGGAGAAGTGTATTGTATTTTCATTGGACATTGGACTTGAAAACGGAATATGGAGATAGCATATTATGTAACTGTGAATCTGGCTCATCAGTTAAGAGAAGTGCAAATTTTTATGGAAATGAAGGACATTGCCGAACTTGTCTAGCCATTGGGAGATGATGAGCAGGCGTCTGACTATGCATTTTTGATTTATATCAACTATTTATTTGAGCGAGGTAAATACGAATATACAGAAACAAGGACAATTAGTTATTCCCAAAAAGTTCGATAAGAATGCCCTAGCACAGAAGCTATCCTCATTAATACAGAGTTTGAACCTCCAAATATTCACTCTATTCTTGACCATTTTCGACTTGGACGTAGAGTAGTGGAAAAACCCTCAGGCAGACGATGTTCTGAAAAGTCAGTCTCGTGAGTAAGATTTTAGTCTGACACGATAAGATAACTACACATAATGCATTTTATTTCATGCTAAGTATTTTTTTTCACCAACGAGATATTTGTCCTCAAGGTTTACGAGCGGAATTAAAACGCACTTATCTTGAAATTTCATCGTATGTATTTAGCAGTCTCATTGAGATTCGAAGAGTAGTTGAAAAGGTGCATAGGAGTCCGTTGCTGAAACGTAAAGTCAGACCGGTGAACTATCTACGGCTGCGCGTTGTGTAAAGAGAATAAACACACTGTGTTTGTTATCATGACTGACATGACAGAATGCAAAAAAATTTACCTGTCCCATTTTAGGTTTTTATCTATATAAATGCCAAGATATTTTATATGCTCATTACGGGACTTATTTTTTGTTTATTATAGTTGGTAAGGACGGTAGAGTACAGACAATAGGTAGAAAATATGTTTAATAAAATGTATAGTCAATAAGCGATTGTCAAACCAATTATTTCTTTTTTTATATCAGCTTCTACCTTTTCTTTCAATAATTCCAAAGTCCTATTGATATAAACGGTAGCCGTATCATTTGCATATGTTCTACTATGTTCTACATATGTTCTTCATATGTATGTTCTACGTAATGTTCTTCATATGTTCATACTGTTCCCGTACTATCTATATTTAAGGGGCCATTTAGGTATATATTAAATAAAATAGGTCCCAGTACGCTCCCTTGGGGAACACCATATACAGTTTTTTAAATCGCTCAAGGTTTTTTTAAATCTTACACATTGTGTTCTATTATAAATAAATGTAGTTTTCAAACAGTTTACGAGTGTTGTTCGTTATACCAATTACTTCCAATGTTTCAATGAGTAGTTTGTGACAAACTGTCAAATGCTTTTGACAAATATATGAAAATATCAGCGCCGGAGTTTTTTTCAAAAAATAATTATTATGATGTAGAAAGGTAGAAGATGATGATAATTAGATGTTTTACACATATGGAATGAGTGGTAGGTATAGAAAGAAGCAAGTTGGATGGGACTATGTAGATCAATTTGGGCTTAGGGTGATAATCGGCTTAAGAGCCTGCATATAAAAGTTGTGAACACGCAGTCAGGAATAGGATCCACAGGAGAAATCAACCGATAGGGCGGATATTAATACAATTAAATCGACAAACAAGTGTTAACAACGTAACTGTTAAATTGAATTAGTTTAATAATCTTCTCAGAGAACGCAGTGTTAATTGAATTAAAGTTCCGCCGCTGGCAAATAAAGCAACGATTATTTATTCATTCGCGCAACACAGAATTAATCCCGGGGTAAAAATAAAGGAAACTTCTGCTTAATTAAGCGCCGTCGGAGCGGCCTGGAAAAATGCAATTATAAAGAAATCCATCAGAGCCGACACGGCCATCTGACTCGGGAAGGGAGCGATGCCAAAGAAATCAATTTACAGACTTTCAGCAATAAGAATTTTAAATAATGCCTGAGCCAGCCGCCCAGGCAAACTTCGAGCCGCTTCCTGGGGCACTGGGGAGATAAAAAAGCTGGCCGGGCGAGTTCTCCCCCGATAAAAATATAACTTCTTGTCACGTGTCCCAGATCCATTCTGCTCAATTTAAAGTTGAAGTTGTGTTTACACTACATTTCCAGCTTGCCAGTGTTTCGACCCTCTCGGCGGCAACGTGACGGATTATTGTATTAGCCGCATCACCCTCTTGCGAGATGCCTTCATAATTACTACTAAATAATTAATGTGTGTGAGAGGGAGCTGGGGATTGCGTGAACCTCGTAGATAATATTAATCAGGACGTGTTCGGGTGCTCGTTTTGAATCTGCGAAGAAAGGGGTGGGAAATGTTTGCTCCACGAAAAGGCTACGTATTAATAACAGTTTGGTGTCAGAAATTATAGAAATTAGAGAAGCAACCAAACGATAAAGCAGACAATTCTTAAATGAACTAAATGTTTTTTCAACAATGTTAGCAATAATATTGAAACCAAAATGGTTAATCTAGATTTTGCCTTTGAGTTATTCACAAATTAGCGATCGTAATTATTATTATTATTGTTTAATTTTAATATAACTTCTTTAATAAACTCCGTTCTAGAATACATTCGGTAAAATTCCTACTAATAGTACTAATGTATCTGACATTGTGATTGATGATGTGATTACTAATAACCGACCTCAAAAAAGGAGAAGGTTCTCAATTCGACTGTATGTTTTTGTATGTTTGTTGCGCGATGATTCTGCCAATTACAAATTTGATGATTATTTTTTTGTTGGAATTTTTTGGCATTGGACCTTGGATTCCGAAAATATACCAGGAAAATCACCATATATACCGGGAAAATCACCATATATACCAGAAGAAATGGTGAATGCACCGGTCACAACCCTTATTTATTGATATTTAAATTAAGAAAAAAAAAATTTTCGATCGGGTCAAATTGTGCTGCTGAAACCCATTCTCGACTCATCATAAGTAATCTAAGTTGATGATCATAAAAATTAATTTAATAAAAACAAAAAGAGTTCAAGATTATACCTACATGTACACACTTAAACTAAAAAATAGAAAATAATATTTTAATTACTTCAAAGCAAAGAGCATTAAAGGACAATCAACGAAATTATTGATACTTATATACCTATTTACAATTTGTAATCAGTTCCTTTTGGAGTCATTGCCAGTCACAGCAAAAATAACCTTAGTAGATACCTACTTAAATAATCTATTAATCTATGAATGCCAAATAGAGGTTAGATTAATTTAAAACAAACACGACCTCAAGACTATACAAACTTAAACTAAAAAGGAGAAAATAAAGTATTTTTAACAAAAAGCAAACCGACTTCAAAAAAATCTCTTCCAAAAAAACTTCACTAAAAAATAAAAAACAATTACTTTATTCAATATTACTTAGAGTAAGGTTAACTAACGTGTTCACTTACAATTGAATGCAACCGTCTAAAGCGACACTACAAATACAAATAAACCTAAATTCAATCTTCTAGTCGAATACAATTAATTAGAGATGTATACCTACTTCGTTAAGGCCTAAGGCTACTTCGTTATACGGTTGTAGCCTTTGGCTGGCACCAGCTCCAAAAATAATAAGAATTATATATTATTGACCTAATAAATTGATTGTATTATAAGTAAGAATGAATAACGTACAATTTTTTAGAATAGATTTTTTTGATGTCGATTTTGCTTTTTTGTTAAACATATTTTATATGTAAACTATTACATATAAAATTGTACATTTGTAATACTATGCTGACGGTGGTCGAGCGGTTAGCGCGCTAGCTCTCGGCTCGATCACGTAGCAGCAGGGTGTTGGTTCGATTCCCCGCACTGGTGCGAAATACATTTTCAACAATTTATCCCCAAGATATAACTAATTTTATAGGTTTACCTCATTCCTGCACTGAATTGTTGTTAGAATTTACTAACCTAAGTCGATCCTGGTCGCACACGCGGCCCGCGAAATAATAATAATATACCGCCCCCTCTCCCGCACAAGTCTCTGACTTCTGAGCTAACCATTGCGGTTAGAATGATATTATTCTTATTATTATATATATTATAACCTAGGCATAAAACATGGAAGTAATTGTCCTTAACTGTATTTATTTTGTTTGCAGCAACAGAGGCCGGACCTCCCGAGGCTGCTCCAACAAATGCACGCCCAACAGCTGCCATCGCACGCAGCGCCCCCTATACCAATGATGCCACATCCCGGCCTAGGTGGCGCCCCGCCTAGCTCGGCAGCTAGTATTTTGGGCCTCTCGGGGGCCCTGCCAGCTCAACACCCCCTCTCTATGCTTGCCGCCAAGGACCTTCACAGATCCGATGACGTTAAGTCGAACAGCGGTAAGATAAAACAATTTCGAATCTGTCCACCGCGAAGGTGAGCTTGTCGTATTATATGGCTTCATGGATTCCCTGTTATCCATATAGGATATTTTCAAATTCTACTTTTAATCTATCCTTTTTGTTTTTTTTTGTATGCAAACTTTCTTTACATAAATATTCATAAGCTGAAGTGATATTATGAAAAAAATGTATATTAACTTTCGAAGTTTCGAAATAAATAAAGGTTGCGAAGAATGTATTTTGAAGAACTAAATGACTGTCATATACCCTGAAGTTATTAAAAAATAGACATTTAATTCAATTTAAAAGTTTAAATTAAATTTTATAACTTATTCAAAATGTCTGGGCTTAGTTTGTAGATGTTCCTTAATAGTAGGGAAGGCAGTGATTTTTTTGTATTTTTTTTTCCAGTCACCGAAAATCGATATGATTGTCCAGTTAGTGATACTAGGGGGTGATACAGGTTTAGACAGAAAATGCCTAAGAAAATACAAGTGCGATCCACTTATTTATCCAGTAAAAAAAATTGTATTAGTGGTTAAGTGGTATATTAAAATTAAGTCTGGTTAACAGTCTGGCTTCTCTGTAAGCATGAAAAACGTGTCTGGCAGGTGAAAAATTGAAAAATATATAAAAAATAAATATTTATCTTTATTTTGGTAGTCCTGAAAATTTCGCAGAAGACAGTAGAGTCTTAATGAGACCATTATTGTCTCGAGATGCACTTCTAAAATGCATATTTCTATATGCACAAATGCATTTTTTCAAAAGTAATTGATCAATTTAGTTCACAAAGCTTATAGACGTTCTCATGAATCGAACGCAAAAAACTGGATTAAGATCCTTACTGCTCAAAAAATCGATAGTTAAGAAGTTTTTGTAGCTTTATTTCCTCGACTATACGTGTAGTTCTTCAAATGATTTGCTTTTTTAATCAGCTTTAGATACGATAATTTCTCGGATATATCGGCTATAAAATGAAAAGGCTCACTTTTGATTTTGATTGTTTGTATATCCTGAACTAATCATGCAGCGATTTCTCGGTAAGATTTGAAAAGCTTAAATAATCATCTATGTCAGTCTATTGTTTCTATGGCTTTTTTTTCAAAACTTCGTCACCATTTTACAGATATTTGATAAACGGCATAATGGGCATTTTTTACAAACCGCATTTTGGAAGTACACTGGTTTTTACAAAACCAGTAGCACTGGTTTTCACATTTGTAACCGATCAGGAAATGTTTGGCAAACTCAAAAAGAGTTGATTAGTATATTACTGATAGAACAATCTAATCAATATTCACTATTCACTAGGAAAATAAGTAAAAGAAAATCACTGCCTCCCGTACTATAAAGTATTCATCTTTATTTTGTAGATACGACCAATAGCTTTAGAATTAGATGACTGTCATATCCCCTGAAATTATGAAAAATATAGCGACAGTTAAAATTGCATTTTAGAAATTATTCTAAGTAATTAATGCGCTGAAGTTGTAAATACAATGTGAAATAACCATTTGTTCACATTTTCAGAGCAATTATAACGGGTTAACTTGTAGAGTGGATTCTTATTCAAATGTGGCTCGTGAAGCCCTGGCAACCGGAAAGCTAGTGGAAATGGGGATTTTACGAGAAAGAAAATAACAGTTTTCCTACAAATTCAGCGAGGTTTTATGGGCCGCGAACCACCACTTTAAGCAATAAAACAAGACGGGCGCTTTGTCAGAACTTAACGAAATATATTTCGCTCCTTCCCGTAGCTGACGCATTCGAACGATTTCCGGCGACCTCTCTCACTATATTGATTCTCCTCGTAAATATGATTTATCAAGCGCCTCAAATCGGGTTACATACCTCGATACACATCGAAAATTGCTGCCGCTATAGCGCAAGTTTCGAGGAAATTTTCAACCAACATTTTTACTTTGTGTGCTCGGGAGTGTGCATCGGAAAGGCAAACGGAAACAGATTAACTCAGGCGAGTCTTATTAATGTTTAAAAGATGCAATATATGCATTTTGGAAGAACATACAGTAACAATTTCGAATAAATATATCGTTTTCACTTGTAAGTATTATAGGATTTATATCACTTCCATGTCCCTCCCTATTTACATTAAAATATCTGATTTAAATAAAGAAAATCCGTTTCCTTTTCATCAATGTGTGCAAGCTGTAAACACTTCTAACGAATGTTCAATACATTATTTTTACTTTTTATCCCTAATTCTTTTGCCTGTCAAGATTAAATAAATCTTCTAAAGGTGTGAACACTCAATGGATCCTTTCAGATCTTCCTCCATTGAAATGGCTTTCTCGTATCAGAGGGAACGTTTTAACTAGATCATTAAAAATTACAAGTATTGCAGCGCATATGAAAATATATAGTGGTGAGAATAATGCAGAAATAAATTAGAGTAGAAGAACGATATTTGTATGGTTTCGTTAATTCAATGCTATCTAAAATCTAGACCTTTATGAATCACGTTACTGTACTAATGCCACGTCGTCTACTTGATAGAGTAAGTGTACTTTTCGTGTCAGGTATCAGCTGAAAAGAAACCAATTTGTCGTAGTAAATTTTTTGGCGGCTTTATTAAGATCCCAGGAAAACAAGACAATGAGACTAAACTGATATTTTATTTTGCCAGTTGCAGGATGTAATTAAACTGCACTTTTTTTGGTGTGGTTCACCTAAAAAATTGGTCCACTTTGATGAGTTGTAACGTTTGAACGGATGGATGTATCTTTGAAAGGTTTTTTTGTCAGAAAGAGTGTTCCTTCAGCAGCCAGTTCAGCAGTTCAGCAGCCAGAGTGTTCCTTCAGCAGCCTCATATCTTAGCTATGCTTAATTTTTTGCTTTTTGGTCATAACTCATTTGTGTCAAAAGATTTTTTACTACAAATATACGCAAAATGTCAATAAGGAAGTTTATTATAAATTTTTAACGCAATAACAATAAAGAATGAATTTAAAATTTTAAACATGAATTAAGGCATCTTTCATCTATCTTTCAGGCATACTACTGATGACGTTATTGATTATATCACCCGGGATGGCCTCTCATTCTTCTTGAAGTGCATTTCCCAACTCTTCAATCCCATGTGGTTCCATTTCGCGATCCAACATTCTTCTTTGGAGCGCATCCCACACGTTTTCGATGGGGTTGAGGTCCGGTGAAAGTGCCGGCCATTCCATTCTCGTGATATTTTCTTGTGGAAAAAAATCGTTCACTATGTTGGCTCAAAGTGCTCTGGCGTTATCGTCCATGTAGACAAACTGTTCACCGATTTGATGAGACAGAGGAAGAACCATTGACTCCAGAATTCTTCTTTCCAAGTATCGCAAAGCCGTTACTGTCTCATGAACAAAAAGTACAAGTTCAGTGCGATGGTCTATTGATATCCCACACCAAACTGTAATTGAGCGACCACCGAAAGGTGTAACGCCTACAGTACAATCTTCTTTGTAACGTTCATTGACTCTTCGCCATATACGCAGGCGGTTGGTATCCGGACTTTCAGAAAACCGTGGTTCGTCTGTGAAAAGGCCCAGTCATTTGCATTCCAGTTTTGATGATCCAAAGCAAATTCCAGGCGTCGTCTTTTATGCTCACGAGAGTCCACTTTGGGTGCCTAGCTGGTCGTCTAAAGTGAAGTCCACCTTCATGCAATCGTTTTCTTATTGTTGATGTTGAAATGATCGTTTCCCAACAACTGAAACGATCATTCCAAGTGGCCACGGATAACATAATTTCTTCTGGATTTAGTTGTTTTGCTATCTTTATATAAAATGAACAAAACATGCAATGTTAAAAAAATTCATTACAGTTTGAACATAATTTTTTGTGCATAGGGTTGAAAATACTCCTCCCTCTGTATTCGTTTCCTTTTTAGTGGATGGATTTTTAGAAGGCTTTAAGGACATTGTCCCTTTAAATTTTTAAAATGCAAATCGGTAGAAAACCTGATACTAACTGGAAATACTGGGGGCTGTATAAGGAAATGTTTTAATAAATATTAACATTCAACATCAAATGTTTCAAAGCGAATTAATGGCTGTTTTCCCCCTCGGGCAACCTGGAAACGACTCCTAAATATTCGTAATCAAAGAGGTGATGCAACAACATATTCGGAATTGCTTACAACATTTTTTACTTCCGTATATATCCGAGACTGATGACATTTTAAAATTATATAGTAATTTTACATTATATCTTTTTAATGCGTTCTTCACAAGGGATTTAACGACTCCCATTCTGTCGAAGTCTTTCAGAACCCGCTACATGACAAGGTCTAGCAGCAGGGATATTAATTAATTAACTGTATAATGCCGATTTTGAGGGTCGCGTTGAAGATTGCAGGAATTGATATTGGTCTTGTTTACAAAATAAATGTGCAATCAGATTAATGACCGTTATTATTACAGTAAGTTTTACCCGTTCCCAAATCCTCTGGGTTATTTGGTTGGCGTGGTTTGGGGAGGACATATTTCGGATCCATCGGACAAGTCGTTTTGGTGTTTTATTATAGGAAGTGCGAACGGATGCTCTTTCTATGAGACACTATAAACAGGATGCACCCAAAGTTCATAAATAAAAGGCCGTTCCTCAGAACAGGAAAGGAGAGGTCTATAAGTCTCTTTTATAAGATATGGCCTACGCTGTTTTTAGCGGTGGGCTTTATTTTTATTCGGTCGTTATTCAAAGCGGGGCAAATTTATCGCGGCGAAAATACGGCGGAGAGTAAGACGTAGAAATGCAGGGGTGAAGTTGCCAACGTCCGGAATTTACTGGGGGGCTAATTATTGCGTTCCGGAGCGGCCCGCTACAAGTGAGGACATTAATGTTAAGACTATTAAAGCAGTCGTAGGTGCATATGATTTATTTCTAACACGCACTGTTTCTATATCGTATTATATGACAAAAAAAATCAAATGGAGCCATATACAGCTGATCAGCTGTATATGGCTCATATACAGCTGATGGAGCCATAGCACCTGATCAGTTTACACGATTTTTTTACTTTTTACTTGTAAAATTTGCTCGATTTAAAAAAATATTAGTAAGCATTTAATGAGAGAACATAAGCAGAGCATTTTCTAAAACAAGATGCAATGTTATTGCAATGTATCAAAAACTGATCGATAAAAATGTCTGGTAAAACTGGGCTAAAATTTCTAGGGCATTTAGAAATTAATTTTCTGAATTGATCGCCTAGAAGCTTGCTTTCTTATCATCCTCTTTATTTTTTATTTTGCTTTTTTAACTAATCTATCTTTTTTCATTTTAGCCGATTAATTTTTCATTATTTTCTTTTGGCCAATTTAACATTTTTTCTCCGATGCTTCTTTTTGATTTATTTTTAAATTATTTCTTTATTGTTGGGACAAGATTAATGTCAGTCATTTTGAGGGTCATCTGTTCTTCTTCATCTTATTTTCCTCATTACATGAACCAACCCAAATTCGAACAACGTTCAATCTGTTGAGCGTTGATAAACCTCAATAAACGTACGTCTGCCGTCATTTTGGTGAAGTTATTCTTTTATATTTATAGTTGATTCGTCGCAGATTGTAAGTATTGCAATAATAATTTCCCAGCATTCACAGTTATTTAATAAACTTATAAATGTTTTATAAGTAGTAGCTTAAAAAGTTTTATACTGTATTATAAGAATTAATAATTAAGATATTTTACCAATAATTATCGATATAATTAAATGTAATTTCAAGGAAGATAAAGGAAATTCCGTTTCTACAAAAAAGTGATTGGCGTACAAATTAGAGGCGAGAAGAGGCTATTTATTATCCCGATTTCCGAAAGAATGTTACAATATTTTTAGCGATTCAAACTTCTCTCTGAAATCTGAACTCGCACTTTTTGAATGTTTACACATTTACAAGAAAGATTTACAGAATAATAATATTGACTTCAAACGTAGGGTAATTTTTTGCTGGTACATATTAGCTTGAACGTCATGTACATAAAGACAGCGAAACAACTTGCCAAACATGCAATAAGTATTTTTTTTCAAATAAAAGTGCCAAACTATTTTCTTTTACGGCAAAGTAGCGGCAAATTCATAGCATGTTCTTTGCTGTTAAAACCATTTTTTAAAATTACAGTCTTTTTAATTGTTTTGATCTTTCTATAAAGTTAGCAAAACATGTAATAAGTATTTTGTTTTAATAAAAAATACTAAACTTTTTTCTTTTACATTTAATTGACGACATATCAGCAGCAAATTCTTAGCATGTTCTTTATGGTTAAAACCATTTTTTAAATTACCATCGCTTTAGTTGTTTTGCTATCTTTATACAAAGTTGGCAAAACATGCAATAAGTATTTTTTTTCATATAAAAAATGGCAAACTTTTTTCTTTTACATTTAATAAACGGCAAAGTATCGGCAAATTCCTAGCACCTTCTTTGCTGGCAAAACTATTTTTTTAAATTATCCTCGCTTTAGTTGTTTTGCTATATTTATACAAAGTTAGCAAAACATGCTATAAATATTTTTTCAAATAAAAATGGCAAACTTTTTTCTTTTACATTTAATAAGCGGCAATGTAGCGGCAAATTTATAGCATGTTCTTTGCTGTTGAAACCATTTTTTAAATTCAACAATCGCTTTAGTTGTTTTGCTATCTTTATATAAAGTTAGCAAAACATGTAATAAGTATTTTTTTAAATAAAAAGTGCAAGTGCAAGTTTTTAAAATTTAATTAACAGCGAAGTAGCGGTAAATGCCTAGCATGTTCTTTGCTGTTAAAACCATTTTTTTAATTACAATCTATTTAGTTGTTTTGCTATCTTTATATAAAATGAACAAAACATGCAATGATAAGTATTTTTTTCAAATAAAAAATGGCAAACTCTTTTCTTTTACATTTAATAAACGGCTAAGTAGCGGCGAATTCCTAACTTGTTCTTTGCTGTTAAAACCATTTTTTTAAATTACCATCGCTTTAGTTGTTTTGCTATCTTTATATAAATTTAGCAAAAGATGCAATGGGTATTCTTTTCAACTAAAAAATGACAAACTTTTTTCTTTTGCATCTTTTAGTCAAAGTAGCGGCAAATTCATAACATGTTCTTTCCTGTTAAAGCCATTTTTTAAATTACAACTGCTTTAGTTGTTTTGCTATATTTATATAAAATTAGACAAACACAATAAGATTTTTTTTAAATAATAAATGGTAACTTTTTTCTTTTACATCTAATTAACTGCAAATTAACGGCAAATTACTAGTATATCCTTTGTCGTTAAAGCCCTTTTTTATAACAGTCGCGTCAGTTGTTTTGCTATCTTTATATAAAGTTAGCAAAACATACAATAATAAAAAGAAAAATTTTTTTTCATTTTTATTTAATTACCTGGATCATTTTTTGGATCGAACAAGTTGTTTTAGCAACCTTATTTACAATTTCAACGCTCTTCATGGCGTTGAAATAACTTAAACCAGTAGATAATCTTAATCAATAGATAACCTATTGATAGCGTAATATAGGAGAGCCAAAACCAAGAGTTAACTAGGGCAATAAAATTTGAGTCTATATCATTTTCCGGGACTTGCTTGTCCGTTCCCGAAAGCAGGCGAAATTACTCCTCAAATTAAGTTATCCGCATTTTTATGATCCCGTAATAAATTTTCATGCATATACCGGCAGCGCGCTAGAGCCATAAAATACCCCGCGAGCCGTGGATATTATGATTTATGAATTAGACTGGTGAGGTCTGGGAAGGAACGAAAAACTTCGAAAATTTGCGTGGGAAAATTTATGTTGTACCAAATCAGGGCGAAAAGTTACCGCTTATAAATTCGGGCCTGCAACTTATTTGCCTCCGTTCTCGGCATACAGCCGAGATTTCGAATGCCGAGCGGGGAGCATTTTGCATTATTTTTAGCATTCCGTGGTCTGGGTCGGAGGACCGGTTCACGCCGCCGCCACAACCCCAAATCAGACGGAATATATTATGGGATAAGGGTTCACGGGGCGGTTTTTACAAGGGAAATTGAAATTTTTCCCGCGTTTCTGCATTTTTCAGCATACGTGTGGATTGCTGGGAGCTAATTGCTGTTTATATAACCATTTCAGATTGTAGTTAGTTATACGGCCAAATTATAGACGCTAATAAATAAAATAAACGCTAAAATTACAAATTAATGTAACCCTCTAGTCAACGTTTAATATTTTTGTCCGCAGGCGTTCAAAGAAGCTGACATTCTTGACAATATTTCTTGAGGAAAAAGTCAATATTTACATACTTACATCTAGTCAGTGCTAGTTAACAAAAATCCCTTACAGTTACCTCCTGCAAATATATTTAAAGCAAATTTTTTTTAAGCAATTAATATTTTTTGAACCCAATACAATATGAGATACATTCCAAAAATAGTTAATTTAATAGTTTGTTATCTTTACAGTTATTTGACAATTAGTACAATAATTATGGAAAATTGGGTAACATTATTAGAGCCATAAGAAACATTTTGGACAGCATGAGAACTAGTAATGTTATTTTATTGAATATTTTGTACTGTCACAATTCTTAAAATCTCAGATTCTAGGTCTTCTACATCTTACAGGGTCATTCTAATGTTCTAATGTAGGCCCCAGAAATACCAAATATTAAATTATCTTTTAATGTTCATCTTTGCACGGAGCTCTAAGAAATACTACCAGATTTTTCAAGAAGGAAAATTTCTTGTATTTATTCTCCTTTACATCAACATTTACCGAGTTGTAATTTTTTAAATTATTGTCTCTTCGAGATGCACTTCTAAAATGCATATTTTAATATGCAACGAATTTTTTCGAAAGTAATTGAACAGTTTAGTTCACAAAGTTTATAGACGCTCTCACGAATCGAAAGCACAAAACCGCATTAAGATCATCTTACTGCTCAAAAAATCGATAGTTAAGCAGTTTTTAGTACTTTATTTCCTCGACTATTTGAGCATTAAGATCACTTCACCTCAGAGGACGTTCAAATTAGGCTGAATTACAACAAATTAATTTTAAGTTTTTAACGTCAAAATTGAAACTTAAGGAAATTAATTATAGTCAAATTAAAATTTTCTTAGATTTTAAATTTATTATGAATGTTTATAAACATAGCAAACATGAATCTTTAGTGAATTTTAGCATTTCCTAGCCTAGCCTAGCCTAGCTTCGTCCAACAGTGGTTTAACGTACAAAAACACTTAATGTAAAAGTCATACAATTAAAAAACCATATGTAAACACCTATTCGCTATTTAACATAATTTCGAAGCAAATCAATTAGTTTTTCTGGAATTTTTAACTTATTAAACTTAAATTTTCTATTAAGAAATGACTTGAATGCGTGGCTACTCCTTTGAGTGCCTTGGCTGAACTCTTTTGCATTGTTATCTGTGGTTAAGGAAATATCTCTCTCAGAAACAAGGGTATTTCCTTTGATACTAGTGTCTCCTGCATATTGTAATTATATGTCAACCAATCAAATTGTTTTATTGTTTGCACTTTTATAATTTCACTATGGATTACTATTTAGATTAATAATAAAATACTGTTTCACCAATGAGAGTGTGTCTGCTTTGATCACGCGGTGATATGCTCTGTCTTAATCATGGACTTTACTTCAATCAATAACGGCCTTTGATGCAAAAAAGTCATCGGCGTATAAGTTGGTGAACAAAGACTCATTAACCCTCTAATATGTGATGCACACCATGGTGAAAAATGATGTTCCAAATTTTTCAATCTACACAAAGTTTATTTCCCCTCAATTTTATTTCCATGCATTTTAATAAATTCAGGGCTCGTTAGTCTCCGATATATAGTCATTAAAATATTTGCGTGTCGATAATTTCAGTTTATTTGATTCCTAGTTATATAACAGGCAAATATTTTTTTCCTGCATTGCCGCATAGCAAGTTTTTATATATAGTAGCATTTAATAGGTGAGATTACGGGTCGAACCTCTTGAAAAACTTTTAATAACGTAATAAATTTCACGTCGAATTTATATCCACCATTAATAAGATAATTGCTAGTTATAAAATCTGCAAGGTACTGCTGCTTACGAGGCCCCTAAACAGCTTTCCTTTAATTGCATTATATTAAATTGTAATAAACCTCCGCTGAATCTTATTGTACCGAATAAAAGAGCCTATAAAAATGTTTTATTTGCCTCTGCGGGAGTGGGTTCACCCTCTCCAGGCAGTTTTCCGTGATTAGTTATGGAGATGCACTTCGCGAGACTCAAGAGATTCCCCGTCTTTGGTAAACGGGAGCCGCCAGCTCCTCGGATTTTAATTTGCTTTCGAACAATCCTCGACGACACGATTCGGAGGATATATTGAAATTCTGGAGCTTCCCGACTTCTAATTAAAGTGCACTTTGCAAAGCCTTCTTTCAGAGAAGAACTATCGACACACTTTTCTGATTGAGTTTTAAGAATCTATATTTGATACTTCTGTATAACTTAACTATTGTTTATTACTGTTTTATTTTATAGTAAGAGACAAACAGGTTATACAAACCTAATTACATATTTATAGTTAAAAATAATTAGATACATAAAATTTTATAGATACATAAATTATACCCTTTTTAACAAATTAAAAGATAATTTATATTTTATGCTCCAATTAAAAATTGTGTCAATTTCATTTTGCAATTGTTTACAATCAGCAATTCGTTTCACTTGTTTAAAGAGTTTTAAATAATCACTATATAGAAGACATGATTAAATTTTATTTGGCAAATCATTTATGAATATTAAATAAAACAATGGGCCCTAAGTTTGACCAGGGTTGCTATGTTTAAAACAAAATACTTAAAGCAAGTGTTTAAAATATTTTTTAAACACCTACAGAAAAACATGTATTTAACAAAGTTCAAAACAATTTGAAAACATGTTTTTTTAATTGTTTTAAACACTCGCTGACCTCTCCCGATTTCGATTTTATTCTTTATTTCTTCAGATTTCCTACTTTAAATGAAAAATTGACGTTCAAAGTTCAATACAATAACGGAAAATAAAAATAAAATATACGATATTTTAAAATAACAAAATAAAATAACAAAATTTTACATATCGGGATATAATATGAATATTATTATACCTTATAAAACAAAAAACAAATAAGTAAAGTAACAACAATTAGAAAAAAGGCAGAAAGGAAAAACACGAGAAAAAGTTTAATAAGTTTAATATATAAAGTAAAATACATATAAGTACAGGGCCGAGAACTGAACCTTGCGGTACACCCATTTCGACAAAGAAAGAGTTGGAATATATCTTTTTCACAGAATCTTACTAGTATATTGTATGGAAACATTTTGCTTATGCAATTTAAAGAAGGAACGTAGCCAGTTCTGTGGAAGACCCTGTATGCCGTAATCATGAAGTTTATCGAGTAAAATATCATAATTTACGCAGGCAAATGCCCTACTAAGGTCACAAAAAGCCTCAACAGGGCATTCGCTTACGTCAGTTCATCTAATGACTTCACTAAAAAAAAGAATTCGTGGCAGTAATGGTAGACTTTCCAGAACGAAAACCATGCTGCTTATTTGACTAAATAATGTTAAATATTTAAGAATAATATCAGTTGATATAAAAAAGCACACTAGAAAACTTTTTAAAGTATTTAGTGCATAGTTGCGGTAAACACAAGGGAAAAAAACAGAAAATATATATGATAATGTATTCAATAATTGTATTTTCACATTTATTTATTTCTTATATTTTATCTATATAATGCGTATTTTGTTGTCGACATTTTAACCTTTTAAAATTCCCGCCGCCTTTTAATAACAAATATAGCCAACATGATAACAAATAACCCCTAACATAACCCCTAAACCTTCTTCGCATAGGGGTGTCACTTTTTATGCTTGGTCAGGATCCTTCTTTATTTATGAGACCTGTGGTGACACACAATCATCATCTATTATAACTTGCACAGTGTCAAACACTAAATCAAGAGTTCTAAAATCCTCATTAGGAGAATTATGAAATGGATTTAAGTTATATATTTATTAATATGTAATTAATGCATGTCACTTTCGGTATTATGTAGCGATTTGCGGAAGAAGGGAGTCGAAAATAAACGAGAGCTCCAGGCTAATAATATGTCATCTCAAGTTCGGAATTGGATCACCGCGGATACGGACGTGTCTCTACAACCCTCCTTTTTACAGCTAAGGGGAATCCTGCCGCTCCTATTCATGCCACGAGGCGGATATTGAATAGGACTACCAGAACGAAATGTACCTAACCGCATCCAGAAGTAGATAGATGAGGATTTGTGAAGGAATTCTCGAATACGGGATGTGTGGAAATGTATTGTTATAAAATTGATCCTCGGGTCTGTTTCACTCTAAATAACGACATACCTACTACATATAGGCGAGGGGTGCACCCCTTAAAAGATGAATAATAAAGTCACAGGACCTCCCAATTAACGTTTCCGGATTGATCCAATTGGAATCGATTAGTTACGATTTAGGGAACAAAAAACCGATTTAGGGATTTATTTAATTTATTATTTGTTGTAAAATGGCGGATCCATAATAGCGGACTATCCTATTTATGAACCCATTTGTCTCAAGTTTGTCAATTTGCGGTGTTTAAGGTCACTCAATACAATTCTTGTTTCAAACTTAAAATATCAAAATGACGGACTATATTCTATTTATAAATCAATTTGTCTCAAAATTGAAACTTAAAGGTAGTTGCAGTGTTTAACAAATCAAACCTTGCAGTTGTTTACACTCATCAATTCCATTAATTAGTTTAAAGAGTTTCAAATAATCAGCATATAGAAGTCATGAATTTGTATTTGGCAAATCGTTTATGAATATTAAAAAAGCAATGGGCCCTAAGTTTTACCCCTGCGGCGCACCAGAATTTACAAGAAATAATTCAGAGTGGGCAACCTGAAAAAAAAAAATTGTTTTCTATCGTGCTAGTAATCGTCTTTCAATGATTTTTTTGTGACGTTCATTGTTAATGAGAAGCTGAAAATCAGGCTTTCTATTTTTCTGTTTAGTCTTTATAAAATTCCAAAAAGTATTTGTGACTTTAGTTAAATTATTTTCCATATTAAATTATTTATTATTTTCCATTTATTATGTTTTATTCTTTATTACATTAAATTATTTTCCGCATCGTAATATGTAATGTCTCACCTAAAATCTATTTTTTTTACAAATTAAATCGATATTTAAAAGACATCAATTAACGTAAAATTAGAAAAAAGGTGTGGCAGGGTTTAAGAAATCAAACCTCTATTCAAACCTTTCAGTCGCTGATCTACTGACATTAATTAATACCTGCAGATTTCCGAATGACTCATATAAGTAACAAACCCAGAGACATGTTTTATGGTATTTTGGTATGTTATGCTGCGTGGCCATCTTTCCAAGAAAATTTTATATTTTTTTATTTTTCTAGATGCCTAATACCATCCAAACTTAGATAATTTAAATGAAGATAAATCTGCTGCAAGTTGTAATAATTTTATCTTAACACATCTCCCCAACTACCGCACTTAAAACTTTTACTAAACTGTTAAACATGTAACAGGGGAAGGAAGGTCTAGGTGCTTAGAACGGGTCTTTCTATATTAATTACCAAGTACATTGTAAGTAAAAGGAAGGTAACTGCGACCGGAGAAATACACTGGCAAATAAAACCCTAATGCGATTAAGTGAACATCAACAGCAACAGTCGCTGCACCTGAGTGTAATAAAGACCAAGATTAAAACAGAGCTCCCAAGTCACAATCCAAATTAATTAGGAGTTCTGCAGTTACAAAGCTCTTGTGTCTTAATTCTCACTTAAAGCTCGAGTTACACCAGACAAATCTATGGATGAACAAGTTGAGGAACGAGAAATAAGGTGTGTGTGTGTGTGTATATTTGCATCGACCTCGCATCGCGTGGTTCTTTACTGGGAAGTGCACTCGTTCGGAATGAGCGTTCTAGTCTCCATGACGACTTCGTTCCGAGATGCCTGCTTCTCCACGCCACATCGTTTAACGGGATGTGTGAGTTCAGACAATTGATCCAATAAAAAGGGAATTTCTTTGAATGCCTCTCCTCTTGCTCCCTTAAAGACAAAACTCACAGGGTAAAACTTGGGCAGGAACTTTACTTGATTAACGGTTTCACCTTTCACGGTATGATTGGGCCTGGATTGATAAATATATTGTGTTGCCCAAAATTTTTTAATCTGTAATATTTTTTTTACTTTTTGTTTATAAGTCTGAATTTTAGATACTTTTCAATAACTATCAATAGATTTAACACTCGGAGTAGTTTCCACATACACCAAAACACTTTCACTTCGCACGACGCGCGTTTCGCCAACCAAGTTGGCATCAACCGGAGACTATTAAAACTAATCTTAAACTATTAAACTACAAAATCTACCATATTTATACTATTGATATCACCGTGAAATTTACGCGTGACTAATCACGCTTCAAGGATCCGTTGCGAAGCAACGCGTAAAGCGGGCTATACGGTATGATATCACCGTGAAATTTACGCGTAACTAATCACGCTTCAATGATCGGTTGCTAAGCAATGCGTAAAGCGGGCTATACGGTATAGGTCCCTTGTCGCTATTCATACTACTTTTACATTTTACAATTTATATGCTCAAATGCATCCAACTATCTATTATTGGTCACATTTCTAACTAATCTTAAATTACTAATATCTATTCTATGATTGTTGTCAAAAGCATGTTGTGCAACACTAGGCTTATCTGTTCTTCCATATTTTAGATGAGCCATATGCTCTTTAAATCTGGTGTTAATTGATCGTCTCGTTTGTCCAACATATTTTCGATCACAATCATTACAACTAATTTCGTAAATCCCAGACCTTTCATTTGGAACAATTTTATCCTTTGGATTATCTAAAAGTTGTTGTAATTTATTACTCGACGAATGAATCGCTGTTATACCCACGTTTTTGAAAACCTTACTCAAACCACGAGTAAACCGGGGTTCGTACGGGATGGATACATATTTTGGAGTCTCTATATCCTTTTGAAAGGTCGTAGAATTACGAAGTGTGTCCTTAAATTTACGCTTCCTAATTAGTTTTTCAACTATATCTCTAGGATAACCATTACGCACAGCTATATCTTTAATTAATACTTTTTCTTTTTCAAACCTCTCATTACTGAGAGGGAAACTTAGTAAACGATGGACAAGAAAATTAAAACTTGCCATTTTATGTTGATAGCAGTGGTGAGAGTCATTAGGGATATATCTGATCGTGCTGGTATCTTTTCTATATATATATATATATATATATATATATATATATATATATATATATATATATATATATATATATATATATATATATATATATATATATATATATATATATCAAATTCTAACTTATGTCACTATTTTTAATTACTAATACATCTAAAAATGGAAGTTTTCCATTATTTCCTAGTTCATATGTAAACTTTACAGAAGTGAAACGACTATTTAATATGGAAATGAAGTTTTCTACATCCGCAGTCTTAGTATCAAACACGGCAAAAATGTCATCCACATATCTAAGCCAAATCCTAGGAAAATACTCGAATAATTCTTTTGCTTCAGTTTCAAATCGACTCATGAAGACATTAGCAATGAAAGGCGATAAACAGTTACCCATTGCGGTTCCTTCATGTTGTTCATAGAACTTGTCATTGAAACGGAAGCAATTTTGTTTCATACAAAGTTTTGTAAGGTTTATATATTCTTCTATTACTTCTTTTCTATAGTTGTTTAATTCGAGTAAATCCTCAAGATAGTCCAAGGTCTGTGGAATTGGTACACTAGGAAATAATGAACAAACATCAAAGGAAATCAAAATTTCACCCTCTTGCAATTGAATATTCTTGACCTTATCAATGAAATCATTCGAATTTTTAACTGAAAAACTAGGCTGTGCAATGGGCAAACTTTAAAATTCCTTAGTCAACCATTTTGATAAGTGGTAAGTGGAGATCCAATAGACGATACTATTGAACGCACCAACTTCCCTGGCTTATGAATTTTTGGTAGACAATACAATCTAGGTATAGTAGGGTTAGATACACGTAACCTATTATTAACAGGTGGAGTAATAAGGTTGTTACATGATTTGAGGACATTTTTTATTTCAGTGGTCATTCTTGGTAAAGGATTTCTAGTTAGTTCTTTGTAAGGACCATTACTAATTAGGTTGTTCATAATAGTCCTCTTTATCTAAAATAACAACCTTATTACTTATTACCTTTATCTGCTTTTAAATAAAAACAGTTTTTCGCGCAATCTTTTGATAGTCTTTCTAGGATTCTTTGAACATGACTTTCTATTGTCTACGTTATTCATTATATTTTTATAAATTTGGTTCCTGCAAGCCACTCTGACGAGACCCTTGGATGAATCAGGCAGATATTGAATTGAACTTTCAATCCCTGCCACGACATCATCCAAAATCAATATCTCAATAGATTTCTTAATAATTGACTGTTGAAAGTTGCCCCAGCGGATTAAACCTAGGTCCTCTCAATAGTCTAAATGGTATCTTCAAAAATCCCGATATGCAGTAATTCACAGGATTTAAATCCGGCGTTCAGAAAGAAAATCTCTTGTACTCCATGAGACATGCAGTTAGATTCCCCCCCCCCCCCACAACCTGCTGAAATTTTCTCAGTTCCAGTTCAAGCAGAGTTCGCAGGATAATGCTCTGATATGTATCAGAATTTAACTTCACTCCAGGACCTACAAAATGTATGCTTGATTATCCTTATTTTAAAACCCACTATGCTTTTGGAAAAACGGTTTGTTTCGATTAGCAAGCTTCTCAGAGATATTTTCCTTTGTTTCGTTTAAAAACGCTCGGTTTTACCTTCATTATTTCCACTAATTTAGCCACATTGTACAGCAGATGACATCGGGAACAATAAATACATAATCTTCCATAAAAAAAAAACCACCCAAGAGAATGGTGCGCGATTTTAAAGCCATTAATAAACCACGAGCTGCACTAAAAACATCCCCATTTCACACCCTGCTCAATTCCATCCCGGCCGTAACGCCTCGTTAAAGATTCCGTTGAATAAAACACGAGGAACTTCACGACGCAAAACAAATAAATTTTAACGTGCACGTCAACAATTTCGCAGGGCATATGAGTGTTAATCAAAATTTTACAGATCATAAAGTAGCGATAAAGCCAGGCGAAATGAGGAGACGTTTTCTCTTATTGGGATCCTTTTTATAGGGCGAATTTGTTACATCAAATTCAATGAAACTGCCGGGTTTTTATGAGGTCTTGCGGTCGTACGGAATATTCACTCGACATCATAACATTCGAAATGTGGGAAAGGTCATCTAAAGCCTCCGGATATACGGGATTGCATCTAATATTAAGGCTCAAAATGAGACTAGAAAAAAATTCTGCTAGACCACATAATAATAACAGGAATAGTAATAGTAGTTTCTTGATAATTGGCGGAAAAGGCAAGAGAACGCAGATGTTACACAAAAATAATTAAATTAACAAAATCCGTCTAAGGGTAAAGTCAAAGAAAAGGCAGAACATTGCCGTTAATTAAATTATTGTTTATTCAATCCCCCACCTGAAACTTCTGAAACGAATTTATTTACAGTTGTCTGTAATTTGCGAGTGTCAACCGCTTTTAATAAGTAAACTGGAGGGCCGCGCCGCGCCGCGGCGAGGGGAGAACGCCGGAGTGAAAAGTTGGCAAATTTACATTATGACGGGCCCTCGTGGGGAGATCAAAGAACGAGATAAGACAGTCAGCATACGGATTTCGCATAAAAGTAATTTATTTGCATTGAGAGGCAGCGTTTGTGAACGGTAGTTAGATAGGGTTCTCTATTACCGACACTCCAGTGATTTCCCGAGTCTTCCTCTTTGCCGTGAGCCTGGGCGATGGACCGGAAGGTGGATAGCATGGAACGTCACTGAACGTTGTCCGCAATATTTTCCCTCCTTTAAGTCAAAATTTAATAAGGAGGCAAAACGCAGGATGATACTCAATATGAAAATTAGACAAACCAGCAGACTACAGTTTCAGTTCTACTATTGTTTTTCTAGGTTATTTTGCTACTAATATTAATTAGAAAGCTACAATAAATATGTGTAATGCTATTCGTCGAATAGTTAGAAATCCAGCTCTAACTCAATGCTGAAGGAGACATTTGAGGAGAACGGCTTTGGAAAATGACCTTCGGTCAAACAACAGTTGGGCATGGATATTAATGCCGTACAAAGAAAAGGTCAAGCTTATTCCATCCAAGATGAAGAAACTGACGACGTTGAAACTAATATGGAAGATAAAGGACGATAAAACTAAAACCAGAACGAAGACGCTGTTTCACAACAAGTTTATGGAGACCATCACGTGGAATGTAGTGAGGATGATGATCAACCAACCATGTACGAAACGATAATATTGAAATACGAAATTTGATATTAGTGGAATAGGTCTAGGAAATATTACTTTAATCAACATCATCAATAACTTGATAGGTGTCGATTATTTAGAAACACAAGTGATGAGTTTGTGAAAAAAGTAAGTTTCGTAACAGGATTTCCATGGCGTTATGGAAGTGACCATCCAACAAATCCTTTTCTTTAGTTTTATAAGAATTTAAGACATATTTTTTTTTATTTATCGTCGTTTAGAGTTAAATTAAATACAGATTATTAACATGGTAAACTATACTGTATTTATTATTGTATTAAACTCTCTTAGAGTTTAGAGAAAACAAGAATAGCAATACTTGTCCTAATGACTTTATATGACAATAGCCTACTTGATTTTTTTGCCGAATAATAACCACTCAAGTTTTAGGTATTGCACTTATTTTATTGGCAAATAGTAGCCCCTTTCTCTATTAAATCCTCTTTATTGATTCCCTTCTGTTCATTTGACATCTATTCATTCATTATTTTATGACATGACTCCCCCGTCCCGTCGCTAGCTCCATTGCTTGACAACCCCATACTCCACCACCCGGTGGCTGTCGTGGATACCGCTGTATTGAGGTCAGTTCCTCACACTCGGCCATCCTGACAGTTGTTCGTCCTCGAACGACGAAGAAAGAAAACCTATAACAGTAATACAGATTAATAACCGTAATACAAATTAGAGGTTCCGGTGAGTAGGCAAACCCGTATAAGACTGCAGGTTACCGGAGAAGGGTGTGACATGATAAACGGCTCCGCTGCAGTGACTGCTCAGCAGAAGGAACATACCACCAGTCAGGTGTAACAGGTCATGTCAGTTGGAGAGGCTGCTCTGCAAAGCAGGTGTCGTAGAGTATTCGGAGAAAGTGCTCTGCAAACGGAGCATACCACCAAAGCAGGTGTCGTAGAGTATTCGGAGAAACTGCTCTGAAAACGGAGCATACCACCAAAGCAGGTGTCGTAGAGTATTCGGAGAAACTGCTCTGCAAACGGAGCATACCACTAAAGCAGGTGTAGTAGAGTATTCGGAGAAGGTGTTCTGCAAACGGAGCATGCCACCAAAGCATGTGTCGTAGAGTATTCGGAGAAACTGCTCTGCAAACGGAGCATACCACCAAAGCAGGTGTCGTAGAGTATGTTACTCGGAGACTAATGGGTGGTGACAAACAGACGAAACATGATACGATAAACCCCGGCAGATGAATTGCTTACTTGATAGGTGATTATTGTATGTGATGTATTCAGCGGTGTATAGGATTTCCTTTTTCGAATTTTTCGGCGAATCGGTGATTGCGGAGATTCACTAGATGAGGAAGAAGACGGTGAGAGGCGTCGACGGCGCTTGAACGATTTGGCCGAATTTCGAGGCATCTTGGGCACTGGGCACTTGACCACTTCTGATTTTAGGTATTGCACTTATTTTATTAGCAAATAGTAGCCCCTTTCTCTATTAAATCCTCTTTATTGATTCGCTTCTGTTCGTTTGACATCTATTCATTATTTTATGACATGACTCCCCCGTCCCGTCGCTAGCTCCGTTGCTTGACAACCCCATACTCCACCACCCGGCTGTCGTGGATTCTGCTGTATTGAGGTCAGTTCCTCACACAAGAGACAAAAACGTTGCAGTTGAATCATCTTTCCACATCAATTTTTTAAATATAGAAATGACGCGTTAAATAGTTTTGAGAGAAAATACTGTAGGGGATGTTTTTTTACCTCCTTGTAACAACATATATCTCGGGGGTACAAAAATTCATAGACCTTGCATGTCTTACGCGTATTGAAAACACCAGACAAAATGTATGTTTAGTGTAGTACAGTACTTGATTAATTAGGTACTAGTTACACAGTTCTCATGTGTCAAAATAACAATTTTTATCGGTTTTTGGTGACGGCTGGTAGAAGTTTACCTACTTTATAATTAGTGTAGTAAATCAATTGTATTAAAGCAACTGTGCTGATTAGCGCCTATGGTAGCTGCCGGTGCCCGTCGGGGATCAAAGCAGATAATATTAGAGTATTTTCACTTATGCGTGTTTGAAACATAAACATTCTAATGAATGAGCTATTGATATATAATTATATTATGTTATTCCGAATTAAACATAAAACTTGGCCTCTAAAATTTGAAGTATGTTATACTGCCTGACCTTGCAACCATTCATAAAGAGCAATATTTACCGTCAGCCTTTAAATAAAACGAGTCAGTAATTCGTTTATTTCCCAACATTGTGGCCTCTCCGTAGTCCCCTGACCTTGCTGAGTGGACAGATAAAAAATACCATGTCGCAGTCACGAACGTTTTTTTAAACAGCTCCCATATACACGCGCCCAGAAATATTTTCAACGCTAAAACACTCCCGCATTGTAATTTTATTAGTTCAAGCTTTGCCCTGAATTTCATTTTTCTAAATTCTTCCATAGTGGAGAAACTAAATTAATTTCAAAACAATACCCCAACTTGAGGGGCTGCATCTTGGAGAAGGAGAGGTTTTGGAAAAAATATAAGACCCCTTTCTTATCTTCCCATTATTTTATAAATGTGCGGAAAAATTGTTTTTCTTTTTAAATAACTCTTCAACAGTTTCTTGTATTACCTGTCGTACACTGTAAATATTGCAATGGTACAATTAACAAGAGATACAAAACTGTGCCAAACAAAGCCTCGTAGAAGAAATCTATTAGAAACCACTAAAAGGGTACACGTCAGCGCATAAGTTTATTTATTATTCATGATCCCGGTCTAATGCATTTTAATTTGCAAACTTTCCCGTCTATTTGGCCGCGTCCGCTGCAGCAGCGCAATAAAAAGAAAGGAAAAAAAGCAAGCGCTTTCCATGAATTTTCCATGTCACGTACTTTTTGTACAAATCACAAAAGCATATATTCGACAAGCTCGCAGATGCACCACCGCCTGCTGCAAAAACACCGGCACGTTTTGTACATTTTATCTCAATTGTTTTCGTCTCGATTGTTCCATGTTGCCGCCGATTGGTCGGATGCTGCCTTTGAATGCCGTTTCCATGGATGCTGCAGGTATCAACTCCGCCGAAGAGCGACACGTAAGTACCAATTGAATACGTAATTTCATTATATTACGCTTTTTGCTTGTCTTTTTGCGAAGGCATACCAGGCATTTTGTCGGCCTGATACCGACACACGTTTATTACCCCAATGATTGTAACCACACGCCCTGAATGCTGAGCGCCGGCCGCCATCTTCCTTAATTGGCTAGCTTTTTACTTAATTATTTATGCGTGTCGTTGTCGAAGGCATGCTTGGGAGTCACCAGCTTCAGGGATATTTTAGTTTTTCTGGAAATTTAAGTTAATTTCCTCAATTATGGAACCAAATGTTCTCAGACAAAGGTTATTCCTAAATATTTCCCTAATTAAAATTGTAAACAAATATTTGACATATATATATATATATATATATATATATATATATATATATATATATATATATATATATATATATATATATATATATATATATATATATATATATATATATATATATATATATATATATATATATATATATATATATACATATATATATACATATATATACATATATATATATATATATATATATATATATATATATATATATATATATATATATATATATATATATATATATATATATATATATATATATATATATATATGATATACATATATATATGATATACATATATATGATATACATATATATGATATACATATATATGATATACATATATATATATATATATATATATATATATATATATATATATATATATATATATATATATATATATATATAGTTATGGTTTGTTTATGATATTATTAGGTATTATGAGGTACGAGAAGGGATACCTAAAATAAAATTATTTCTCTTTTTAAGAGTTTCCGCATATTAACTCGGACTTTTACGTCAAAATTCCGAGTTACACCACGGAATTTTAAAATCCTAGTTTGTCGGATTTTGATTACAAATTTCCGACATAAATTTTAAAATTCCGAGATAACAACATTTTGATGTATAATTCTAACTTATAACTCGAAATTTTTAGCCAACGAGCCCTTAAAGGGACACCTAAAATCAAATTATCGCGTTCTAAGGTTCCGTGTAATAAATCGGAATTTTACGTCAAAATTCCGAGTCACCACGGAATTTTAAAAATCCGAGTCAGTCGAATTTTTATTACAAAATTCCGAGTTATATCTCGGAATTTTAAAATTCCCACAACTCGAAATTTTAGAATTCCGAGATAATTAAAATTTTAAAATTTCGAGATATCAAAAATTTTTTGTACTTATAATTAGCTTATTTTTAGATGGAATAGGAATTTTTAGATAAAATTCCTACATAACTCGGAATTTTTAAATTCCGAGCGCAAAATGTTTATTTTAAACTCTGACCTAGCTCGGAATTTTTCGATAAAATTCCGACACAACTCGGAATTAAAATTTTGAGATGGAATATTAAAATTCTGAGATATTAGAAATATGAGATCCCAATATATCCGAGTGAACATTTTTATTTATGATTCTCGAATTGTTAAATAAAATTCCGACATAACTCGGAATTTTAAAATTTCATCTTATAAGTAATTCGGTATTTTGAAACTGCAAGATGCCCGAGTTTTAACATTCCGCGATCTCAGTTTTTATTTAAAATTCTGATATCTCGGAATTTTTAGATAAAATTCCGACAACTCAGAATTTTAAAATTCCGAGATATCAAAATTTTGATGTATAATTCTAACTTATAACTCGGAATTTTTAGATAGAATTCCGAGAGCTCAACATTTTTATGTAAAATTCTGACGCAACTCAGAATTTTTAGTTAAAATTCTGACAACTCGGAATTTTAAAATTTCTAGATCGCAGATTTTATGTAAAACTCTGACATCTCGGAATTTTTAGTTAAAATTTCGACAACTCGGAATTTAAATATTCCGAGATGAAATTCCGAGATCTCAACATTTTTATTTATAATTCTGACATAACTTGGAATTTTTAGATAAAATTCCGATACAACCCGGAATTTTAAAATCCCGAGATTACAAAATTTTAGTATAAAATTCTAACTCGGAATTTTTATATAAAATTTCGTGATATCTCGGAACTTCCAAGTAGTACGGAATTTTAGAATTTTTTTTTAATTTAGGTATCCCGCTACCCGGGCTTCGGGGAAAACGATGTAACATCACAGTTTTAATAATTATTATAGCAATCTATTTAAATAAGTAAAATTTCTTATTTAAGAAAACCCAAAATTATACCTACCTACCTACCGCAGCAAAATGACACTAATACTTTCCATACCTAAGCCTGTCTACAGAATGGCAAATAGTTGGTTGGTTCATAGTATTTTTTAATAATTAAATCGTAGAATTATTGTAGTTCTTATACACCTGTATACAGACGTGGGTATCCCATTTAAAGTCAAGGTCTAATAACTCGTAAAAATGATACCCAAAATCGCTGTTTCAACGACTCCACGATATCCTCTTCCGGGAAATGTACACACACACGTAGTATGTATGCTATACGTGTACAAAAATCAAAAAAATACCACATAGTTAAGTAAACAAATATAAAACGCAATGTGAACAAGATGACAAACAAAATAGGGCAATATGAAAACAAAATTATGTTCTTTACATTCTACTTATATACCAACCAAGTGTTACCAACTGATTAGTCTATATTATATAGACATTCAGCTTGTTATACGGGATTCTGCCATCAAGTCTGTCATCTGACAAGACATTAATGTGTCTGAGGCAATTAATATAGGTACTTCAGTTCTCCAAGCGCGTCAAGAAATCTGGAAGGTAGATAAATACATAGAACGTTAGACGTTTATGTAATCTGTAAATGCAATTATAATTTATGTGGACAGATAATTGTAAAATGTGCAACTTTATCGATAACCAATCTGGTATTACATTGTAACTTGATGACACAACACGTTATAATTTAAATGCGCCACAGAAATGCGAATGAATCGCATATAATTATAATTGAATGTTCGAAGAGGTGAATATCATTAAAATACTATTTAAGTAACGTGCGATTATAGAAAGTTTGCTGAAATTACCGTTCAAAATCATTACAGTGATATCTCCTAATTGTCGTCAAATAACAATTTACAGTAATTGCAGCTGTGGAAAGTATAGTTTGGTAGAATCCGTCCATTTCCACCAACGTAATTCAAGGCGACACGAAAATTAATATCTCTATCCGCAAGAAAATATGCGGAGACAAGATTATAAAACGAGACATCACCGTAAAGTGCTGGAAAAACTTTCGAGGAGCGGAGAATTCTTTCAGCAGGGGTTGCCGACGCCGAGCCGTAAATTTCATCACGAAAGCGAAAAACAACAAAAAGCCCTCTTATACTCATCGTTTAGACGGTCTCCAACTGAATTAGTTTAAAAGTTCCACTGTAAAATTAATTGAGAGCTGTAATTATTTTTACATTTCCTCCGAGGAATTTCTTCTCGTAATTCCCCGTCATAACTTGTTTCCACTCCTAATGAATTAAAACGAACATTTATTTTCCGGAATTAATCCAATTATCAGACGGAATAAAAGAGCTAATACGGGGGATTATTTTAATTAATTAATTCTACGATCGACGGATTCCGTTCGCAAAATTCATCAGCAAAAATGCTGCAGATTCTTGGCACGTCTAAGCGTTTAATGCCGACACTTTTAATGAAATTGAATGTACAGGGTGACCGAAATAACCTGCGTGAGTTCACAGAATAACCCTTTTAATTAATTATTTAAAGCTTTATTTGAATAAAGTTTTTTTGTAGCATCAAAAAATGATGTTAAAAATAATTTACATGATTTTCGTTTACATCATACCGATGATTTATGTCATTTACTGTATAAAATTAAAACAGAAAATATAGGAGAGCTTTAATTTTTAAGAATTAAAGTCACGATTTAGAGGGAGAGATCAATATACGAGTAATATAATAAATATTATGAAATGGGGTTCAGTCGACGGATCGACTTGACCGATTGACGTGAAATTTGGTGAGTAGTTAGGGGATGGCTCAATGAGCAAATGTGACAACGCCAATGTGTGCTTTTACCTTGAGGGTGGACGCCACCCCTTCTCGGGGGTGAAAGTGGGTCTCAGAATAAAACGATTCGATGTATAGATATTTTTCGAGTTATTCGCGATTGAAAACGTGTTAAAATGCACGTTTTTCGACGGTCTCGCGTTCTCTCAAAAAAGTTGTAATGACCAAAAAGGAAGCTTATAAGAAAACAAAGAGATTATTTTTTTAATGAATGCGCTAGCTCCAAAATAAAGGTTTATGGCTCGTTGAAGACTTTTTTGCAACAACTTGGTTCGAAGTATTCAGTGTTAAATAACGGAAAACTGATGCCTACTTTGTTATTTTAAATGAAATCTTATACAATATTGAATTTTCAAAAAGTTGTTATAAAGGTAAACCAAAAATATGTAACGTGCCCTATACCAAAAACAAAAGCGTTTATGAGATATGTCTCTAAATTAAAAAAAAGATTGATATATGCATGAGTTTGTAAGAATATTTATAACTTTTTTTCAATACGAGTTCCACATTTGTTTATTGACACGTAGAAAGAGAAGGATCTGAAGTACCATCTACTATTAAAATAACTTTGAAGTCCCCTAGATTCCCTCCTAATGATCTGATTTTGATCTAGTTGGGCTATAATTAAAGGTGGAAAAAAAATCTGTCGATTATTAAAAAAAATATTTCCCCCACCCCTTCCCTCATACCTGAAACACCGTTTAAGAAACTGACAAATTTTGCGCGCTAGGCGTATTTTTGCAACAAAAACATATTCGCTAATGCCATCGTATATGAACATATGAAGAAACGAAGAAAAAGTCGTTTGATTCCTTAAGGTCGGTTAATATTCAGAGATGTTATGGGCATTTTAAAAATTTTAAAGTTTTCCCACTCTCCCCCTCTCCTAATTATCCCACCACCCCCCAGCCTGTGGCCTCATAATTGTTTAATAATATCTCTTCCACAGAAAAAAATGAGCTCCCAACTCCACTCCCCCTCGATGAAAAATCAATTTGATTTATTTTTCTTATTTTCGCAATTACGATTCGCGATATCTCGCGAACTAAATATCCGATTCCGCTCAGGAAAAGCCGCCAAGATAGGCAGTAATAACTGAGTTTCCTTGAAATTTTCCCATGCTTTTAATTGACTGTGCCCCGCCTCCCCCCATTCACCCTGTCTGCACAAACCATGCCAGAGTGACGGGGGACACGACTTAGACTGGGTAAAAAAAAATATTATTGACTGGTTTCGAAACCCATATCCGCTCCACTATATTTCTTTGTACTTTCTGACACTTAGTATTATAACACATGCGCATGCGCATTTATTGCGCACATGATTTGCGCATGTGCTATATTTGTGCAAACCAAGCCGATGTCGGCACTGAATCTAAAAGATGAACATCTTAGAGATGTAGCACTATATCGGACATTATAAATAATATTAATAACAATGCTAGATTAACGGTAGTCCATGCCGGGAATTTTAGTTTTCTGGAGATTTCAGGACATATAAATAAAATATTTCTTGATATAGTTCTCTGTACTTTAAGATTTCCGAGTGACACAATTTGTTTTCAGTATACAGTAGGCTAACATCAAAAGCTTTTTTTAGTTGTTTGTTTATCGTTTACTCTTTGCCGCCAGCCGCCTGAATTGTGACACTCGGTAAACTAAAACTCCAGTCCACTATAATTCGAATACGTTTTCGTAATTACAATATTTTTTGGTAATTCTAATATATTTTTGAGTAAATTTAGTAATTTATGGTAATTGCAAATTAATGCAATATTTTCTTGTATTTTGTAGTAATTTTTTATACTTCTCCTGACTTGTGCACCTAATTTTAAAAGTGGGGCACCCCCTCGTAATTCGTATTTTTCTTAAAAAAAAATAGGTATGTAATGATAAAAAAATGTAATGATAAAAAAATGTAATGATAAAAAAGTAGGTATAAATGAACAACGTATTTTTCAATTTTTTAAAAAAATATATCTTGTTTTCAATATAACTAATAATAAAAAAGATAAGTACGTAAAAAAATATATGGTTTGAAAATGTAGGTTTTTTCTTAACAAAAATTTTGAATTTTTTTACTATATCTGTAGGATAAAAAATTAACGGAGATATAATTGTTAAAATTGGTAAAAACCAGTCGCATTTTTTCGAGGCATAAAAATTTGTCTATTCACAACATTTTGGAGTTTCATAGTTAAAATTTTCATGAAAATCGATGGAGGTTGAAAGAATAGCTTATTTTTACCCTCAATGCCTGGCCTAACGATAGACGGGCTCTGCGGCTAATCACCTAGCAACTGTGATGGTTCAATTCTTCACTGCTGCCATATAAATTTTCAATAATTTATCACCAAGATTTAACAAATGAGGTTTGTACCTTTTGAAACCGGTTTACAATTATGAAAATATTTATCTAAGGACCGGACTATTGATGTCTGTTAGTGGGATAAGATGTACATATTTAAAGCTACAATACTATTCACGCATCAGTCAGTTTTTAGGATTGAGTTGATATTATACCACGTTACTTATACGAGGAGAAAAAACCTTTGGAGTTGATTTTTGGGTGGGTTTATATCAAATGCTGCAACCAAGTAATAAATCAACAATTAAATAATTGAACAATAATATACAATCACGATTCACTTGACAGCATTTATGGATTGCGCTTCATAAATGTAATAAAACTTTTATTTATTTTTTGGGATACCCGAGCATCACAATTTGCGGCAATACGTTTGCCTAACTCGTTGGCCATCGAAAAACAAATTACAAAGACAAACAAAACAGGTAATTATACAACCTGATATTTGTTTCAGCGGTTTATACGTTGAAAAAATGACCAACGCAATTGAAAAACGTAATCCTGCAATGCGGGCTATATTTTCGCTAAATCAGGAAATTATTCACGTGTACTGTTTTACTTTTAACAAAACCTCGGTTTTATTTTTATTCTATTGATTTTTATATATTTATTGTAACAAATATTGACAGATCAGATCATTGATTTACCATCAAACTGTAAACACAGATATATCATACGCTATCAGAAGCGCCATGGTTTAGTGGCTCATTCATATTGGTTTTACGATACTCAGGCATATATTGAGCTCTTAAAATTGTAGATACTAAACATTTACCTATTTATTGTAGCTGTAAACGCGATACCAAACACAGTCACACAGAATTACTTAGTGGTATTTCAACGAGTTGGTATTGCATGCAATTGTTTCCACCGTATACTAAAACACTAATTTGTTGGTTACTCTTTCATACCTTCCCAAGTGAGAAACGTTGGCACGTAAACCACGCACGTTTTCACGAAAACGAACAGGCCACCGCATTATTATCATGCAATACGTGTAAATACAGTTAAAGAATCTTATACTAGCCTAGATAAAATGTCAGCTGTGAAATTTTGGGCATTATTTATTATGGGTTACTTGTTATCACAGTCTACCAACTTTACCCAATATTTTCAAAAAAGATACCTACTTTCGTTTCCCAAAAATACTAAGTGCTCACCAAAATTAAGAAAATGTATGATCTTAAAACAACAACCAAATATTGACATACCTAATGCTAATATTATTTATTCCTAAAAAATAACTGTTGTTGGTTATAAATGCTAAATGTTCACCAAATTTTATTCTGCATTTAATTCTAACATGATACCCAGATATATCATTTTCGTCGGTGACTTATTTAGCAGTTAAAGACACTCTTTGTTGAGCAAAAATACACAATGTTTACTATATTTTATACCACATTCAATTTGAAAAGTATACCCAGAGTTTTAATTCTTGTTAGCCAAATTTCACTTATAAGTAAAAACTATCGTATTTTATTAGGTCTCGTTAATAAATGAGGGAGTAGAAATAAGTAAAGAATTCATGAAAATAAATCAATATATTAAATATGCAACATAAAATTCACGAAACAAAAACGAAACTCAGTAAGTGTTAAGAGTAACTGTTCTTAACAATAAAACAATATAATTCTTTAACATAAAATAAAACACAACATTCACGAAACAAAAATGAAAATGAAACAAGCACTTATTGCACTATTAAGGCTTTCTTAGCTTTAGTTGGTCGTCCTCTTCTTCGTTTTTGTCCAATTGGTACATTCCTTGCTTCAGTAGGTGGTTCAACAAGTTGCTAACCCCACTAAATGTTTGTAAACGTAATTTCTAAGGTAATCTGGACAATTGCATGTGCCATTTAGCCAGTTAACCAGAGTCGTCCTGTGGTAACTGTACTTCCCACTCACTGAAATGTTGTTTTTTGTAATCTTCAAACGTCTCCCACATATCTTCAAAAGTTGCACATTCCATTGCATCTCCACCTCTTTTTTGGACAGTACTGATAAGCTTTTGTCCACATTTTCGAAGCCATCGTTTGGCAAGTGGCTAAACTCTCTCTCTCTCTCTCCCGTTGTTTATAGTGTACTCATTAGACCACGAATGAGTAATTAAAATAATCCCTCACCATTTCTGAAGCAATTATTAAGAATCTGTATGAAGTGTACCTAAAAATAATAACAATATTAACAACACCAAATCACGGAATTCATTGAAAGTATAGCTTTGTCTTTTATTATTCTGTTAAAAGATTCCAATGCATTGTTTGTCCAATGCATTGTTTGATTTATCTAGAAATTTTTCACTGGCACTGTCAAAAACCTCTGTAGTTGAAGCACATTGCAAAAAATCAATATCCTTTAGTATGTCCCTCTGGTACTTATTTTGCACAGATTGCTCAACTCGTACTTGCATCTTCTTTTTTTGCATGCGCCCAGCACATTCGTGTAATTGTATCCTGACCGAATACTTGCACAAACGCATTTTGGATACTTTTGGCTGGGTCACATACCAAAACCTTACAAGTTAAATCGTCGTTAAACTGTATTATTTAACGATTGAAATAAAAACACAAAATCATTTGTTTGTTCTGTGGTTGTAACAGCAAGACTAAAGGAGTGAAAATGTTTATCATTATCCGTGGTTCCCACTATGAGTACTGGAACCCCCTGCCAAATAAGTTTGTAGATCGCATCAGCATGAATAACTGTGAAACTGTGTGTGTTTTTATTTTTTGGAGTACTGCATTGTCGCGATAGAAAAATTTGAAGCTTGACTTTGAATCGTCTTTAGAAACCTCATATGCAGCAACAAAAACTGAGTTGGTAACTAACCACGATTCTAGTTCTCCTAGGTTAAACTGCCTCCTGAGTCAACCCTTGTATTGTGCTCAAATTGCTCATAATAGATTTGTGCTTCAAACGTAATTCGTACAATTTGTCTATTTCTTTTTTGGCCTCATTACTCAACCCACATTTCGATTGGGACTCCAAATTTTGATGGTCGTGAGTTTTTCAGTTCGAAATAATATTATCTCGTCGCTGGATGCATCAAGCAATAAATAGAGTGCAGCTGAACATTGGATTGCCCGACTTTTGGCTTTATTACACCGATAATATCGCTTTACGCCTTCTTCCGTAGAATGGCATTTCTCAAAGGACCACAGTTTTTCATTTGTAATAAACTCTTCGGCACTTTTAATGTTCGAAAATTTTCTTTCAACACACCAAGTCCTACCGCCGTCTTTTAGGCTGTACCGGATCAGTTTCTCCATCCGACTCCGAAGAAGAACGAAACAGCGGAACTTCGTCTGGAACACTACTCGGCTCTGGTAAACTTTCATCGGCCATTTTCGTTTATCAGATGGCAATACACTGTAAAAGCTACCAAGCATAGTGTGCGACTGCAAACTGAAGCCTGCAAAAACTTGTCTGGAACCAACAAGCAGAGATGCGCGAGCATATTTGGAACTTGGTGAACATTTAGTAAAATCGATAGACATATACAATTGAAAATGTAAACAACGGTAAAATAATACGCAGCATAGCAATTTTAGTAGTGCTGTTCCCATTTTCCAAAGTATAATAATTTGGGTTCCATTAAGATTTTTTATTGTCCAATAATTTTTTTGGTGTATAGGGCGAGGGATGTATGGTTTAATCTGGTGTACATTATATTTGTTCCCGGTAGTAAATAAGAGATGTACGCATGAAGTGGTGCAGCGCGCGCCCACTTCGTAGCTTATGTTATTTATATGTTTACGTAACGTTTTATTGCATGGTTAAAGCACATTTCAACATTTCTCCCACAAATTTTCAATACATCCACTTGGGCGCTAAATATCAGCACAGTGGGCGTAAATACCTCCCCGAAATCAATACCAAGTAATCCATCAAGAGCAATAACGATGCAATTAAATATTCGTCTCCATTAACATCGCGATTACCCACCGAGTCGGGTTAATTAAATGTGTGACTTCCCCAAGAGTGGTGCCGCTTTAATTACATTTTGCTGTGCTGGCGGCTGCACAAGACGTCTTCGCACCCCTCCGGGCACCCTTCTCACCCACGACAACCCTTTCCTCGGCTCCGTGAACATCCGGTACTTCTGCCCGTTCGCGGAGGGATCTCCCCCTCTGCACGAGCGACCATGTACAAATATTGTATTAACTTAATTGTGAAACATTAACCGAGACATGACACATGTCAGGAGCAGAATAAGAAGTGTGTTAGAATTGGCTCACAGATAAGACTACGTGAGCGGAGTGGAGGCGGATGAAGAACAAGGGGTCACACTAAACACGATGGTTTTTACTCAAACATGGTTGATGGTTGAAAATTTTTTTTAAAAAAATCTGAAATCAGCGTTTTATAGAAAATTTAAATTTCCTACAAAAAGGTCCTTAGTACTAAATCCGTGAATTCATTATTTTCAAAGATATGCTCGTTTAAACATTCTCTTAAAAATCAGATTTCATTCAATTAATGTTAAGGAAAGATCTAAAATTTTTTGGACTGTCCGATTGATATTATTATTTGAAACTGATTTATGATGTTGATATATAAATTTTGTGCTTCGAAAAGTATAAAGTAGAAGGTGACTGATGAAAAAAAGGGGAGAGTAGGAGACAAGAACTTTATTTAATTCTTATGATATTCATTTACTTGTTACTTCACCTAAATACATAGATGTTCTGTAATGATTTGAAACTCTTCTGACTTTTCTAGTTTCTCTTTTGTTCGTTCATTAGCTTCTCTTTTGTTCGTTCATTAGCTTCTCTTTTGTTCGTTCATTAGCTTCTCTATATTCGCTAATTTATACTGGAGACAACATTTCGGAGAATTAAAATAATTAAAGATTGAAACCTGTATTGAACTTATTGAAAACAAATTCTAAATCTGAATTTGATTGACATGCTTCTAGTTCAATTATGTCTAGATACTGAGCGATGTTTGAAAATTTGAAAGGTAAAGGTAAATTGTCTCCATGCAAATTTTGAGAAATTTCCGGTAACGAGGTAATTAGATCTCCTGGGGCAATAATAGAAATATGGATTTTATTTTTAAAAGTGCAAATGTTACAGAGTTTAAAATATCATTTAAGCGTTGAATGAAGGACTAAGGTTCCTTCAAACAACAATTTAAGTTATCTTCAATATATACACATGTAACTTTCCATTCTCACAAATTCCTAGAAATTTTAATTTTATGTAAATAGAATCAATTTTGTCGTTTGTACCGATAAAAGATATTTATATTTCTTTAATGTCTCTATTGAAAGTGTGTTCGCCAACACGCAACCTTTGAGTAGCAGCGTTAAAGTTTTTGATGACTGAAGTTGTGACTGAAATTTGTTTTTTAATTAAACTTTCTAGTTGATGTTCATCATTTGTATAATTTATTTATGCAGTTAGAGTAATATTCTCTATCTGATGCGTCAATATTACCAGTAAGTGATTTATATACAAAACCTATACCATTAATGAGTCCGCGTTTATAACGTTTAGTGTCATAAAAGGCTTCGTTAAGTTTGGATCCAATGGAGGTTAATATTTGATTTAAAAGATATGAGATTTTACTTGTTTGAAATCCGTTGAAATTATGAGTAGCGGGATCGAACATGTTTAGGATTTGAGATAGGATTTTGAAGTGTCAAATATTGACATTACTCACGACAAATGGTGAGGAATGTCAAATCTTCGTGATGGTGTGCTCCTACGGTGTTAATAATTAGGATTATCGTGTGTTGTGAAGCTGCTGTTCCGATCAGCAGAAGAAACATGAGGCTGCACATCGGCTTGTGGGTACTTCTGCGTCAAGAGATTGGGATCTGCCACCACGGTGAGGGAATCCTCCTTGTTCTATGGAGTTGCACTAACAGTTAGGGACCTTGTTCCGGGACGTTTCGACTGCGCCAATTTTAATATATGCTCGTTGCAAAAATAACTTTATTTTATTAAAAAACTTTATTTGCGATGAAAAGGATATTGGAAATTATCCGAAAAAATGCAAATGTGAGTGAGTTTAATTTAAAACTTTACTGCTTGAATGCTATACTAAATAATAATAAACTGAAATGTTCTTTTGTAAACTATATAATGCAAGTCAGAATGCAGGTACACAAGCGACAGCTTGGTCCACTACTTAATCAGCATTACGTGCCGATAAGCATAATATTACTGCATGAGAAAGGATTTGAAATATGGTATGCACTGATACGCAACGTTATCTGAGTAACGTTATTATAAGCTGCTATAAGGTTCATATAACATCAGTGATTCAGTGATATAAAGCGATGAATTGATGTGATCACGCGACGGTTCATGTTTCTTCATTTTTTCGGGAAGATGGTGTAAATCATTAACTCCTTTTCTTGCCCAGTTGGGGTCCATTCTAGATTCGGCTTTATAAAAAAGCAAGCACGGAAAACAATACAACAAATTTGTTATTTCACAGCCACATATCCAATTGTTTTTTTATAAATGATTTTGAAACCCGACGCGTAAATGACCGGTTTTCGGCCTTTCGTTGACAAGTTTGTGACAACTTTATATCAGGCAACGGCCTCCCCAGTTTTTTAATTTTAAGTTTTACGGCTTATGGCAGCGTTGCAAAATTTCTTTGAATAATATTATTTACGGAATTCATTATTAAGTATCACTATTACACGAATTATAAAATCCACACAAACGCACTCTTTCAAAACTCGAAATGAACTGTGGCGATAAAAGTTTTGTGAACTTTCTCACAATAAAAGTGTCATTGATGAAGTTATTTGAGGAAATACCAGCAAGCCGTAGGAGTATATATTAAAATAAGTCTGAATTACATCAACGCATGTGCCAGTGGGGCTGTCGGTGAAACAGAGTGTTCGCAATTTACCGACTCTCGAGTTAAAATTAGGACTGAAAGTGCGATTCCTTTCATAAATTACACAATTATAGCGCACGGAGGGTGTGAACATCTCGAAGGGGCAACGCTACGACGCCCTCGAGGTGGAATTATACTCCAGATCCTTCAAACAACCCTTACAAACCCATCTGGCTTGTGCGAATGCTCGAAAGACAAAAGGCCTCGTTACCGGCAAAAAATATTTTCCGGAATTCTAAACTCGAGCGCAGTTTTCTTAATTTAATTAAGGCTGAGTTATGGCTGCCTCGGCGCGGAAGAGGTTTCGCGAAATTTAATTTGGGTAACTTAGTATTGTCGCAAGTTTAAATCGCGTTCCCCTCCGTTCAGTCTGCGGGGTTAATTCGGTAATTCACCGAGCGGATGCATTAGATCCAAACTTTCGAATTCATTATTCATTTTATGTATACGGTTCTCATTTACACAAATGCGTTTCTTGCCTCAAATGTTAATCATAACAACCAGCCACGAACATAAATTTCAATTACCCGATTACTTTAACCCCAAAAAAAAATTACAGCAGTGTCGGCGATATACGACAGCAGTTCTGGCTAATATCTAAATCAGATTATAATCAGATTTAGGTCCCCCTAAATTCCAATTCACTATTCTCGTATGATTCATTTACTTTACGCCATGTAAACATTTATTTTCATTAGAAGCAAATCTTTTTCGCAAACTTTTTATAGAATGAATTAATGAATTCCTTGCTCTCAAATGCCCTAGGTTTTTTGATGGAAAATGGTTGTCGGTTGTAGATTTCGACGTCATTGGCTCAATTTTATCCTGATGTGACTAGTTTTAGAGATACAGGGTTTTAATTAAAATGGCTTTTTAGTTAAATATTGTTTAATTTAAAGCAATTAAAGGATTCGATTGACATTTTCTGTGAATAGTTTTCCTTTTACATCAAATAAATTTAAATGTGTGCTAACTTACAGGGTGTCGTGTCAAATAAGGTCGTGTAAAATTGAGGTCGCTGATATCAATTTTTTGTGTCCTAACAAATATCCAAGATGGCGTTTTCAAGATGGCTCCAGAATTTTGCTATTTACGGTCCGATGTGACTTAAAATGTTTATCAGTGGGTTTTTAGGGTAGCAGATCATGAATCTTAAATCAAATGTACATATATCGACAAAACTCTGTATTTTAATGATTAATAGTGCTATTGATCACAACCCCAAAATAGAATTAATAATAGTGCTACACGTTTGGGAAACCCCATTTCTGTCCGCATGAGTTTTTTTTTAATAATTTAATATAAAATAATTTAAAAAATGCTTATTTATTGTAGTTTTAAAATGGCATTAACATTTTCTGCATAAAATGGTATAACAAAATGTTTTACTTTTGATAAGATATTGCTATTTTACTGCAAAAGAAGAAGTGAAGTAGTCAGAAGAGGTAGAAGTTGAACAAATTTCGCACTCCTTGGAGCTCTTCAGAATGACGTACAACATTTACTTAAAGCCATAAAATTGCAAATCAACCCCCAACTTTGGCAAACTTAAAAAATCAAAATGGCGGATATAAGATGGCGGACTATCCTATTTATGAAGCGATTTGTCTCGCGAACTTGAAACTTTGCGGTATTTAAGGTCCCTCAATACAATATTTGGCTCAAACTTAAAAAAATCACAATGGCGGAATATCCTATTTATGAACCGATTTATCTCAAACTTGAAATTGCGTTACTTAATAAATCAAAATGGCGGACATTCCTATTTATGTACCGATTTGTCTCAAACTTGTAACTCTACGGTGTTTAAGTCACTTAATACAATATTTGACTGAAACTTAAAAAAATCAAAATGGCGGATCCAAAATGGCGCATTATGTTATTTATGAACCGATTTGTCTCAAATTTGAAATTGCGTTGTTTAAGTTCTCGCAATACAATTTTTGTCTAAAACTTAAAAAATCGAAAAAAGGCGAATCTAAAATGGCGGCCTATCCTATTTATGAACCGATTTGCTTCAAACTCGAAATTGCGGTGTTTAAGGTAACTCCATACAATTTTTGACTCAGACTTATGAAATCAAAATGGCGAATCCAAAATGGCGGACTATCGAATTTATAAACCGATTTGTTTCAAACTTGGTACTTAGGGTTGTTTAGGGTTACTGGGCTCATGTGATTGCTTTTAACTAGTCCCATACATTATACTTGGTGACGAGGATTTGTTGATGGAAGCAGCAAGTGGAAAGTTAAACTTAAAAAAACTATTTTAACATAAACGATTTTATTTTAAATCATCAGTTGTACTAAAAACTACAAAATATTTAGGGCACAATCCTGAACCTTCTTGAGCTTTGGTAAGAAATAGAAACGTGGAGCGCATAAAAACAATATTTCAAATGCGCTCCATTTTTTTATACTTTTTTCTTACCAGTCAGAATCTCGGGAAGGTCCAGGTTTGTGTCCTAATTATTTTGTAGTACAGTTACAATTACTTTAGTAAAACTGATGATTTAAAATAAAACCCTTTAAGTTAAAAGTATTTTTACCTATTATTATATATTGTAACAAGCAAACTGAGAAAGTACTAAGGGTATCCTGAGTTAAGTATTTCCTTTTCGTTCTGATTAGTGGAGGTATATTGTTCGTTAACAGAGTGTGCTAAATTCTGTAGTAGTAGAGTGCAATGAACGGGTATCTCCGCCACCCTCAGCTGCGGTTTGGATGTAAACTTGTGTATCGCCGCGGTCTGGTTGTGGTTTCAGGGAGAAACAAGACACCATCGTGTAGACGAATCCGCCCTCCGGCTGTCGAGGTTGTTAATAATCGAGCGAGTAAACATCCGCTTCTCCCTCGCGCTCTAATCCCACCAGATACATCTCCACGTCGAAAGGCATGCTAAATAGATATGGCTTGTTGCCTCAATATTGGCTTGTTTCAGCATACAGATGTATGTAATATGTATACGTCTGTGGAAATCGTCCGGGCTGGATTCGCAAGCGCCCGGAATGTATATTAGATTTCGCCTCGGTCCCCGGCTCCGCATCCGGAACGAAATGTTACATTTGTATTTCAAAAAGGCACGATATTCGCAACATCCTACATATGAAATCCCTCGCTCTGCATTATTCCAGAGGAAACGTATCCACCTTTCACCCTACTCCAGGCAACTTATTAACTTACAGATATACCTATTCGGAATTCGTGCTCCTGTCAGTAATGCACTTCCTTCTGTCTCTTCACATTTTTTATTGTCAATGTGCATGTACCGCAACTGGCAACTGAAAAATCAATTTGTGAACACTATATGACTAGTAAATATACCTACTAAGGTAGTTTTAATTCTTTATTATATTTTTTCCTTTCTATTCATGCTGGCATTCTAAATCACCTGATAAAGCATTCTTTCGTTTACCATACGCAGAGCTAGTGATTTAATATTTTCAAACATGGGCAAAAGGTAAGCTAATAAAATTTCTAAAAATCCGAATATTGAGATAAAAATAAATATTAGGCCAAATTCTTTTGTGTTAATTCCCACAGATGCTAATGAAATTAAACATATAATAACATCAGAAATAAAAAAATATCACCTGTAGTGGACAATATTAAGGCTTAAACTTAACCAAAGTTTTTGAAAAATTATAAGAAAAGATACTAATAATTGCTTACGTTACAAGATATAACCTAATTTCTGAAAAACAATTTGGATTTAAAGGGAATGTGTCGAGTGAAGATGTAATAGGAGCTTTAAAAACATAAATCCACTCTACACTAAATCAATCAAAACTCTGTCTCGTGTATTGACTTAGCGCTTGATACAGTTAGTCATTTCTTACTTCTACAATCATTTGATGACATTGGTATCAGATGGAATAGTTTAAAATGATTTCAAAGTTATTTAACTAACAGACATCAGAACCTGAAAGTACATAATGTAATAGATGATACACTGCACAATATGGAGTGCCACAAGGTACAGTGTTGGATCCAGATTTATTCTCTATCTATATAAATGACCTATTTTCTTTATCCTTGTGCATAGCGGACATTATAGGATTTCTAGATGACACTGCAGTGTTTTTCAAAGCCAACTCATGGGAACAACTAAAAATAAGTGCTGAAAAGGACCTAACGGTCATTAAAAATTGGTTCGATCACAGGCTACTATCAATAAATTTCGAAAAAACTAACTACTTTTTTACTATTTAGCTGCTACGGTTCTGGTCTACGGTTCTGAAAATAGGGGAATTTTCACACGTAAAAATCGAAATTCTTAAGAAAGAATATATCGTCATGCCTAAAACAGATATGAAAGTAATTAAATATTTAGGAGTTTTCATTGACAGGCACTTACGAAGGGTAAATCATATAAAATACACTATAAAGAAACTAGAGACGATACTATAGAGGTTACGAAATATCTTTAACTTACATCAATTAAGATTACTTTATTTTTACTTAGTGGAAAGCCATCTGCGCTACAGTATATTAACATTGTTTTGGCGGGTCGTACAATACTAGAGAAAAACACCTCCATATGATACTACAATTTTTATGTTAACAGGTATTGAACAACTATCTTATGAATATCTAGCTCCTAAAATTTATAACAGAGGTCCCGTCGAAATTAAAAATACAGTTAATATTACATCATACAAAAAAAAACTTGAACACTATATATTTCAACAATCAAGAATCATGTTTCACAATTAAAACAACTTACCTACCTTGTATTATTTTAACTGAAACGACAAGATTTTTGTATTAACTAATCGTATTTACTGGATGTACATTGTAAATAATACTACCTGGTATTATATTTTTATTGTCTTAGAATCATTGTTAAATTTTTAAGAAAATAAAGCCAAAAAATGTATAATTTTTTGCCAATTTTGTAGCATGAACAACTTTATTTGGTGAACTAAAATATGATGATGCGCTTTACTGTACTGTAGTGTAAGGGTAATATTTTATGTAAACGATAATAGGGCCGTAAAACCCTGCCTCGGCCGACTGAAACATAAAAAATGGCAATATGTCCCATCTTATATTGATACTGCGGGAATCATCGTAAACCTGACACGGCCCTATTCACTGCGTTATGAAAAGGGGACCGTCGGATCGCCCTAAAAGCAGCGGAGACGGTTGACAGGCAGAAAGGGCGAAGGGACGGTCGGACCCGAGGGTTGTTAATGTTGTAATCGAGATCCGAGGGTGTGATTGCGCGTGTTTGGCTTCGCTTCTGGCAGTGTGTTTGGAAAGGGATCTATATGTCACTTGTCCCTACCCTTGCCCTACTAGACCTAATTTCATCAAGAATTCTGGGCGATCTTTGTTATGTACATAACAATTACAGAGCTATATAAATAGGTTAGCCGCCCTTAAGGGTGACGCCACCAAATGTTTTTCAGTCGATCCCGATGGAATACCCTCTTCAATTGGCGAAATTGCATGCATTTTCTGCGTGATAAATTACAGTGAAACCAACAGGTTATTTGTCCGGTAGAATTGAGTACCTATTCCATTTATATTTATCGGCATTAGGCAACACATTTTTTACATTTACATCGCTGCAAACCGAGAATAATGCACCCGTCAAATACTGTTCTTTTTTTAGCGAAACCGTTTATTGAAGATTTCAACGACGAAAGCAGAGCAGACAAGGTCAACTGAAAAAGTCAACCGCAAAACGTTTGGTCTGTAATACTACTTAATACACCATATTTGTTTTATGTTCCCTTATCTTATTGATTATTGTATATAAATGAAGTTAACGATCAGATACCTTGGATTGTTTACATTATATTTATATCAACAAATTATTTATTGCCTGATATATGAAGAATGCACAAATAATCTACAATATATAGCATTTGATGATAAATGAACAAAATCAAATCCCCGGACTGGGATGGAACAAAAAATCTCGACTAAGCCATTATTTGGAATAGATTTCTTTATTGATTTTATAAAATTATATTTACCAAGCGTCTGCCATATCGAATTGATATTAAAACAAATATTTGCCTACGTGTATGCACCCATAATTCTAGACTAGCAGGTTCAGGACGCATATTTTTTACATATCGATCCGGATGCATGGCTAGGTATATATGAGCTGGACAGGTTTGACATTGTATTGTATTATATTGCATCCTAAAATCACCTAAAAGCCTCGACGGCAAGCATACATTAAATGTGGCGACTGGAAATGAAAAATATATAATGAGCAGAAATTAGAAACAATTAATTCCCCCAACATTTGTACATAATATTATTATATATAGGTCCCATAGTGGTTAAATATAACCTCAGCTATATTCCAAACAAATATTTGTCAGACATCGGTTAGAAATTTATAAGTTCAAAATGTTAAAATTAAGTAAAAATAAAATAAATAGGACCAGAAAATAAAAGCAATGTGTTCACCAAATGTTAGGCCAATACTGGATAAGTTTTTTACAAAGGTACACATTGAATAAATATATCTTGTGACAAACTCAAAACAAACATATACCTAAAATTAGTAAAACATCGCGAATATTGGCCTAATATTAACACATTGGCCATATAGTGACAATCTACGGATTCCATCTTTGAAAATGGCGGACCAACCAACCAGACTCCAACAAAATAATCGCAATCTATCACCATTTAAAAATGATATTTTGTAACATACCTACCTCGAAATCGAATCGTTATCTCTTATAAAGTTTCTTTTGGAAATATAATATTCTCATAGGTATAACTTCTTAAGAATAATAGGTTTAAGGTTTATAAGAATAATAGGTCTATATTAAACGATGACAATAATAACTATAGTATAACAATGAGTGTAATAAAACATATTTAATAATAATAATAATAAGTTTATTCACAACAATATTAATCAAGTGATCTTTTCGTCGGTATAGGATAGAAATAAAATTAAGGATTTCCTATTACATCGACGTTTCGCTTTATTTCAAAAACTTCTTCAGGACTACCAAAAATAATATTATAATGTGTATATAAATTAATGATTTAAACTACATTTTAAGGTCGTCTTGTGTATAAACAACTTTAACACGTGAGCCACATTAATTAATGATTTTATTATATAATATAATATAATATGTTTTAAAATGTTTTTTATTTGTTTATAAACATTATAGGTATGTTATTTTTTAAAGACGATCTTAAAATGTAGTTTAAATCGTTTATGTATATACATATTATAATAATACTTTTTTTGTAGTCCTGTAGAAGCTTTTGAAATAAAGCGAAACGTTGATGTAGTGCGAAATTCCTTTTATTTCTATCCTATACTGGCAAAAAAAAACACTTGAATAAATACAATTTAGGATATATACTGTTTATATTAAAACAATATTAATACAAAATTTAAACAGATAAACAATAGTATGGCGTAAATAAACTGATAATTCACTGATACGGTTTGCCTCATTGACTATATTTAAGTATCATATACAGATACATATACATAACAAGTCTTAACTTACTAATTAATTAATTTCAGTTTAACACCTTTTACACACCTTTCCTACACCTTTTAACAAGTCATAAGACTCAATAGCAGAATGGGAACACAACCATATTATGAAAATTACAAACGCGCTAGAATAAACAAATACAAATAACTACGATAGAGTAATATAATAAAAAAATACACAGATATTAAAAATAAATAATTATAAAACAAAAACATCAGAAAACAAATCAGATCATTAACACAAAAACTTTCATAATAACATAACAAGCCAGCTAAAAATAGCAAGGTAGGGAAAGATATTTATATTCTTTAAAGAAGAGAGTGTGCAGGAAAAAAGTCAGAATATTCTAGAATCTTTGATTGCCTCGACTCTACTCTAGGACTATGAAAATTAAACATGCCTAGAAGTTAGCTACAGAGTATTTTTATAGTGTATTAATCTATATGTAAGAAACTCAGATACGAAATATTACGCCTACCCTCTAGTGAGGCTAGAGAAAATCTATTAAGTATGTAAGAATTTAAATTAAAACTTATTTTAGTCAGCAATGCTTCTAATTATAAAGTCCAGGGATTTGTACTTTCTAGCAAAGTTTACCGATGGTTCTAGTAGCTACATGTAAAATATGAAGACTGCTGAAAGATATTTTTTTTGCAAAAATGACTGCAAGGTCACAGAATGTATCAAATCTAACAAGAAAAGGATAATCCTGTACAAACTGTTTTTTTTTTAAATTTACGAATATAAAGTTGCTGACACCATGTATTTTTCCGTCATTAATTCTACTTATATGTCGTTCAAATCAAGCTTATAGTCGTGATAATCAACGTAAATGTTGAATATTTGAATGAAATGTTGAATAGTTTTCGGTTTGTAATTTTGTGTTAGGATAACAGCCATCAATCGCAACCCCGAAACCGTTAATGAAGCTGTGAATGACAAGTGAAATCATGCATACACGATGAGTCGGCGGCAGCGGACATGGACATCTGTTGGCACATTGGTTTCACTTTACCGGTTCATAAATTGTGCCCCTGGCAGGAAACACTGATCGGCTACAAAAGCCGTAATCAATTTCGACCATTCTGCGCCCGCATGTTATTACACTGGTATATCTCTGTAAATTCCTTGATTATTCCGTGTGTACGTATAATTGGGCGAATGTGATTCGACTGAATTCCGTCCATTTTTCGGTTATTACTTTACTTCTGTACCGGTCCCTTGTTTGCCTCGACCGTTGTGCAGGCTATGCCACTTCTGTTTCGTCTATGATGCGTATTTTATATTTTAAATTTGGCCCGTGATCGAGTAGATTTGTGCCCGGCGTGGCCCCCATTTCATAAAGTTACTTTTCAAATAATTATATCTAGTATATAAGAAAATACTAGTTTACGTCACAAGGACGAAAAGTCTAGTTTTTAGGGCGAGCACGAAATATTGAAATAGGCTGGCAATTTGCAATAGTCCGAATAACAGTTTTTCTTCTGTGTGTGTCAACAATATTTTTTATTCGAATGTGCTTATGGTTATTAAAATGATAGCGAAAATTAAAATATTATGTTTGTAAGATTTATTTGCTACCCTGCAAATGATACAATTTTCAAGTTTTCTTGTAACAGACGGCTGTGAAGCCATATATAATAAATAACAACTGCACAACTGTCATATAAGTTTGCTTGAAATTAGTATCAAATCCATTCAATTTAAATATTAGAATATCGAATTTAATCGAAAATATACTACATAAAATGAATACAATAAAATGTAAAAATAAGTAGGTACAATAAATACAATATTGAACAATTTGTTGCGGGAACACCCACCCCTAGAAGTAAACGAGCTAGCAAATTTGCCTTGATAGATGCCATAGATTGCCATAGATGGATTTAATTCCAGAGAAATCAAAAATTATTTACGAGAGAGCTACTAAAGCTTATACATTTGAAAATGTTTTGGACCAAAACTATATAAACATGACTTCCGAAAATGTATTACACTTGCATATATGGCTAAACTTGCAAAAAAAATATAAATCATCAACTTTTTGGTCGGCTTATTCAATGTTAAATTGTATGTTGAAAATTAGGAGAAACGCTGATATTTCAAAATCTGTGAAATTAAGGGCCTTTCTAAAAAAGAACAATGTTGGCTATGTATACCAAAAAAATCGAAAACGTTGACACTGGAACAATTTGAAACATTTTAATAAAAAGTCCCGATAATAAAACAAATAGACCATTTACGAAATATTCTTTGTTGCGACCACCAAATTTTGAAGGAAATTACCGATTTTTGTAAACCGAAGTTAGTACGGAAGTGTTGCAAACAAAACGTGGGAATTCATAAAATCGGGGCAAATCCTTTTGAAATTGCATCTCATTTGAAGCTTGCGAATGTCAAAAGAATATACGGGGCACTGCCTAAGAACGTCGGCTACTTTGCTGGCTGATGCAGGAGCACACCTAACCTTACTTAAACATGGAAATCTTCCACTGTAGCCGAGGGCTATGTGGATGAGTCAATAAATAACAAACTTGAAATAGCTAACTATATATTAAATCACTTACCCCACATTTGTACGGTTCGAAACACAATAAATAACATCACAATATTCACAAGAAAATAGCATTTTTGACACATACTCAAACATAATATAACACACTAAACACACGTAAGTAAGTTTAAAAATAACGTTGTACTTGTAACGTTGTTTTTGGTACGTTGTACTGTTTTTTAGATTAAATTAAAAACTTCATTTAGTATTTTTCTGTGCAATTTTATGCTTTGCAAACTTGAACGTAAAAAGTGTTGCATATCAATAAGGTGAGAAAATACCCACTTATTTCTATTAGTTTTACAACATGTAGGTATTACTTACTGGTCATTATAATAATTAATTGACAAAGTTTCTTATCATTTTACAGTAGAAAAAAAGGGGCAGCATTTTAAAAAGTAGGTAACTATAAGCGCTTAATCTTCTGTCTGTAACTTTTCCGGCCTAGGCCGGAAAAGTTTTCAGGCCGCTTGCTTGAAGTAGATAGAAAAGCGAGAAACCTCATTTTTTGACAAACTCGAATAAAAACTTGTTTTATATCATATTATTTTGGTAATATTGCTCCTACTACTTTCTTAAAAAGTCCTAAAATTGTCTACTTACATAGGTACTTTTAATAGTTTTGATTTTTTCTGCTGGCAGACCGCGCATTCTGAGCCCATTTTAATTATTTTTCTAAAATAAAAAGAGCCTAAGTTACTTCTTATAACGTCAGCTATCTGCAAGTAAAAGGTCCGTCAAAATCGGTCGAGCCGTTCCGGAGATAAGCCGGAACAAACAGACAGACAGATAAACATTTTTATAATTTATTTTTTCTTGTAAGTACCGCAGGCATAATACCTACTTTGATATGCGTTTAGTAAAAAAAGCTGCTATTTTGACATTACAGACACTTCAATTTTATTTATTTCTATTGTATGAATACAAATGTTTTTCGGTTAAAGTTATCGTCAAGGCAAGTGACGTTGTGACGGTTAAATTATAATATTGATATCTTAACTCCAAATTACAGGTAGTTACCGGGGAATTTTCGTGTAAGTGGCGTGCCGTGGGAGAACACGAGATAACGCTATCAAACCGATGTTCCGCAGTAAGTGTAATCTTCCCGAATGATGGAGCTTAATCTCAGACGCAGTTTCCCTTGTAACCAAAATCGTGATTTGTCACCCCTTATTATGGTACACCCCGGCTTTCACCCTTCGATATCGCGTCTGGGAGCGGCTGACAACTAAATTGAAATATATATTTTAGAGACCAATCTCAGGGGTTTTCAATTTCCTATTAATTTCTCCGGCTGATAGAGTGCACACAACAGCCGAGGACGGCGACTCACCGGTCGAATTCTAACGTTTATTGAGACATTATGTTATCCGGTGCAACATGCATGTCAATGCAGGTGACGCGAGTTTTACTATTTCATATACTGGCTGTCCCAATATTTTCCCTGTTTCGACACCTTTTATCTTTATCCGAATCGAGATAAGAATGTGCGGTTTTTAAATTATAAAAAGTGTTTTCCTGTTATCTTTCAATTTTTGTGTAACTAATATAGAAATTAAAATAAAATGGAATATTTTCAAATAGCGTCACGACTTCTCAATAGATCACCCTGTATATTTTGAGTTTTTGAAGATCTTGCTTGAAATAATTTAAGCTTAACCTTTATCTTAAGCTCCCCAATGATGTTTATTTTTTTAATCGATTCAAAACTACCTACTGCATGAGAAATAATTTAAAAAAACTTAAGGAAACATTCGGGAAACTTATTCTGAAAAGATGTCGGGAATGGTTCTCGCACAATAACAAAGACTGTTTTATTGTTGTACGTGTGATCGCCAAAATCGATGAGTCAAAATCGACTAGCGTCTGATATCGATGATAACACATGATTCGGTTTTGTAAATTTTAATACATGATAAATGTTGTGTTAAAATAACTCTATATGTGCTGACTAAGTAATAATGTTGTGGTTGGCGCCGATTGCGAAACGTACATTGGGAAACCAGATGAGTCAGTCATTCCGTCATTGATATGGTACGATATATATTGTAAAAATGGAGATAGAAGATTTGTTTCAATTAAACAAAAAGGAATATATTTGTTATGGAAATAATTAAAATGGTTAGTGTTTCCCAAAGGCACTTAGGAAGAGTCATTGCAGTCATTGCGCATATGTAGTGCTCCTCCCATTATGTCGAACTCAGTTAATACTTCAAGGAAAGAAATTTTAAATATATTGATTTTTTTTTGTTAAGTAGTTTATATATTATAATTAGTTCTATGTCGCACAGAGTAGCGCCTAACAAAAACTGCTGAAATTATTAACACGTGTTGCGTGGAGTAGTTTTTTTTTATTATTCACAAGTAAATCTTACATATATATACTACCTACTTTATAATTATTGTATTGAATCAATTTAGCAACTGTGCTGATTGGCGACTACTTACTACTTAACATAATATTGGAGTATTTTGACTTATGTGTGTAAAACAGAAACATTCTAACAAATAAATAAGCTATTGATGTATTTTTGAACGGAACTATAGAACTGTTCATATTACGTTATTCCGAATTAAACATAAAGCTTGGCCTCTAAAATATTAGGTATATATTGTCTGACCTTCCAGCCACTCATAAAGAGTAATATTTACCAGTCAGCCAACCTATAAATAAAACAAATCAGTAATACGTTTATTTCGCAACGCAGCAAATTGTGACCTGTCCCTGACCTTACTGACTGGACAGATAAATAGCATGTCACATGTCAGTTGTGTTTTAGTTGTAAGTTTGTATGTTTTTTTTTTCAATTTGTATATAGGTCTTATAATATTCACAAATGTCTATTTTATTATACATTTTCCTATTTTCTTTATTTTGTCGACAACAAATTTCCAGCCAATCGCAAAGAAACACCAAGTTTGGTGACTAGCGCCACCTACAATATTATAAAAAATTGAAATATGATTATATTACCTTATAACTTGATCTTTCAGTTTTAATTTAGTTTTTCAATAAATAACGAAACTATTGAAGAAACAATAGATTCCGTTTTTTTCGGACCAGCCGGTATATATATATATATATATATATATATATATATATATATATATATATATATATATATATATATATATATATATATATATATATATATATATATATATATATATATAAATTCGTACGGTCTTTACTTGAAGTTAAGGGGACTTCGAAATGGAGCGCTCGATATAACTGTCTGAACTATTTTATAAATCATACACACCAGTTGCGAAAATTGTCGCTGGGGACCACAATGGCATTTCAAGGGTGCTCTGACTTATGAAAAGTCAATAGCTCTACAAGAGCCTTTTGTGCAGCAGCGTGGTCAGCAATTCATTGGGATAGCGGGAAATTTATGTTTTATCGTCTATCAACTATAAAGTTCGTACATTTGAAGGGTATTGTTTAATATAAGACCTATTTGTTATTAGCTTAATATGTCTAGGAGAGAATAACAGAGTATAGAATAAGATGAGTATTTTACTTACTTTCATATGCTTATATGATCTCCTGATGTAATAAATATGGGCGCCAGTCCACAATGCTTGCGAACAATTTTAATTTTACCATTTATCAAAGAATACGCTTTATCACTTTTATGTGTTAAAATTTTGTTGTTAATTATTATTAAATTTAAATATTTGAGCATAAAATTTCTTTGGTCTCTAAGAATAATTCGAAATAGACTAGTATCTGGCTTGTATGTTAAAATTATGATAAAGATTGTTGATTTTGAAATTTGTTTTAAAAATTATATGATGGAATAAGTTATCAATAATTAATCAGCACATAAATTAATTTTATAATTACTTAATTTTTTCAATGGATAGAGAAATGGTTTTCTTAAAATTAAAAGAATCTATAGTAACCTACGATATTCTATCATAACTTAGATTACTAGAAAACATATAGGTACATGGAATTTTGAGATACTTGCCAACAACATAAAATAAAATGAGTGTATATAAATACACTAAGAAATAAGATAAAGTTCTACAATTATTAAAAGTTTTAAGTTTGGTTAATTACCTTTTGATTTTTAATTAGTCCTTGTGAATAACCCCGAAACTGAAAGACGCGCACTACACTGCACTATTGCGCTGCTACTATGATGCTGAAATTCTCCCCTATCGGTAGAATGCTGCAACTCTAGATCGGCAATGACGTCGTCTATTTACTCCAAATTGCTTTAAGTCCAATATTTAAGTAAAGCCTATCTAGGACTTCCTAGATACCTTCTGACAATTATATTTGCACTATTATTATTGATCTTTAAATTTTATAATCCAACATTACTTTACTAACTAGTTGTTACTTTGGTACCCGAGTAAACCAATTTTGACGTAAGTATTTCGCTTATCATTTTATTAATAACTAGAGTTTATGTAACTTGTATGCGTCTGATAAATGCGTCTTATTTTTGTGGCGTTGATTTATTTCGATATTATGACAAACATGATTGACCAATCAGAGCTTGGTCATATAGTTGGGTGCCGTACAGCTTTCTTTGTTTACCACATGACGATATTTCGTACCCGTATGTTCTTCGTCTGTTTCATTTTATGTAATATGTGGTATGTAATTCGTAGGTAGGCTTTATGTTCTCTTACATTTTATTGATTATTTTAGGCTATTTTCTCGCTTTTCGCAATATATATGCTACTTGATCTGATGCTAACATGTATTGCTATTTTTACAACGTTGAAATTCTAAGTATCGTTGAGGCAAGATTATACACATACACGCTAAGTATTGCCATTTATTTTTTTTGCAATAAATCATAACTCCAGCTCAATTAATTGTCATTATCCTCGTAATTACAATTTTATTAGCCATCTAGTAAATAGTGCTAAAAATATTAATTACGTATTTGATTGCCTCCATACGTTTTTCTTTCACACATATTTACCTTGGCGCCCGATTAATATGTTATTCCCTCCATAAATAGTCATCCATTAGCATATATTAACAAATATCAATTAGCTGTTTACAACTTTTTGTTGTTCGCAGTCCGCGCTCCTCGTCAAGATCAAATTGCTTCATTAATTACAGCTATATCTAATTAGGGAAGCAACTAATGGCCTTTAAGAGTAATTAAGCCAGGTAGCAAAATAGCTTCCCAAACAAAATAAAACTGAGACTTCTGGAAATCCGTTTAAAACACGATGCTACTAGGGCATTTAAGTAGATACGTCTCGGGTTCGCAGTGCTGTGAGCGTGATACGGCGCAAGCCCTGTTAATTGGACTAATTAGCGTGCTGTTCTCCTTGACAGTGGCGTGCGGGTTTGAGACTGCCGAGACACTTGTTGAATCGGATGTCAGGTCGCACCTGCAATCATACTTCTATTATAGGAAATTTGAGAATACAATTTCTCGATATTTTGCTCCCTGCATGATGGTGAAAAGCTGCCATCGAGTTGTTGGCTGCCTTAAAATTCGAATTCGTTTATTCAACACGTTGCTTGTTTAATGTAGGCGAGAGATAAATATATACCTATAACGGCCTTTTCTACTGTCCCATCAGATATACCTGAACTGCCTAAGGATAACATCCTGCAAAGCGACCTCTAACCCTGGTGGGCTAAACTACACACTGAATGGATTTGCAATAAACAACTACTTAGAGGGCAAATACCCCTACCTGCATTGAATTATACCTGCAAATACCATGTAGTAGCTACGTTCATTCTTTAAGTCTTTCACCAGACGTAGACTAAACTCATTGATTCTCATCAGTACATCGATGAAATGTTCAATACCAAATTGATGAATGGCCGTAGCTACCAAATCGGATACGCAGATATGATTCAATCCAGGTATGATATTTGCCCTCTGGGTAGTCTTTTCCTCTAAATCTATTCAGCGCATTGCTTTATTGTGTTGTGAAATATATTTTTTTTGCTATTTTGTATTAAGAATTATCTGAAAATCCCATATTCTTTAATGCGAATGTAATAGATGTATATAATAATGTAATAAATAATGTAAAACAATATAATATTCATCTCTACTTATGATAGAGCTTCCAAGGTGATCTAGCATTTATCTCTGCAAATATAAATACATCTGCATATATTATATAGTGAATATTAGTAGCAGACGCTATGTGTTCTATAAAATTTTTTGAAAGTACTTAAGTTCTAGAATGGATTTTTGAGCTACTCCTGCAAATTGCTCAAATTTCTTAGACATTTAACTCTGACATTGGACATACTGAAATCGACAGACTAGATTAGATAAGACTTAAATAATAGTAATAAGTTGTCGGAAACGAAATAAGACTCTCTAATCCTCTTGTCCGCTTAGGCGCCGTGTCTAGACATATCTAGGTTTCCATTTAAAACTGTTAGATTAGACCTTCAATTTATAAACAAATCGTTATAATTTCCACACGAGGTAAACATTTTAGACCTAGATAATATATCTAAGCTTATATATTCAATTGTTAGATTAGACCTTCAATTTGGAAATAATTATTTATTCTCACACGATGTATAAATTTAGACCTAGATAATATATCTGGGCTTCTATCTGAAATTGTAAGACTAGGCCTTCAATTTATAAAAAAGTTGTTTATGCTGATATGATGTAGGAATTTAGACCTAGATAATATATTTAGGCTTCCATCTTCAATTATAAGATTAGGCATTCAATTTATAAAAAATTCTTTATTCACATACGATATATGAAAACCTTCTACTTTCGACCCAATTAGGCCTTCAATTTACAAATAAATTCTTTATTCCCATACGATGTCGAAATTTAGAACTAGATCCATATATCTAGGCTTATATCTTCAATTGTTCGATTGGACCTTACATTTCTGTAACCAACTATGTATACAATTCTGTATTCCCATACTATGTAGAAATTTAGACCTCTAATTTATAAGTCAATCTTTATTCCCATACGATTTAGAAATTTAGACCTAGATAATATATCTGTGAAACTTTATCTAGGTCTAATGATAAATGAATTATGTTATCTAGGCTTATATCTTCAATTGTTCGATTGGACCTTAATTTTTTAAACAATTCTGTATTCCCATACTAGGTAGAAATTTAGACCTAAATAATATATCTAGGCTTATATCTTCAATTGTAAGATTAGGCCTCTAATTTATAAATTAATCTTTATTCCCATACGATTCAGAAATTTAGACCTAGATAGTATGTCTGTGAAACTTTATCTAGGTCTAATGATAAATTTTCAGAGATATATTATCTTGGTCTAAATTTCTAAACTTATGTTGAATGCGTTAAATTTGTCTAAGTAGTATACATTTTAATGTGATATTATTTAACATAATATACACATTTAATGCAATTTAGAATTTTTTTAAAGAAATATAGGCCATCTTTTAGTCTAATAAAAGTACTCAGATTATATTTCTGAACAGGTAGGATGCAGATATTATTTGGTATTGGATATCGAGAGCAAGATCTAGTTATTCTAATAGTGTTCACTATTACCACATATATGGTGGAAAGCAGCATGTTTTCTAATCTATTGTTGTCAAGTGTTTAATATAATGTATGGATACATAATAGGCAGCAATCTATATTAAATCAGCGCCATTAAAATTCCGCAAAGCCGTATTCCCAGGCATTACGGTTTAACGGTAGATTAAGTCCATACTAATTTGAATCGGTCAGCCGCGTTCGCGTCAGGTAAATCCCATCTGGTGACATACCGCGTCTGATTGCCATAATAATATCGCCGAATTGTTGAAGCGGGAGACGGTTGTGACAAGTTGCTGCCCGCCATGCATGCAATTTCCATGACCGGATAAATTGAGATTGTATTCCGGCTGATACACGCCGTACGATGATCCGTGCCGCTGTATAGCATTTCATGCAATTGCCAGTTTTATGTCATTGCGAATTTAACGGTCGCGCTCGTATTACCGCCGTTCTACATTTTAGTGCCGGTAGACAGCACTGAGCTTGTTAATAAAATACATGAAAATATATTATTCAGATGCTGATTGTTTTAGTTAATGCAATTGCCATTTCTTGTAGCGGAGGGACGTGACCAGTTTTAGCATCAGCTATTAAAAGGATGGGAAAATCATAACCAAGTTTGAAATGGAAATTTCCGTTTTCCTGGTGATGGCAACTTAGGGGACGAGGCTCGGGTCGACATACGGGTGAATTTGAAATGCATGGTAATATTTGAACATCTCATACCTAAAAGGATAATAAATTAAATGAATCCGTGTTGTGTAAATAAAAAAATTGATAGATAAGGTATTAATAAAAAAAGTCTAAAGACAACAATATGTCGTCCAATTATTTGTTAAATCAAATGATTAAAAAATGTTGTTGGTAACATGGCGATATACTAATAAAATACGTACACAACAATAACACACAATTATAACAAAAGATACTGTAAATATTCCCTATTTCAATGGGCTTAATATTAATCCTTCAATACGCGACAACAATGAATGCAAACTGCCAGGAGGAATGCAGATACACCTGTTAAAACCAGACCAACAACTCAACTTCCGGCGGCTCATATGCAGAATGCATATTGTTGCCAAATCATCAATTTTTTTCCGTCTTATTTTTCCAATTACTATTTTGGTCATTAGCTTGAAGTTATGAAGCTTAACAGATTTAAATATTTGCTTGTACTCGTATTTCAATTCACCGTGTATAAAGCTATAATTGTAGCACGTTTTGGCAGATCACCCTCGTTGAAGAGTCAAAAAAATACTGTTTTCGAGGTAGAGGCCTTTGATAGACAAACGGTCTATCTAGGTTTTCATTGTTTTTGGTGTGGGCATCGACATCGGTTTTCAGATCCCTACCCTACCGGGATCCCATAGACCCATCTCCCTACCCCCCCACCCTATCAAAACTCACCGACAGGGTCATAGTTACAAAATCCAATTTTTTTAAAACTTCGATGCCCTGTATCTCGGAACTAAGCTTAACCTTTTTTTCTTATTTTAAAATGTTCTATCACCCGGTAAAGTTTGGCCCCTGAAAATTGGGCCACCCTGTATATAATATGACATACCACATGGATACACGTAGATATTTGGTTGACCAATAGAGCGTTTTTTTAAAAGTAGAAGAGTATGTCCAGATGAAGTATGGACATTTCTAGAATGGAACATAAAATTCAAAAATGTAATACCTATGTTCTATTTATAAAAAAATGCAAAGTTTTTTGAGCCACCCTGTATACCTACATTAAAAATTTATTTTTAAAATTGTGTATTTAACTAACTACATCAAAAATCGACGGATTCGAGCGTTTTTTAAACTCACATAATAATTTTTATTGGATTTTTATTCGATGATCAAAATTAAATTGAGATAAACCAAAACAACTTAAGACAAAACGAAACGAGACGAGATAAGGCATTGTCTCGTCTCGCCTTTAAAAATTCTATCTCGAAATTTCGAGACGAGACAAGGTCGTCTCGTCTCTCGGTAACTCTAATTAAGGGCGACAGATTTTGCCATGAGTTATGATTTTTCTTTACAAATATTGGCTCAGATGGAAATTGAACTCGATGGTTACCACATATTTTATGATGAGATCCAGTTCTCTCTTAATAGTGGAGTGTGTGATATTATTGATAAAAGAAGGGCAAAAGTTTCATTATAACTCCAGTATAACTCCAGTTTTTTGAGGGGTTTGCTTACCAAATTCATCCCTCAATGAATCACTAAGTGATCACGTGTGAAATGAAGTAATCATATCAGATATTTATGATCAATGGTAGCAGATGTACTATAGATATTCCAGTAAAAACTCCACTTTTATATCAGTACCCCTGACTTTATCGAGAATAACGTTCTATCTGCAGCTTGGGAATGTGTCAAACTTTACGCTTCGCTTAGGGTGCACTGGAAAAGAGAAATGCAAAGCGTTTTTTACGCTTTGTCCGTTTTTCATACAGTCGTGCTTTGTTAGTGTCGCCCTGCTAATTGAATTATCTCAAAGGGGCGAACAAAAAATGCAATGCTGAAATCAGATTTGTTCCTCTAATTTACGTTTATGTAGTCTTTCAGCCACCCTCGTTCGCTGCAGTTAGCTGCTTCAAAGAGAGTCGCAGAGAGTGCATGCAGAACAGCGCAGAATACAAGTTAGAATATACTATATTGATACGGTCATCCATCGTCATTAAGATGCATCTAATGAGAGAGAACAAACCATGGGTTAGATCGTAATATTTCCACCCTTCCGTATTATTAATAGTAATAACATCTATTTTAATACGAAAATAAATTAAAACCCTTAACGACACCCGGGACATTAATTAAATCCGGTAATACATAAATTATAAATAATTTACAGCCACTTAATATATAGCGCCGTCGCCGGGGATTTCATATTATCTCGGGATTTACGAGCTGGATAGTCTGCAGAAAAATAAAAAGGACTTTATACGATCCGGTTGGGATAATACATTTTAAACTGGCACAAATTGTAAGCCTGTTCAACTAAATAAAGATAAAATAGTATCATACGGTATTTGTTGACGGGTAGTCGTAAAATGTACGGCTGCTTCGGTGTGGGATATTGGATTAGAGCCAGAACAGCGAAAACTAAGCGAGTGGTACTTGTGTACGAGGTCCGGAAATCTTAGAGAGCAATAAACAGCATTTTATGTTGGGAATTTCTGTAAAATCGACATTTAAAGGAAGTCATGTTATCAAATCACTACCTACATATTAAAAATTATAAATTTGCAGCTGATACAACCCACCAGTATATCATTCTTGAGCTATCTCCTGCCCTTGCCTATGATGATACGGCGCCTCAAATTCATTATAGTAGTTTGAGCCAATATTGATGGTGTCTTGATAACCTCTCCAGCATGTCGATTCCCGTCTACGTAATCGCGGATTTAGCGCAATCGAAAACCCACTCGAGACGTTGTGTCCGTCAAGCTATAATACCTCGCTCTTTGATAGACTTCATGTGGAGAAGGCCGCTTTAGGTCGCAGGTCCTCCATTTGTGTCAAGTAGCATCCGAGCTGGTTGTCGACGCCCACACCACAAGCAGTGAAAACCGCGGCGTTTGATAGACGAAACAATCTAATCTAATCTGCAGTTTATAATACTGTACTTTCTGCAATAATGAAGATAGACCCATCTTCATTCTATCCACGCGTAGTCTATCAAAGAGCGAGGTTTTATAGCTTGACGGAAAGAGAACGTCTCGCGTGGGTTTTTTGATTGCGATATATTCCGCGACTACGTAGAAGATGCATTATTCAAAGTAACTGGTTACATAACGTAATCCTACCGATGAGGTGAGAGTAAAACAGAACTAATTCAATCTTGAGATTTTGTACCGCAAAGGAAAATATGTGGCCTAGCATTCGATGTTAACCTAAACGGCAGGGTTAGACCTACGTAGTCAAACCAGGTGTTTGATTGAGTACTAATCAGCAATCATAGAATATTCCTGAGAAACCGTTTATGTAGAATTATGTAGAAAGTTATATTTATTACTTACGAAAGTATATTTTAACATATCGATGATGAAAGGTTGAGATGAAAATCCCTGACAGTGTTTCACGGTGTAAAAATGGTGATGATGGTATTTGGTGGTTCAGATGCGGAGTCGATCTCCGCCCGATAAAATCCATTTATTCCACTTTTACGGCTAGCAATTCACTGGAGTAACTTCTAGTAAGTATTCCGCAAGCGGAAATTGCTCTCCTATTTTTTCGTGAGATTCAGACATTCTGGTGACAAAATACGTGTTTCGGTTCCGTATAGTTTCATTTCTTGACTCGGACAAATTCCCCGGAGGGAATAAAAGCTTCATCGAGCCGTATCGTGCGAGAGAAATTGCTCGGAACACACCGAGAGGGATTGTAAAACTCGAATGGCTTCCCCATGACCTACTTCATCCTCTTTGCGAACGTCGGTTCATTTGCTGGATTATTAACAGTACGCTCCGGTCTAGGCGGCTAGGCTGTTAGTTTAATGTCAGTGGATTCAACGCTTCATCAATTAATTAAGCGGGCTCTGGACTGCCTTCTTTGATTGGCATTTTCGGGGAACATGCACCTCTGAATAAGGCACAGTCTTTGAAAGGTTTTTGCCAGGCGGTGCCCGCTAAATGAATTATACGGCTGTTGCTGAGAGACTGCAACTACGAGCGGATGAAAAACAATCCGTCGTGTTTCCTGGCATTTCCCTCCCCCATCAGGAATAAAATATTATCTAGGGCTGGGGCTCAGCGCCTGGGGCAGACCCGGACCAACATGTTTTTTTTTCATGTGCACTGAAAAAAATATATATTTAATATAAACTATATAATATTTTTATGAAAATATTATTTTCGTGAGTATAATTTTCTTTAATTTAAAAGCATATGTCATTGCATCCATACAGTTAAATTTAAGCCGATATATACTAATACCGAATGACATGTATTTAAAATAAACTGTTTTGAATGTGTAATACCAATATATGTATTTAGTTAATATAAGCTGCGTTAAAATTTACCAGAAAACTTTATAAATAATTTCTTAATTTAAGAATTTTAACCTTATTTCAAATATAACTGCGTGTTAAGTACATTTATTTCAAGTATACTAAATTGATCTGACGATTTGATATATTATTTTTGTGTTATTCTATGTTCCACCACCTATTATTGTACGCAAGAGGAACCGTCAGGTCCACGTGGTAGGTTATATTGATGTGCGTGCAAAATACAAAAGTACAAATCTATGCATAACCCAACCATAGTTTAAAAAAATGAGAAAATTGAAATTTCTCTACCAGAGAAATTTCTCTACCAAATTTCTTTAAGATTTTATAAACATCTTATTAATCTTGATACCTAAAAATTTCTTCATTATTTTTGTAAACCCAAGGTCTTTTCAATTATGTAAAAAATTACAGAATTCTTCTTCAAGGACATCTGGTATATATTTCTAACACCAAGGACGCCAAATTATGTGTTCCATATTGACAGATTACTGCACACATTAAAATATCGACTAAAATAGATTTTACAGCTGATTTAAATAGGTGCTGTTTAATCCAAATGGTAAACAATTGAATTCATATAATTTGTTTTAAAAACTGAACCTTAACGAACGTCTTATCTCTTCGGGGTTTTATCAAGAATATATGTTTTACTACCATCCCGGAAAATTCAGCTAAGGTAGGTTGAGGCAAGATCAGACGGAATTTAGACTAGTTGAGATTTAGCAAGGGCTAGCTCTTTTAAATTGTTTAAATAATGAGTCCAAATTTATAGGGTAACACTTCACTGGGCGGACAAAAAATCTGCAGTGTCAAAACTTGATATTTCTGATTACGAATCCTAAAAAAATAACAAAAATGGATTTTTGCACCCATTCGAACTTGCCCCTTGTTATGGGGAAAGATCGGATAACTTTCAAATTCATGATTTAGGTACGTAACGCACGGCTTCGGGGTAAGGTCGAATTCCGAACATGCCCCTGACAACTTTTTCACTATTATTTTAAAAAGTTACTTTATTTTTTAATCATCCAATATTTGCATGGTCTTCGATCTTACCCCATACATGGATGATCGGAAAGCAATTGTGAAGCAAAATTGAAAAACAAATATTTTTATTTTTTACAAATATTAGCAAAACTAAATTAAAATCTTAAGCAATATTTAGTCCTTCGAAATCAACGTTGAAATTAAAATGATTTTGTTCATCCTGTGTTGGATCCGGTAAGAACTTTTCTATATTTTCAAAGATTATTTCATCCGTATCATCCTTTTTCGGTCAAAAAAACTGATTTGCTTCTGTGTTATATCTTAAAAACTTCACAATACAGCCGCGCTTGACTCGGTCAATTTTTACGATTTTTCCAGCATAATATTTAATGGTTTTCTTTGTGCAGTATTTAACCAATATCCAAGCGTCTAATTTAAAGTTTTCCATCTCATTTGCCTCTTCATCGTCTAGGAAATCTAAATCGTTATCAGAGTCTTCGTAGACTGGTTCTAAACTACTTTCACTGCTAGTACTTGGGTGGTTTCGATCTTTGTGTTTTTTAGTTTTATTTGTTGCATGCTTTTTATTATGTTCCGGTAGCTGGTCTATATCTTGATACGTTATCACTTCAGCACCTGCTGCTATTCGTCTTTTTTTTGTGACTTTAGCATTTCCGGAACTTTGCTTTACGGTTCAACTATTCAACTATTTCGGGATTTTAGGGCGTTATATTATTATCTTCTACTACTTCAGATGACCTCCAGAAAGCCATGGTAAATTATGAAATAATTATAATATCTTAACTTTTATAAATGTTTTAAATCGGTATTTACGCACTGCACTGATAAATATTCTTTGTTGGCAAAGAAATGATTTACGACGCAGCAGACCAGTCTATTCATTCCCTTTACACCAGGGCGCAGCCCTAGACAGTTCATCAGGCCGACTTTAAATACCATCCTATGCACGTTTTCAACTACTCTTGGAATCTCGATACCACTGCAAATACATATGTCGAAATTTCAAGATGAGACCAGATTCAATTTCGCTGGAATACACTTTACTACTGGATATTTTCCAAGAGATGAAGATTCGCTGCTGGATCGTTTGTTTGGAAGGGATTTGTCGTGCGGTATCACTCTCTTACAATATTTGAGACATACAAAGGCTCGTGTTTTAATGATGACCCAGTCAAGAGCCCTCCATAATTTCCTGAAACAGCCGCCAATCGAAAGCCCTTCCCATCGTTAAATAAAGGTTATTACCCGCTCCAATTTTCGACTTAACAAGACATCAAATAACGTATTCGTTAAAGAGAAGCCTAGTCTGGCGTGTCAATATTTTCCCACGTTAAATTATTCACGTTCCCTCTTTGCAGTCGTCCGCCGTAAGTACTGAAATTGTTCTCTAACGCCTTTTTCCGTGCCGAATAAAATTTTGCCCTGTTTACCGCATTCACTGTGCGCTGATCAAAGGGCCCTTTGTGAAAAAACGCTGCTTTTTCAATTCTAACGCCGAAGGAGAGATCGCGCTGAATGTGACGCTCTGTGAACGCTGGCACGTCAGTGCATTTTATATTTTATTTTAGTCCGAAATTCATTACGACAAAAATGGGTACAATAACCTAGAAAGTGGTAAATAAATTCGAGGTTCGGCACGTCCGGGGGCCGCTCTCTCAACTTTAATACCGCGGCCACAGACGCGGCTATAAGGAGAGACGAGACAGGTACCATGGGATTCGGTCCGCACCCCGAGATGTCGTGACGTTGAAATTTTACATCTTTCCTCTCGGGGGTACGCGCTTTTTAGCAGCTTTATGTAACATTCAGCTGTCACCTGTATCGCGGCGGCTATAAATATCGCTAAATATATTGCGGAGGCATCGTGCGGGAATACGAAAACGTCTGCCGGTTGTAAATTATATGTTTAACCTGCATTACCGATATTCGTTTTGCATACAGGACTCCGTAGTTTTATTTGAGCGGATGATTTACGGGACAACGTCTCTATGTGTTTATTATGTATAAACATGAGATGCGGCCATTGAGATAGGTAGGTACACGCGGAATTTATTCGGACGTAATGACAGTGTAAATGTGAATGCCTACAAGTATATTTTTCATGTGACGTGAGACGGGGTCGGCTATATTATAAAATACGATAACATGGTGCACGTATGGGAGACGCTTCATATAATATTATACCAATGTTTCTTCGGAAACTGACAAGATAATTAAAACATTTTTCAGACGTGACACTAAAATTTATGGAAACGCTTTCTTGGTCATAAATGTATAGCATTCTAAAAGGTATAAGATTAAGTGAGTTAACTGCGTAGGCGATGCAAATTTAACGATTGCTGTCCGCCGGAAGTGCCAAATGGGGTATGTAAAAAAACTCATCAGGGCTCACTAAGTCACTTGATTAAAGTAGGTGTATGGTTTTATATATATATATATATATATATATATATATATATATATATATATATATATATATATATATATATATATATATATATATATATATATATATATATATATATATATATATATATATATATATATATATATATATATATATATCGAATAAATAATTTACACACATAGTTCTGTGGGAATAATGGAATTGTCTTCAGAAAATAACACTAAGTAAGTAAAAATAAACAAAAGTTATAATTATAATAACTTTACATAATTAAAGAGATTATTCTGGCTGACTGATTACACCGGCCGTGGGCCGACTAAGAAGATCACACACCTACTCTGGTCACGTGGTACATTTAGCGACCTGGCCAGTGGCCAGTCTTTTTAGTCGACCGTGGGTAAACAGGTAGGTCAACTCAATTGGCAATTTTGGGTTGATATTTATTTTACTCACAATCGGTTAGTAATTTATGGATTTCTAACCTTTGAAGTAATCGGGAAGCGACTTATTACTTACTTTACTTTCCCGGGAAAGTACTTTCCCGGCTAGCATCTGTCACTTTTCTTACCTGGAAATGTCAATGTCATTTTTGATTAAAAGATGGTTTAGAAAGAATAGAATCCACTCAACATTTATTTAATTCAGAAACAACAACAACAATAACAAAAAGAAAACTATTTGGAATTATAAATATTAATAGTTACATTGGAATTATGATTACTATTAACGGTTAAAGTAAGACCGTGTTGCTCAAAATTATGAGTTTCAGAAATAGATGAAGACGCCGACGTTTCTGGATTTTCTACATGAGACAACATATTAGCAATTTTTATTTGTCCATGTAATGAATTCTCCACATATCCCTCTGCTACGGTGTTGGATTTTCAACCCCCCAACTTTTTCAACTGTAGGATGTCTCCACCTGTATTTGCTAATAATGTTGCTGAAGTACGTCTAAAACAATGTCCTGTAAACCTGTTAACATTTTCCAGCTTTAAATAAGTTGCTATTTTTTTGGGAAAACTTCCTATAGCATAAAGCCCAAAAGGCTGTCGTGTAATTTTACCAAATCTTATTTGTAAAAAAAATCTATCAGAGTCAATGTTATTACGAAGGTCACAGTATTGCTTTATTATATTTATCCATTCCGATTTTGTAATTACAAATGTACGGGAAGAGTAGGTTTTTGTGACAGGAATCACTATTATAATTCGATTTTCTAAAATATCCAGGTCACTTATTTTCATTTTTAAAAGTTCATCGTACCTACAGGCTCCGGAAATGCCAATAATTAAAGCAACCTAAAAAAATGTAATATAACATATATTTAATATGCACTAAATAAATTAAAATTACCTTTTGAGGAAGATATTCTATCGGGGCATTGTTTAAAAATGTATCGATGTCTGCTTCAGAAAAAACACTTGACTTTTTAGCTTGATATCCCACATTCTTCCTTTTCAAAAATGCCTTCAATTTTGCGTAATTACTAATATCAACATTATGCCTAAAGTTTAATACTGCTCGCAACATCGAATATCTTGACCATAATGTGGAGGCTTTACTTTGTTTGCTTATTTCACAAAAATAAGCAAGAAATACCGTCTCAGAGGTATGCTGCACACCTTTAGCCACGCACCATTTACTGTATAGTTCATAGGTGTTTTCATACCTCTCCCTGCTTTTTTCAGGAATTATTCCTTCAGTAGCTCTCTCTGCAGCTACCCGCACTTCTGGTGGCGTACATTCAAATTCACTATCAGACATTTTTGTAAAATAAACACAATTTGATTATATGTACAATTAATGGCGTCGTGTATCGCCTAAATGTCAGATTCAACAAACTTGTTTTGTTACCTAGCAACGATCTCACAGGTTACTTAAAATAATTCATCTTATCATATAATGAAAATGGATACAGATATTTGAAACGAAATTATTATTGGTAGATTGTGAGTATTAGAAATCCATAAACTACTAACCGATTGTGAGTAAAATAGTATACAAACCTCGCGGGAACTCATTGTAGCCTCGCGTCTGTAGTTTACCTCGGTGCTTCGCACCTCGGTAAACTACCTTGCCGCTCGGCTGAAATAGAGTACTTTCCCGCTCGGTATGTAATGTACTATTAAATATTATTTTCTTATCATATAAGTGGCCTGTTAGCGGCCACTTCCGTTAGGGCAAGCAAAAAGCTCATGAATAACAACAATGTATAGCACGCATCGGCTGCAAAACATTAACCAAGAGTGCCACGATTTCCGAGAGAGAACATTATTAGCTATTATTACAAAGGGACAAGCGAGGCCATTAAGCAACATATTGTCCATTATGGGGTATAACATTTAGGTTATAAGCATCTATAGTCACTTAGGGATGATTCACAACCCTCGACGCTCACCCTCTGGCCGCTGCCGTCGTACGATTATTGCTAATGCGCCATTGTGATGTTGTCGACGTCTCTAGGAAATTCTCCATTTCCCGTTGTTATTCTCCATTAGCACACTCAGTGTAGAGGTAAAACCAGACATTGAAGTGTCGTTTTCTTTGGGGCTCAGTATTATAATCACGTATATATACTCCATCTTTTAGGGAAGGGAAGATGACGCATGAAAAACGAATACCATAGACATAATCTACAATAAATTAGTTGACAGTCTTAGTTAAAACACGTATTTCGGAATATTTCGCCAAACGTGTATATCCTACTTATTTTCATCTTCGTCATCGTTAAGTAGCAGTGAATATTAAACATTATTTTTAGATGTAGACAGAAATGTTTTGAAACAGTTTCTGAAGAGGATCGTTGCTGTCGAGTGTTCTGACAAACAGTTATTTTGAAACCGCTAGTCCCACGTTGGGATAGTCAATTGAGATGGGTTGAATTAATTAATATTTTTATAATCAGTCTTATTATATATATATATATATATATATATATATATATATATATATATATATATATATATATATATATATATATATATATATATATTATTTGGATAAAATGGAAGACAGTTATTACAAACAATAATTTTCCAATATAAGAATAATATAAAGTAAAGTGATTATTTGTAATTTGGATTTAATTTTAAGCGATAAAATTTAGTTTGCAGATACTTACTTTTAATTGCTGACAGTCCTGAGGACTCTCCTTAAAATGGGCGCCAGTTCTTACGAACAATAATTTTGAAATATCTTGGTTTAATATAGATATGGATATAAATACTTGTACCTTTCTTATAACAATTATATTTTGCCTTTTACAAAAATATAGAGCATGAAAATCACTCACTCAGGAGGTTCAAAATAAGCTGAATCATTTAAACTTGTTTTATTAAAATTTTAATGTGTTAATTGAAATTCGAAAATCAATTATTATTAAAGTGATAATTTTCTCAAAATTGAATCTTAAAATGTTAGATATCACATTTCTTTAGAATTCAAGAGGGAAAAGATTGGTTCTTGAGAAATGGGACATAAATTTATTAAGTATTATGGTGTATCAATGGTTATAACCTGCGCTATCATACTATAGCTTAAAATTAAAACACATGGGATATAAAATCCTTCGACATACAATATTCCTTATATATAAACTATTTGGAAAGTTGATGTAAAGCGACGTTTTAATATTGGTATTTTATTACCTTTATATTATGTTAAGCCAACACGCGAAAAATTGAAGTACTACAGCACTGGAATTGTAGACATCTAGCGGCACTCTCGGGAAGCTGGATTGGAAATTCGGCTTGGCTTTGCGGGACACTACTATCAGCTGGTATGACACTATTAACAACGACGTTTAATTAGAAGACATGGAAACTAGCTATTTAGGAAACTGCCTAAACGCTATCCTCAATGCACAAGTTATAGATTAAGTTACTAATTATTTAATATTAGACACAATAACTGCAACTGCAGACGTTTAACTGATACTACTTTTCTTCTAGTTTAAAGTCTCGAACCCTTCTCGATACCAGTGTTTTATTATATATATATATTTTGAATTATGCTTAGTTTAGGGGGCGTCCATAAATTACGTGAGATGTTTAAGGTGGGGAGGGGGTCGAGTCAAATCTCATCTAATCTTACGTTGGAGATAGGGGGGGTCTCGGCAAATATTACGCAATTTTTTTTCTGATTGAAACAAAAAAAAATTATATTATTTTGGTCCATTTAATCCAGATTTTGTACATGCTTAAGATTTAATCTTAAGCGCAATCGTAATACGATTAAGATCTTTCACTAATTCGTTCGAAAGAAAATAATTTCATTCATACTTCGACGTTATACATCGACTGACTGTCGAACCACCATATTTGTTTTATACCAAATAGCTCAATTTAATCTGAATTTACGGTACAGTGTAGCCCGTCCTTTGTTTTCGCGCCACTGTCAGCCGAACGCGCTACTCGATGAACGAGAGCGTACGAGCTGAGTGGCAGCGACACACGGACAGGTTCCAACCTGCTTTGTTTATTCTTGTAAATGTTTTACCCACATTTTGAAAAATCTCACGTGAGATTGGGGGATGGGGAAGGGGGTTGAATAAAATCTCACGACATCTCACCAGGGGGGGAGGGAGGGACAGAAAATTTAAAAAGCACCTCACGTAATTTATGGACGCCCCCTTAGCATTTATAACTAGTTAATCTGCTATAATACGTAATACGATTAAGATCATTCCCTAATTCGTTCGAAAGAAAATAATTTCATTCATACTTCGACGTTATACATCGACTGACTGTCGAACCACCATATTTGTTTTATACCAAATAGCTCAATTTAATCTGAATTTACGGTACAGTGTAGCCCGTCCTTTGTTTTCGCGACACTGTCAGCCGAACGCGCTACTCGATGAACGAGAGCGTACGAGCTGAGTGGCAGCGACACACGGACAGGTTCCAACCTGCTTTGTTTATTCTTGTAAATGTTTTACCCACATTTTGAAAAATCTCACGTGAGATTGGGGGATGGGGAAGGGGGTTGAATAAAATCTCACGACATCTCACCAGGGGGGAGGGAGGGACAGAAAATTTAAAAAGCACCTCACGTAATTTATGGACGCCCCCTTAGCATTTATAACTAGTTAATCTGCTATAATACGTATGTCATACTTATCAGTGCGATTAATTGATTTTCCCGCTTATTTCTTATTACATTGAATTTATTCCGTCGCCACGGGGACGTGGCTAATCAGTGACGATGCAGTTCGCTCTATCTCTGTTATACTTGCGTTTATGAGCTTCAGCAGTCTTTGTCTGATGCATGCTATAAGATTTGTTTATATTTTATGTATAAATTATCATCCATGGGAATAGAGCCATAGGTGTTTCCTATAATACGTGTGAATAAATAAACATATAAAAGCTCATTCCCGCAAAAAACATACTGTTAAGCAAGTTCATAATAAAACCAAGAAAGTGTAACGAGTATCTTATATAAAGTATTATTTGTTATAAAATACACAATAATAATAATAATAAAATATTTAATACTTCTATCAATAAAAACGTAATGAATGTATGTTTAGTTACTTCTCATATTTTCTTGTATAGTGCTCACATTGCTTACTAGTCAAATTCTGGGGCCAGCTGCAGGCGAGAAACGACACAGTCAGTCAGTCAGTGTGTGTGTGTGTCGACACGAGTGATTACTGTTCGACTGCCCTGACCTTATTTAAAAAATAGGGAATAGAGTTGGGCGTGATTATAAAGGAAACCCTTAGACGTTAGTCTTGGGCGCCGTGCCTTCGAGTGGCTGGTCTTACGAGTTTAGGGTTATCTTGTTTGCGACTCGAATGACGCGATAAGGTGTTACCTTGTCGTTGGGATACCTTTTGTTTAGCGGCAATTGTGTATCCGGGGAAGCCTCTACTTATTTTTAGGATGGCACTAGCTAGTCGCTGAAGCATTGGGAATTTATTAAGTTTTATAGTGAGTAACACCCAGTCAAGTAGATAAGTAATAGATATTAATGATATGACTGAGAATAGTATTGGCCGTTTTACTGGAGGGTGTACTGAGTGCTGGTTCGGGGGCAGAGGAACCCCGGTGAGTACACTTGTATATTATGTATGTCAACAGAACAGTAATTGTATATTTTATGTTTTCATGGATTGTGGCCTGGTCCGCTGGTTTCCCGAGAAATAACTCTGTCAAATGAATTGCATTGTAATGATCCACGGAGAAGTAAACAAAAAGAAATAAATAAAAATAAAGGTAAACATTCATATCTTTACAAAAGATAAATTGGTGTTTATACACGAAAGTGTATGAGCTACGAATAAGTGAAAACAACAAGTGTAACGTAATACATCAAGAAAGTAAACAGCGAATTTGAGAAAACTCGAAAATATATACATTTTTTCTCTAAACTGCTTTTTATGTACTTGATTTCTGCAAAAATTAATTCAAATGTAGCGATTTATTTATTGAAAGCCACTGTAGTAATTTACAGAGGTTCCCAAACAATGAAACTTAAACGACATTTCAGGTGTTTCAAGTTTATAGCAAATCAAAACCCAGCGATTAGGCCAAATAGACGGAATTATCGATAACGGCGTGCTTAACTTTTACACGGTGCTGGACAAATACAGAAAGCAAAGTATATCGCCAGTTAGACACGATGGGAGGCCATTCAAATGCAAGGCACATATAATAACGGGGACTTTATTGTTTGTAGTGCCCGCGCGTCCGCTCTCTCTCGAGAAAATAAAACTGCCACAAATCTCCCGGCCGGGATATAAAAGGCACCTCTCCTTATTCTACACCCTTCGCATTATCGCCGTGTATAACGAGCGAAACAACTGCTATTTTATTTACCAAAAACTTTTAAAGGACCACTCGGGCTAACCAAAACTTGTTATGATTTAAATTATGTGATGATTTAATATATTAGGTACTATTACTAGATAGGGCTGGAACCTTTGATGTAACTATAACACTCGGAGTAGTTTCCACAAACACCAAAACACTTTCACTACGCTCGACGAACCGTAACCATCCCGTACGAACCCCGGTTTACTCGTGGTTTGAGTAAGGTCTTCAAAAACGTGGGTATAACAGCGATTCATTCATCGAGTAATAAATTACAACAACTTTTAGACAATCCAAAGGATAAAATTGTTCCAAATGAAAGGTCTGGGATTTACGAAATTAGTTGTAATGATTGTGATCGAAAATATGTTGGACAAACGAGACGATCAATTAACACCAGATTTAAAGAGCATATGGCTCATCTAAAATATGGAAGAACAGATAAGTCTAGTGTTGCACAACATGCTTTTGACAACAATCATAAAATAGATATTATTAATTTAAGATTAGTCAGAAATGTGACCAATAATAAACAATTGGATGCATTTGAGAGCATAGAAATTGTAAAATGTAAAAGTAGTATGAATAGCGACAAGGGACCTATACCGTACAGCCCGCTTTACGCGTTGCTTAGCAACTAATCATTGAAGCGTGACTAATGATTTCACCATAAATAGGGTAGATTTTTAGTTTAAGATTAGTTTTAATCGTCTCCGGATGATGCCAACTTGGTTGGCGAAACGCGCGGCGAGCGAAGTGAAAGTGTTTTGGTGTTTGTGGAAACTATTCCGAGTGTTATTAGGTACTATATATATTAATATATTTGATGTGTGATGATTTAATATATTACTTATAATCAGAAAAATAATGGATGCTTTTTTTTTCAATAACCAAATGGCGGATCCAAAATGGCGACTCTTTTGAGAAAACCGTTTTTTAAGATGAAAATCATTATATAGGGCTGGCTTTTCGAGGTCGATGATCAGGAATTTGATTTTTTTTTTTGAGAAAACAAAATGGCGGATCACATATGGGTGACTTATGTACATTAATAAAATTGAAAAAAAAGGCGCAGCTAATTTTCTACGGGGTTTTAAGTGAGTGTAAGTGTGAACAAGTAGATTCAACATTAAGTGGGTCGGTTCTTGTTACTGCGCGTCGCATAAATAAATTTCGGTAGATGAAGGCGACTTGTAAGTGCCTGCCTAAATACATAAATAATTATGTATTATGCTGTGAATAGATTATTAATATTATTCATAGTATTAATTATATTATTCATAGTTAATAATAATATTCATTGCCTGTAATTTTAATTAAGTAGGAGATCTACAAAAACCCGAGAAGATTGCGTGCTGAAATTTGATGATTCTTGAAAATACTTAAACATAAAAGTTGCTTACAATTTGCAATAAGATTATCCAGTATAATTCCTAGCGCTTTCTCGAGTTAAGTTTACTGGATCAAAATAATGTGTTCCGGCTACATTCATTTCATCCCCTAATAAAATAAATGTTGCGCAATAACTATTTGCATGATTCCGTTGTCGTAGCAAACAAGATAGTAAAAGAACAATATATTTTAAGTAGTTCCGTTGGCGCGGAATTTTCTCTCGACACTGCACCATTATTTGCAGGTCTGGCAAATCTCCTAAACGCGTATCGAGTTTCGTAAGAATTGCACTTGGATTTCGGCCAAGCTCGCCAGATGAAATAAAATCGTTCCCCCGCTGATAGCAAATGACACAAAAACGTTGCTACATTATTTATAAGGTTCAATAAAGGTCTCGCTACTACTATTTCCGAACATATTTCAGCGCGGATTTCCAGACATCACCGTATTATTTTCTATAAAGTTTTCTATTAAAGTTTAATGATTCGTACCGGGGCCGGATTGAAAACTACGGGGAATATTTATGGCCTTTTTAAAAACCGTTGAAATATGAATGAGCGTTTATCTATTTACCGTTTTCAGGTCGTTAATAATGTATACGCCGAAATATTGAAATGTTTACAGGGTGGACCCGTTATCTGTAGTTTTATTATTGTTGAATAGCTCCCTCCAACCCGGAAACGTTGCCCAACCAGCCATTCATCTTATTGGACAAGGTATCGTCTGCTTTACATCTCCAAAGAATGAAATATGCACAATTCAACCCTTGGTTTTTTGCACATAGCCTTTGGGGACATTTTTGGACATTGCCTTTGGGGACAACAAAATAAAAAGTTACTGTTTTGACATTACTCAGTCAACTGTTCATTAGGGGATTATAGTATGTTTGAAATCGACTAGATACGAAGTAGAAGTTCTAGCGAAAGTCTGATACCATATCAGAGAACCGTACTGTATTCTAGATCTCACTAGAAAATAAATGAAACATTGGAAATTAGTACATTTGAGAAGTTCTTGCAATTACGGTATAAAACCATGTTTTAGGGACTTGAAAATCATTATTACTTACTATCGAAAATTATACTAAAAGTTATGGGGTAAAGTTTAAAGGAATCTCCAAAAAACAATTTTCCACGTGAAACAGTACCAGGAAGTTAATAAATAATAAAAAGAAAAAGGGGTCCTAAATTAGAACGATGAACGTTAACGACATCGCTTAACGATGAAGATAAATATGTAGAGCTAAGGTTTTGCTATCTAACTACAAGTGGTCTATTATTTAGGTAAGATACGAAGTATAATTACTGATTCTGAAAATTCCAACAATTTAGTTCCTGGAGGGCTATGTGATCCATTTGATTGTTACATCCGTCTTATTATGTCAATTTCTCCGACACTGCTCGATATCAACTATTGAACTGAATATGGAAGTACAACTTCGTTTAACTTAGCCATTCCTGTACATTGTTTTGTACATGTTTATCATATAAATTAAATAAAGGCATATTATTATCATTATTGTTATAGGCCTTTTAGTATGTCCTAAAAACAGGGCAATAAGATACTAAGACGTTCACTGGTTTTTATTGCAGGAATCGGTCAATGGGTCATTTATGAAGAACCACGGGGTGCTATGAAATTAGAGGGTGGAAATTGGAGATAGGTATGGGCGATGGATCATATAAATCATTTGTTTTTTGCTCGGGTTTTTATGTCTTTATTTCGATGTTACAAACTATATACTTTTCCTCTTTCAATATATCGCAAACGAAGCAAAATTTCGATATACTTTATATGAAACTTTTTGTAGATTTTAATTTCCCATCGACATGGCTTAATTAAATATAAATTTAAAAAAAAATTATCCTGATAATTAACAAAAAGAAAATTTCGATTTTTTTAAATTTTTTGTTTTTTTGCCTATAACTTTTTTGGGGTTAGAGATAGGTATAGGCATTGCTTTATGGAAAAAAAAAGTAGACAAAATTTGCGGGGCCGAAAAATTGTTTGGGTTTGGGAAAAATTTTCTGCTTTTTTTTCGACTTTTATCCCTCTTTTACAGATATTGTTTTCCTTCTCATTTTGTTGAAAAGATTATTATTGCACTCAATAGAATAAGGTATTTTAAGTTAATTTGCCGATAATAAATAACTATTCAAACAAATAAATGTACGTAACCATGGTATTTTTTTTAAACAAAATTGTAATCAAACAGCATGGATTCTAAATGTAGATTAATTGCACAGCAGCACCTTCTGCGCGAGATTTTGCTAAGAAAAAGTGGCAACCACGCGCCACTTTTTCAGGCACTACAGGTTGCCGTGGAAACAGTGTTTACAGAAAATTACAAATTACTTGTTCCATATTTTGCAAATAATCTATGGGTCTCAAATGTGCAAGTAGCCGATATTGTAGTGCAGAAGACGATGTTATTGAAGATATAGATGATGATATCGATATACAGTTCGAGAATATTATTGAAGAAATATAATAGCACCATGGTTATATACATTTGTTTGAATATTTATGTGTATTATCAACCACTAAACTTAAAATATATTTTTTTATTGAGTAAAATAACACTTTTTTCAACAAAATGAGAATGAAAACAATATCAGTACCTATGAGGTCTAAAAAACGAATAAAAATCTATGTTCGAGTGGCCATATTTCGGTCAATTTTTGAACCCAAAAATTTTTTCACCTCAGTATTTTAAGGGAAATTTTGTCTACTTTTCTTCTATAAAGCAATGCACAACTAATCTCCGACCTAAAAAAAGTTATAGGCAAAAAAGCAAAAAAAATTTTTAAAAATCGCTTTTTTTTTCCCTTTCGTTTCAACATTTTAGGCATAAAGAAAATGTTTTATGTTTTTAAATAAGCTATTTCGATGGGAAATTCAATTCTCTACAAAAAGTTTCATATAAGGTATATCGAAATTTTGCTTCGTTTGGGAGATATACTGAAAACCACATAAAAGGATGCAATTTGACCCTATCTCAAATCCGCTATAGCTAATTTAATAGCACTTCGCGGTGTTTTCTTCTTAAATAATTAAATGACCCATTGACCAATTCCTGAAATAAAACCCGTTCCTTTCTATATGACATCGTCAATAGACTATAAATTCGTCAATAGACTATAAGAACAAATTTGGTTACATAAGAAAATTTCAATAACTGGCAAGATCGCATAGTAAGGAAATCCTTCTATAATTCATTTTTAGTTTCGGACACCATTGCCGCAGCGGGGGGGGGGTCCCCCAACAAAGTTAGTCAGCTGTAAACAAAAAATAATCATTGTTGCAGCGCCACTGTTTTACGGACACACATCGTCGTCAATATAACGAAATGTATTATGAAACGGTTACTCTTCTTCGTCAACGAAATATTATAGTTTGCATGTAAAACGAAGTACTAAACAGAGAAACACCAAAAGCTAACAACAGCCTTATATAGACAGAAGTAATTCGAACCATTTAACTGCAGGAGACATATTAATCAATACTTAGTAAGCAAAACTTTTTCCATACATACGTTGGCTATAACCCGGTATAACAACGTTCAGTACGTCAGCAGTATTGTATTGTGAACCCTGAACCCTCAACTGAAAATTCATTGACGCGCCCCTGGCGCGGACCGACGCAAACTTAGCAAAAAGCGAGAACTAATTAACCAAATGCCTGATTACAAGCGCGGGCGGGAATTAAATAGTTTCGGGAGAAGAATATCTGCATTTTCATTAACAGGGAATCCCAATTAGGACCGGCATTAAGGAGCAGCTAATAGGCAGAGACATTGTGAGTCAATATTAATTATTCAATGATCTCAAATTGAAAACTGATTTGCGCAAGCGAGGGTTGTGTTTATGTGGTGCGCCCGATCTCTTAATCTCTCTCAATTACCCCCAGCGAGTTCCGCTGCTTCCAGCTATCTGCCTCACCCTTGTTTCGCACCCCCGCCGGGCGGGCGTCTGCCTCCCCCCGAGCACCCCCAATTAAAACCCGTTCTCGTGCAGTTTGCCGCCGCGCTTAAATATGGTTTTCGGATTACGATTTTAATTTATTCATTGGGCACTTTGATACTGTGCTCCACAAAAACAACGTATTACACTCAGGTTATGCAGTGGTGCGATTACTGATATGTATCTGTATGTTTTTAGTGTTTAGTTTGTACACGTTCTCTTCTGATTGCGTTAAATTGACATACAATTTTGTAATAAATAAAAATCGTCATCAGATTCTAGCCGCAATGTAACTGCTCGTCAATAATGCAAAACTATTGTACATTTTTATAGATATTAAACTTTTCTCTATGACCCGGTTTTCTATGTTTTAATCTTAATCCTCATACCATGGGTATTGTACAGGGTGGTGAAATCCTTCTGCAACATTCTTTGAAATTGAGGAATGTCGTTTTCACAAGAGAATGTTCTCATTTTTTACATAACGATCAGACATTATTATTAGCAAACCAAAATGACTGTATATTACTTTGGAGTATGGGGAAGACATTCATGTATAGCAACGAAAAAAATATGTCCCATTTTCATAAAAAATATAGGGTTAGTTTCATCTCCCCCCACGATGGGGATAATTGAAAACTGTAATAAATCGGCTGCTATTCCCACTGTAGAGGCGGCGACTTGAAACACAGAAAATGAAAAAAATATATTTACTGCAAGTGAAATTTGAAAAATGTAACATGGGGAATACCATACTCTGAGTGCCCTTAAATTTCCTGTCCTGTATCTATTAAGGGCCTCTTGCAACTTCGTCACATCGTAGTCGCGATATTTACGACTACCCTAAAATGACATGAAAAAATAAGTTGCTACGCCTCTACACAGAATTATCCTAATAAACACGGACTCGGAAAAAAATACTACGTTCATATATTATTGACAAGATGTGTTGCACAATAAGAAGTATATAGGTGAAAAAATATGCGCAACATCTACCTTAACTTCAAAAACGCCGCAATCGTATGATGTCCTTGCAAATAACCAGCACTACAAGAAATAAGAAAAAAAAGACTAAGGACTAAGGACAAAGACTAAGGGCATTTAGGGAGCCTATGCTGCGATTGCAAGTCTAAATCTCCGCCCAACAGGTGGCAACACGAGTATTTACCTTTCCGCGCCAGATTGTTTCAACTCGTCCCGTATTTTCAAGTCGCCCCGCATCGTTTTATGGTGCTCCATAAAATGTTAGCCTAGGAGTGTATCGGCGATTTTCAATTTTTATTTTTGTAAAAGTGTCAAAGGTGATAGAAATTGGCACTTTTTCTTATTTTTTTTTAATTTTCAAAACTTAATCTTGGAAGAATGGATTTCGCAGAAACCTTTCAAACATTTCTGCAGGGATTTCGTAAAAATCAATTAGGTATACATGGTGTACACTATCTTATCTTAAACTTGAAATAATAATAAAAATCTTAATTTTTGCCAATATTCATTATCACTATGTCTATAATTGTACCAAAATTGAAAAATTAATGGGGTATTCAATGGGGTATTTGAGGAGACTCGTATTCGAGCGTTTTTTCAAATATTTCGTGATTTTTCTTATACGGGTCAATTCGAAAATGTCCTTTTTCTCGTCTTGATTATAATATTTTCGCGATTTAGACGCATTCATTTGGTCCACTTTGTATAAAGCCATTACTTATTTTTCATGTTCATAAACATACCTTGCATATCACCCAAATCAGTTTTTCGAGTTGTCAAACTGATTAAGATAGTTTTAAAATTGAAAATTTAGCTGAGTAGGCTTAGGGGCTACTTGTCGCCATGGAAATGTAGATTCTGAAACAATCGCAATGTCAATAGTTTTGAAAATTCTGATAATTTTGAAATGGAAAAAAGAAAAAATTCCATAAAAATAGTTTTTACAAAAAAAACAAAACAGACTATTCTAAAAATCTGCACTAAAAACTAAAAAATAATTGTTATTCATTCTTACTGAGAATAAATACAATTAATTTATTATGCCCATTTATTATATACAATTATTATTGTTATTTTTGGAAGGTTTACAAACATATAACAAAGTAGCGTTGGTATACATCTCTAATACTGTATTCGAATAAAAGTTTGGATTTAGGTTTATTTGTAATTGTGGTTTCGCTTTAGGCTCTTATATTCAATTGTAAGTGAACACGTTAGTTAACCTTAGCTGGCACCGACTCCAAAAATAACAATAATTGTATATTATTGGCCTAATAAATTGTTTGTATTCTAAGTAAGAATGTGTAACGTAATTATCTTTTACTTTTTAGTGCAATTTTTTAGAATAGATTTTTTTGAAGTCGGTTTTGTTTTTTTGTTAAAAATATTTTATTTTCTACTTTTTAGTTTAAATTTGTTGTTGTAGGTGTAGTCTCGAAGTCGGTTTTTGTTTCTTTTTTATTAAATTGATTTAATCTCTATTTCGCAATCATATATTAATAGATTAATCAAGTTTATTTTTACTTTGACTGCTACCGACTCCAAAAATAACTGATTATAAATTGTAAATAGGTATATAAGTATCAGTAATTTCGTTGATTGTCCTTTAATGCTCTTTGCTTTGATGTATAATTAAAATATTATTTTCTACTTTTTAGTTTGTACATGTTTAGTTTGTAAGTTGTTTCGAGATTGATTTTCAGCTGCACAATTTGATCCGATATAAATATTTCTAATTAATTGAAATATCTATAAATTAGAGTTGTGACCGGCGCACTCGCCATGTGGTCTGGTATATCTGGTGATCTTCCCAGATCTTAATTTTTGCGGAAATTGACTCATTTTTCACGCGATTTGCATTTTCTACGTAATCAAGGTTACCGGTCTAGTATTCTGATTACAAATAACAAAAAACTTAATTTAGATCAGATCAGATCTTAATTTTTGCGGAAATTGACTCATTTTTCACGCGATTTGCATTTTCTTCGTAATCAAGGTTACCGGTCTCGTATTCCGATTACAAATAACGAAAAACTATGAAAATTCCCGGACAACTATTGAAAACCTGTAAAGAACATTTTTCAATTTTATAGAAGCGATCGTGTGATGGGTCGCTATAGGGATTTTTTGGGTCGCTAATTCCGTTTATATTTAAAATGTTTAAAAATATCATTGGAATATATCATCAAATATCGCATATTATCTTAATAAAGAGAAATACAAACATTCGCTGTTGATTAAAAGACAGAAAATGGTCTAATAACTACTGCTGTGAAGTTAGCCGATCTATAATCATTATCAGATTAATCAGCTACATAAGGGGAATGCGGGAACTAATATTCATTTTATACCGCCTTTGTAATAGCGTGGACTGTGTTCTAGCGACGGCGTCGTTTTCAGGAAGTCCTTCGCCCTCACCGTTTCCCCATTCGCATTTTTGAATTAACTAGAGGTACCTACTACATAATTTTATTTATTAGTGATGCCCGCTGCCCCCGCGCAGTGCTGCTGAGTCTCCGGAGCCGGGAGTACACATAATTTGACGTTTTTATGGAGATAAAAAGCAGAGGAGTGCAAAATAGTACAGCACTTAATTTTCCAAATGAGAGTGGCGTTGCGAGGGTTGCTCGCCTAGCATTAAGGAACATCCCGAGGTTCGTTTTTTATTTAGTGGCGGCGAGGGAGGGAGCCAGGATGAAAATAAAACGTGGCATTAAGCGCTCCTGACAGGCCGAAAGGGATGGCGCAGGGACGCTAAATGGATTAGATACAGACAAGGGGAATGAAAAAATATTATACAACCGGCGATGATAAAAAGGTGAGATTTTAATCCTCGTCCCGGGTAGATGCCGCTGCTGGGATTCTCGTCAGTCATCCGGTTATCGGAATTGTTTTTTATTGCCCGGAGAGGGAGCATTCATTATATTGAAACGCAAGATTGATGTAACGAAAAAGGATGTGCTAACCGAAATTTAAAAATGCCGTACAGAACCCCCACTCTACTTGGCCGGAAATCGACGAGAGAATTAATAAAGGGATGAATGGAAGGGTTTTCTAAACCCCAGAATTGATTTAAATTGAGCGCAGGATACGATAAATGTGTTACCCCCTTCCGCATATACCGGGTGAAACAGAATCATGTTACAGTCCCCTTTTTCCTCGAGGTATATAATGTTTAATCTGTATATGTTTCGCATTATAGTAAAATTTGTCTAAATATGAAATAAAGTAAATTTGCAGTGCGCGAAGAAATTAAAATGTACGTACGTTATAGTTCGACATTTTTTGGATATTTAAGAATTGTGTGGAAACTATCAGACCTACGGACGTCGTTCTGTGCTTAAATTAAAGGCAATTACATTCGCTACAAATTTTCCCTTATGACATTTCCCGTAAAATCTCCCCCGATTTCGGAGACGAAAGTTGACCAAATCTTAAAGTGTCACTTTTTTGGAGATATGTATCTTGGCCTACTATTATACCTACAGAGCTGGTTATGGTCTCAAATTGTAGCAAATTTAATATGCTCTAAAAACGTAAGTTTTTTAAGAAACATGTTTTATGAACAAACGCATATTGTAGAAGATATAGGGAAAAAACGAAAAAACATTTCGCGGTTTTTCGAGTGCTACGAAGTTAGTACAGGTCTTTCGAAGCTGCAAACTTGGATATACCCTACTGGTAGTGGTCCTAACAACATATAAAAAAACAGAACTAGCCATTAGTTTGCGATTTTAATGTACTACATGACTGACCTATAAATTAACTTAAATGCAGGGAGGAAATGATGGATACCACTTTGTGTAAGCAATCATCATAATCAGGCAAAGCATAAGGTCATGCTTTGCGAGCTTTTGGTGGATTTTAGAGCTTCGGGAATGCTTTTGAGTGCTTTTAGTAGCTTTTTCGGAAGTTTGCAGTGCTTTTTAAGAGCTTTTGTAGTGATCCTAAGAGCTTTTGGGTACTTCTTAAACGCCAAAAGCACTAAAAACTAAAAAAACACAAAAGCTCCCAAAAAGCACTTCCCTAATATATTCCAAAGTCACTCTAAAAGCTCTCAAAAAAGCTATTAAAAGCATTACAAAAGCACTTTTATGGCCTATGCAGTTTGCCTGATTATAGTGATTGCTCGCAAAGTGGTATTATTTTCTCCCTACTACAATTACTTATTGACATTGATTTTTTTCCACCTCCAGTTTAATCGGACCAAATTTAGATTTTAGTGGAGCACACTGTATGTTATTTTCAATTTGGATTTCTGCATGATTTTCTGAATCCAATACCACGTATTCTCTACCAATACAGGTACGTGCGCGTAATATTTTAGATGTAACCAACATGCAACCAACATGTCAACCATTATGCTTTAGTTGCACCACATCTCTTTTATGAGATCATTGGATTGGAGAAGAGTGCTAAATTTTTATTTATAAACACTTGGTATATTTAAAAAAAAATCTTAAAATTACATTGCGCAAAGAAAGTACTTTTTCCACTGATGAATTGTTTAAAGGAAGCAAAAGTTTTTGTTGAAAATTATATTAATTTAACATTACTATTATTATTATTATTATTATTATTACATAAGTTACAATACATATAAGTGTGGCAAAACGGATACGTTGAGAAACCTAGAAATTATAGATAACATCTGGTATCAAAATAGTAAAAGAAGCCACTATTTTTACCGTTTACCATTTGGTCTCACAAAAAATATCAACAAAAATTATTGATGTGATAATGATTGGTACAATGTTACAACATTGAATTATGTGTTGTTTATAGCTTTGTATCTGACCCGGAGACAGATTTGTGAATCCTTGTTTCATTGGCGTTTACGTACGAAAAATTCCGAACTTACCAAAGGTGTTTTAATAAATTACGAACAAAATTATATTGGTAAAAGTACACACACTTTATACACAAAAAAGTGCACACACTTTTTACATAAACCATTATTATTGATATGAGTAATTGAATTTTAAATCAACAAGGTATTTTCTAGATATACCTAAAAGGCATTTGTTTAAGTAATATAAATCCGTAGTATGAACCGATGAGATAAGATGTAGATAAAGCTTTAACACACAAAGGCATCTTGTAAACAATCTAAAAAGCCTCTCGAGGATAAAACCATTGTCAGCATGAATTACACGTTAAACATACTAATATTTACACAGCCTAATAAGTACTCTCGCATTGCCGAGTTGAGTAAGTGATGTTTTTACAACAAATTGCCAATTGTTTATCCATTTTCGCGCAGGTAACTGTTTTCTTTGTATTTTAATAAACATTATCAAAGGATCAACGTGCAATTTATTAAGGGCGGTCTGTTGGAAGAATATATTTTCCCTCTGGCAGCGGCCTGTAAATTGATTACGGCTTGAAAGCCTCCACGATTTTTCAGGGATGACTCGATTACTTTTAGACGCGCGTTGAATGGATGCCATTCATTCTAATTTGGTACAAGCGACTTTCCGAGCTGAAATTGAGAGGGAACTTAAATTGGTATTAAGATGAATTAGCCTTTGATATAATATGCGACAGTTCGCCCCCTTGGCGAAACCAATTAAGAAAACTTTGCCAGAAATTAATTTTGAGGAGTGCTCGGAGGGACAGGATTTTTGAATTCACCAAGAATTAATATTATTCTTCACCATTATTCTTTTATTATTCTTCGAAAAAATTGTCTATCCAGCTTTTAGCGAACCTTGCGATAGCCGATAGGGACCTTATTGAATCGGCTACAAAGACCAAATGCTCAGATAGACTAATATGTCAAAATTCAAGATGGCGGAGCCAGTTGAATATAGGCTTTCTTTTGCACTTTTTGCACGACACACATTTTTTTCATTTTTGCAAACGGTTTGAAGATTTTTAAAAACTTTGAGAGCGTTAATATTTAAAAATGGCAGTATTTGCCGTAATTTTTAGGCAAACTATGTGTATAAATAATTATACTTCGTTCCAAAAACCGTTGCGAAAGAACTTTTTTTGCTTTAAATTTTGAAAAAAGTAAGTTAAGTTGCGCCACTTCGTGTAAGACTTATTGTGGACCTATTACCTATTGAGTACGTGACTCGAGACGATCACAGACACAGAGACGTGCATCTACGCGCGTTCGCGTAGATGAAAAAATGTCTCCAGTTGAAAAAAAAAGTCAGCATTCAGTGATGACGAGTGTGTTTCTTGGCCGTGGCGTACGCTTGTTGCTTGTGTAATAAAAAAGGAAACAAATCGAAAATGGAACTAAAAGAAAAAGACAAGCAAGGACTATATATGGGTCAAAGAATGGTATTTGACAAGAAATAAATCATCGCGATAAACCTCTTAAGCAGGAGACTTTGTAGAAAAGTGAAATGGCGAAAAACCGGCGAAACGGTGGGCGCCGGCAGGTATTGGGTATAGTGTTTTTTAGTCGACTGTTTTTTAACAGAGTGGTGTTTTTTAGCCAAAATGGAAGTTTTATATATTGTATTTTACTTGAGTAAATATTAATCTGAAAGTTAAGAAGATGTGATCATAGATGTTCGGGCTAGTGAGTGAATTTGTTTTAGTTATTATTCCTGACCTAGATCCGTTGTAAAGGCGACATATTGACGTATTGAAAAGTTGTTTTTAACACTCATTGTTTTGGAAGATACGAATTTTTTAGTTTTTATATTCCCGAGAATGAAATATTTTTTTGGCGGATTCAGGCGGTAGACAAACTTCGCGGATATCAGATATTTATTATACATATATTTGATAGTTTATAGCCAAAAGTTGATTTTGACACTCTCACTATTTTGGAAGATACGAATTTTTTAGTTTTTATATTCCCGAGAATGAAATATTTTTTGGCGGACTGAGGCGGTAGACAAACTTCGCGGATATCAGATATGTATTCTACATATATTTGGTAGTTTATGGCCAAAAGTTGATTTTGACACTCACTATTTTGAAAGATACGAATTTTTCAGTTTTTATATTCCCGAGAATGAAATATTTTTTTGGCGGACTCAGGCGGTAGACAAACTTCGCGGATAGCAGATATGTACCTATTCTACATATATTTGATAGTTTATAGCCAAAAGTTGATTGTGACACGCACTATTTTGGAAGATACGAATTTTTCAGTATATTTAGTAATATTTACTAAATATGCTGAAGTAATATTTTTTTGGCGGACTCAGGCGGTAGACAAACTTCGCGGATAGCAGATATGTACCTATTCTACATATATTTGATAGTTTATAGCCAAAAGTTGATTTTGACACTCACTATTTTGGAAGATAGGAATTTTTTAGTTTTTATATTCCCATGAATGAAATATTTTTTTGGCGGACTCAGACGGGTAGACAAACTCTGTCGATAGCAGATATGTATTCTACATATATTTGTGAGTTTATGGCCAAAAGTTGATTTTGTCACTCACTATTTTGGAAGACGAATTTTTTTAAGGTCAAATTGTGTTGTTTTTCCTAGTGATTTGTGTTCTCGTTTTAAACTCTGTTAGAGCATAAAAATATACATACAATATTCTCGCCTTAATCAGACATGATCGGCGACTGCTTTCAACAAAAATATTCACGACTGACGAATAAATCTCTGCGTGTGTAAAATTCGGCCACACATGTAATCAAGACGCGTGTGGATCAAGATTTCTCTGACGAGAGAACGACGACGTCCCTTGATGTTTTTATATGCGGGCAGATGTACGTAAATGCATCGGTGCATCGCCAAGCTGACTTAGATCATTGATAAACAACAAATAGCAGAGGGCCAAAGTTAGAGCCCTGCGGTACTCCTGCCGTATTTTAATACATCTTCAATTTAATGAAATGTATTGTAAGAAATTATAAACGATCTGCTAGGTGCAATTTGAAGTCGAATTAATTCGTTAGAAAACCCAATTTTTTGCAACCTAGATTTATTTTTTATATAATGTAGGCATTGGTGCTTTAACCTGAACATGTTTAAATGCTCTTTTTCCGCAACCGTCCCTTCACGAAATGGTTAATCCGCAATGTATACTGATTGTTTGGCTAAGAAAATCGGATTAATATCCTGAATTTAACACAAAAAACTTGCGGCTCATATATTTACGTAATAAAACCCCCAAAACGTAATTACCCAGGGCAGGGCAAGGGTTGCCATACGTGTTTTTGTGACAATTTCCCTCGTCCGTAACAAACCCCGGCTATTTTCAGCTGCCTCCGCCCAAGACAAAGTGTAAATGTTTCATGTAAGTTTTAATTAAGGAAGGAGAGTTAAAACCGGATTGCAGAACACATCCCTCTAATCCACTAAGTGGTCGAAACAATCAGTATTAGAGGCGGGTCGGCACCGCAGCCTGGAATTCAAGTTTGTTTTCGTGGTTTGGCTGGCTGCTAATAGAGCTGGCTGCGAGTCTGCTAGTGGAAGGTTCGGCTAATGATGAATGTTCATTTGGATTTCTATTTATACGGGATTAGAGCCTGGGGAGTTTAATGAGATTAACGAAAACAGGCTTTTGCTTGCGATTATTTGTCAGCTAAAATGTGTCAGTGGAACATGTAAATTTGTTTTGGAGATTTTCAAAATTGTTTGCTATTGATAATGCAATAACAGCGAGTCAGTCTAGCAGTGGGTTTTATGAAACATAGTTTTAGTGTCCTCGTAAACATAGTGATTCAAGTTAATTGTAATATACACGTAAAACAGCACAATATCCCTGTCACGACATTGTACGTAAACTATAAACTCCTCTATATCCAGGTAAAACATCCAGATTTATATTCAAACTGGATCGTGCCTGGAAAAGGTTAAAATGTCGAGCAATCCTTCAGCATTTACGTCTCATCGTTTATGCCTGTATATAAAAAGGGATATGTGCATATTACACATTTCTCCAACGTACCGTAAAGCGTAAAGCTACTGGCTTTACGGGTGGCGGTATCTTTATCTATTAAACATTTTCTCTCGAGTGCAGGACAATGAGTTTCTCAGTTTATTGCATGGGGCGGAATTTCACCGTAGGAAAATAGATCAATCTGAGTAGTGGGAAGGATTACGGAAAAACAGTTTTGGCTCTTATCTCCCGAAATGTCACGCCCAAAGGGGTCTCGCAAACAGGGGTGTGCATCTGAGATGTGAGCGGTTACGATGTCTGCGCAATGTGTGGGTCCCTTGTTCGTTGCACAAAAATCAGATACACCTCCACCAGTTGATAACATGTGGCGCCCAACTAAAGCAAATAAAACTAGTGATATATTATAAAATGTGCAACATTCTTGGATACTTTCGTAGATTCGTGTATTTAATGTAAAAACAAATTATGTAAATTATTTTTTTGCGGCAATGATTGATTTAATCTACCGTTTTATTTTTCTCCTCCTTTCAATTTTTCAATATAAAAAAAATAATTAATTATTTTTAGTTTGTTGAATTTATCCCAGCGACTTTTCGTAAACGCCATTGAATAGAAATTTAATAATAAATGCTATTTATTAATCGATAGAATATTATTTCTTATAATTATTATATATGATTTGCCCCCCCCCCCCCATGGTAAAGTCAATAAACTGAAAATATCTAAATGAGGCATTGATACTAAATGAGCATAATACTAGACCTGTGTTTTGACGCTTTTTCACCTACAAAATCACCAGAAAACTAAAAAATCTACATTTACATATCCTGACGCGGGTATCACCTACGTAGTAACCATTACCAGGAAACTGCAAATTGTTATTCTCCATCTTGACAAAAATTTCGAATACAGATTTTGAGTCGAATCCAATCATAAATGGTAAAATGCAACAGCCATCTTAGAAACGCCATCTTGAATATTTATTTTGGCAAAATAATGCGATATGCGACTTAAAATCCCGACGTCCGCAATCTGGAAGCTGCCATTTTGAATATAGGTTTTGACAAAAATTTGTGATCTGCAACCCCAATACTCCCGAAAACATGATTTTTTTACTCGAATCGGGCTATGAGTGGCAAAATTGGAGCCGCTATCTTGATTATTTGTGATGAAAAAACTCCTGATCTGCGACTCCGAAAACACATCCACTACACATGTGAGGTAATCTATAAAAAAATAGAACAGTAATGGGCCGAGATTAGAACCTTGAGCCACATCTGAGGTTGCTATGAAACGTCCAGATGCACGATGCATGCCCATGGAATATTACATATTGTTTTCTACCATTTAAATTTAAAAATTCAATCGGGTGACTGCTGAGCTGAGTGTGCAATTTTGTGCAATTAAATGTGTGTTGTCAACGGAGCTCAACGGAAAAGGAGGTCGTTGTCAACGCGATTTCATTTTGATACTCAATGCAAAAATTCATTTAATCAATTGAAACACGCTCTAATATTCGCTTTTAATTTACCTTAACTTTGATGAACTATTCTTATTAACAACAGATGCAAGTGCATACGCTATTGGTGCTGTACTCACAAGGTTCCATAGTAAAAGGTCTTCCTATCGCTTATGCATCTTTGTACCGATTCTAATTATAGTACGATAGAATGCGAACTATTAGCTATTACTTGACCAATAAAACACTTCAGACTTTTGGTAGAAAGTTTAAACTAGATCGACCTTTGACGTTCTATCAAAGATCCAGGTACCAAATTCGCTAAGATATATGCTTAAACAATGACCACAGGCAATAAATATGAAACTCGGATTATGTCATGTTACCACCATTTATCAACCACCACGTAATCCTAAATGTAATAGGGTGTAATAAAAAAAATCAGATATTTGAAGGGTCACTGAATTCCTTATATTGTGCCTTTTTTAACTTATTTTTTGCCTAAACGAAAAATACTTTTAAAACCATTACATACTTTCCATTACATACGATATACCTAACACATACTTTGCCTATATCGCAACGCAATAATTATTTCAGCGGCTTTTATACGAATATAAAATATCGTGTCTACCGGAACTAGATTTTAACAATTTAACGCAGCGGCCCAATAATTATTTATTATTATAATATCAGCTTAATAATGCATGGCAATTATTTCCTAATTTACTATGCATTAATATATTGCAGATTATTACATTACAACAATATAATCGACACACACATAACAGTTACCCATAAAATAATAATAAAGTGAGAATTTGCTCGCAATGGCGTAAAACGATCGGTTAGGTAATTAATTTCCCCTTACTGCGCCAAATTTATTACTGTTTTATATATATATATATATATATATATATATATATATATATATATATATATATATATATATATATATATATATATGTAAACAATGTGATGAAGTCTACATTGGTCAAACAATGCAACTCCTTGAAGAACGTTTAAAAGGTCACAAATATTCAGCTAATATTACAGCTCTAAAAAAACATTCTAATGAAACAGGTCATCAATTTAACTACGAAAATACTAAAGTTATTAATAAAGAACAAAATTATAAAACACGCCTAATAATGGAATCAATTTATATTCAAAAAAATCCTAATGCATGTAATAACAAGAAAGATACAGAACATCTTTCTACAATCTACAATCTGTTAATATAAAAGTATTAAATAAATTAACAAAAAACATTCTCTCTATATATAAACTTATATACGTACATACATACCTACTTACTATAAATATACATCTACATAATATTAACATAACCAAAATTAGAATAATAATGAAATATAAAATAGCTTAAGTTCGTAGGGTTTCTTGGCTGTTCTTCCCTATGATACTAATCGAACAGTCTAGTAACCTTAAAAATTAATTAAAACTGTCATATTTACCTGTGTCAAATATGTCACAAAATAAAATACTCTTTTGAAAAAGGCCCAAGAAAGGGACCGAAACGTCAAGTAACCTAATCAGTCGTTTTATTGCTACTATCCCAAGATAAACCCTCCAAAAAAAATATATAAAGATAGCAAAGAAATTAGAAGATAATATATATATATATATATATATATATATATATATATATATATATATATATATATATATATATATATATATATATTGTGATGTTTTTCTCGATCTTGCTCAGGCTTTCGGCTTTCATTTTATTTTCGTTTTCAGAGAAACTCGATATCGCCAGCCGAAAGAGAGAAGTACAGGCCCAGGACGCCCCAGGAACCCGAATTGAAAAAGCCCAAAAAAGAAGAAAAAGACTTAGGCCACGTAAGTATTAAAGTACGTCGATTTTTTAATCTACTGCGTGGTAAGATTAACATCCAGCGGGAGGGAGCACGAAATCATAGCGTTTTTTTCTTCTGCAATTAAAACAAATGATGTATAAGTGACAGGTGTTCACTGAAGGCACCGTTTAGCTGTAGAACGTTCCTCATGTGGTCGTAATGACTTCCAAGAAACTGCGCGCTGTTCCCAATGAAGGTTGGTTGAATTTATAATATTCGCGTGATATCAAGATATCAAAATGCACTGTGAATGGCCTATTATATGGTAAATAGACCGTACTTGTCGCAGAGTTAAGTAGCCTACGCGAATATCAAGCGGCAGTCGCAGTCAGAGGTCTTTCAGACAAGTCTTTATCTGGCGATCGCAAATCAGTTGCATGTTTCAGGCATGTCTTGTCCGTGTATATGTGCATACAGATATATTGCGCTGGGGTACGGGTATTTCATTTTCATTGCTACACAGACTGGCATGCAAACATGTCAATGGCAGCGACAAACGCAGGGCGGTTCTTAGAACTCTTCTTCTACATTGGTTTTTCTTTTATCCTGATATGAAGATGTTGATTTTTATAGAAGACTATTTTAATTAGTTTGCTCCATATACAAACATAAATTTGATCGGTAGGACTGTTTAACTTGAACCTCAGTTGCTAGTAATTAAGAATTATCTCTTTACTTTTTGTTTACTTTACTAGAATTATGCCGTCACCTTTTCAAGAGGAATAACTCGTAAAATTAAAAAAGGAGTGACATATTTTATTCAATATATCTGGAATGTAAAATTCTACTAATATTATCTTATTTGAATTGGTACAGGTAACAGGTAAATCTTTGAACGTTGTAACACAATCAAGTGGACTATTATTAATATAAATTATAGTTTAAAAGAACTAAAAAAACACTCTTTAAAGGAAAGCCGAACTAAGAAGTAAAAATAATGTTTAACTCAATTGTAACTCAATATATTTAATTATATTGAGTTAAGAAAAAAATGTTGTGATTTATATTCTTTTTGCAAGTGTAGCCATATATAATACAAGTCATACATTTTCGTAAATCGTGTTTATATGGTTTTGCTCCAAACATTTTTCAAATTTATAACAGCTTCTTTCATAAATATTTTTTGATTTTTCTGAAATTACATCCATCGAAGGCAAATTTGCTAGCTCTTTTACTTCTGGGCAACAAATTCTTCACTATTCATTTTATTGTATTTATTGTATGTAGTATATTTTCCTTTAAATCCGATAGTATAATAATATATAAATTGAATTAATTTAATTCGATACTATTGAATTAATTTACTCGATAATTTCACGCACTGACAGAACTGATATGACAGCAGTTGTTATTTATTATATCTGGCCTTAATTCAGGTTACAAGAAAACATGAAAATTGTGTGAAAAATTTGCAGGACAGCAAGTAAATCTTAAGAACATACTATTTTAATTTTCCCTATCATTTTAATAACCATAAGCGAATAAAACACATTGTATGACACACAGACGTAAAACTGTTTTTCGGAGTCCTACGAATTCCCAGCCTATTTATATTTCGTAGGCGCCCAAAAAAACTAGATTTTTCGTCCTTGTGACATAAACTACTATTTTTGTCTATCACTTTTTTCTTATTTTAAATTTAGTAAAAAGCATTTCATTATATTAAGTTAACATTCATTTGGACTTTAGTTTTTTTAAACTATATAATTTATTTTTTACTTTTTAGTTCGGTTTGCTATAAAAGCGTTTTTTGTTTTTCTTACTTCTGTTTCCCTCTAGAGTGTGTTTTTTTTAGTTTTTTTTAAACTATAATTTTTTCACTAAAAAATGATGATTAGCTTTACTTTCTGCTATGAAAAAGATTAATTTTTGTGCTGGTTGGTCCGAGATTTAATGAATATATAACTTTCAGTTAATTCTATATTGTGGCGAATGCGCCAACGTGAGACAAAATATTATGTCTTGGTTTTTGATGATTCTGGTGAGGACATTAGGGCAAAGTTGTCAAATTATTGTATTGTCATCGGTCCTTGATAAGTGTGCAAAGTTTCAGTTTAATCTGACGTTTTGAGGTGGGTTAAAATCTCGTTCAAAGATTCCGTTACATACATACAGGTTGTCTATAGAGATACATAGTGTAGCATTTGCTTACATAGCAACGGGCCTAAGTTAGAGCCTTGGAGAACACCTGAGATGACTTGAATTTCTTTTCACCTAAAATTGTTAACTGAGTTTACTCGTACAATTTGTATCCGATGCAGTAAATATTTTTCTATCGACTTGGGTAATAATACATTTATTCCCAGTATCAGTATCAATTTGTTCAATAATATACTATGATTGACTCTGTCAGATGCCTTGGAGAAGTCCGAAGACACAATTCATTGTGTGGATATGAGTTCCCTTTTCCAATGCAAATGACACATTGTTTGTGTATGTCAGCAGATTTAATTCTGTGGATTTTCCTGTACGAAATTCAAATTGTTGGCGGCAGATGGGCAATGACTTCAGATGTTATGAAATCGCTTATAATGTTTTCAAAAAGTTTAGATATGACGCTATATGTTCCCCTTGAGAACATACGCCATTTGAGTTAATTTTTTAAATTATTTTCATAAGATCGTTGCTTGGGAATAAGATCAGGTTGATTTGTTCCTTATTTTCTAAAAGACTCATACAGCACAAAATCTGGATTTATAGTCAATGTTGGGATGATCCTTCTCCGACACTTTTAAGGCAATATTTCTTCACGGTTAAAATGAAATATTTGATCTGTGCGAACTAAAGAATGTCTCATCAAGCTTAAGGTTAAAGATAGACCAGAAGTTAACCCGAGTTAAACCCGAATTAGTAGTATCGGTATCAGTTCTATAACTTTCCAAAATAAATCCATCTGCTCGTACTTAGGTCTTAAGCTTCCCTAATTCCGTGCAGAAACAGCATTTTCGAACACACTCGTCGTGTCAATATTGACTCTAGTGTGTAAACACACAAATTTGAAGAATTAAGCAAATTTATTTAAATTTCTGTTTGTCCTATCCAAATATTTGGTGTAAAAACGTAATATAAATTTAGAATAACGTAACCGAAAGCAAATAAACTTAAATTTATGGGTAGTGGAATGGTTACATAAAAGAAAAGATATGACTGGCATCTCGTAACAAAGCTAATATTTAAACCTCGGGAAGTCGTAAATTTGATGCGTTCCTGGTGTTCATTTATCGCCTGTTCGAACAATCCTTTCATGTTTCAATCCTTGGTTTGTGGATATTACTCGACAATATTTTTAGTATTATTATATACTATTATATTACTTCAAGCTCGAGTTTCCCCTTTTTAGAAGAAAATAGAATTTATATTGATGTACGTATGATTATTGTATTAATACTATGAAACCTACAGCTCTCAACCATAGATAGTTACCTCAAAATAAATGCAAGGTCATCGTTCCGGTCCTGGGTCTTTTAACGCTATTTCTATTCTATAATTTCTAACGTTAAATAAAACAATCGTACAATTTTTCAGCCATTTTTGTGTCTTGAATGTTAAAACAGTCTATAATAATTTGATTAGAGGTTTCCAACAGGGGCGGTACCGGTACCGCCTCCATTGGGCGCTGAAGCCTTTCATGTGGGCGAAGGTAAATCGGGAGCCTCAGTTTTAAGTTTTGTATTTTCGCAGTTAAATTTTTTATGACCTGTCATTAGAATGTTTTTTTAGAGATGGAATATTAGTTGAATATGTGTGCACTTGTAAACGTTCTTCAAGAAGTTGCATTGTTTGACCAATGTAGACTTCATTGCATTGTTTACATGGAATTTCATATATACTATTTTATTACAGTTTTTTTATGGGTATGGTCGTTTTTTGTGTTGAAATTGGTATATTTATCAGACCATGTTGTTTTTCTATTCCATTTTGTTGATATTTCAGTTTTATTATTTGTAAGAGAATTAAATCTAAAAATATATATTATTTTTTGAATGATAACTATTGAATTTATTTAGAATTTTTATGTTCAATTGGAAATGCAGTCATGCAATCATCAACATAACGTTTGAAAAATGGTTTTTTATATTTTAATGTTGGAATTATGTTTTTTTCTAAATCTTCTGGGTACTATCAATTTGAATTTTACTCTGGAAATTTTCTTGTGCATAAACATGCAGTAAGTGGATACAATTTCCCGACGCTCCCAATAAAGCGGTATATTATTACGAGAACGGCGTAATCGGCAGGATTTTATAGTCAGTTTTAAGTACACGCTCGGTGTATACACGATCGCTTTTTATTTAGAATCTAGCAAATCTAAAACGGAGCATTATATTTTTATGTTCGGTGGCCGACTGTCGTTCACAGCTTGAGCCATAAACGAGCTATAAACAGCGCGCAGTAAATGCACGGGGAATGTTTTATTGTAATGTAAAATGTCTCTGGAGACGGCATTACTCCCGGCAAGTGTTTCAAGAAGTGCATCCAGAGAATTACCGCCACCGCGTGACCCAATTTTTAAATGGGCGCTTTTGTTTCGACGGATGTCTTTCTCCGGAACATTAGACTTATCGTCCGCCGGGGAAGAGGCAAATATTCTAAGTGCAGGTCCGGACCCGCGGACCTGCCAAGTAAATAAAACTTACTTTTTAAAAAACATCTAGAAATATTCCCTGATATACAAAACGTCCAGATTTTTATAAACTCGATTTTCGATCTCTACATCAAATTCGAAGAAACTGGAGTTTACTTATTTTTACTCATAAATACTTGTTTAGTAATTTAGCAAACAGTTCATAATTGTAAGAATAATAAACACAAGGCATTAATTTATTTCGTTTTGATATGCATTTCTTCCGGCCATCGATATTTGACCCTGAACATTTCAAAATTATTGCTTGAAAGAAATGATTGCTTAATTGCATTCAAAAAAATCTCCAACTCACACTAAATTCGACAGCTAGCCACATTTATGACCTTTGATGAAGTGGGGTATGAATTTAACGTTATGCCGTTTGGGTTAGACCCTCCACATTTCAAATAGTAATGATCAGGGAAATTCTCACATGACAGCAGGACCCCAAGGAACAGTACACAATCTGTAAAAGGTGTGCGTCATTTCACCCGCAAAACACCTTGAAATTGTAAATTTTGGGGTTTTATTCGCCAAATTTATAATAAAATTAAGATACATCAGTTATCTTGCCACAGTAACAAATGTCCAAGTCTAAGATTGTACTATCGGTAGATTCATCTCCATGAAATTAATATTGGGTATTTGGTATCAAAATATGATTCGATTCGTTCTTTTTATAGCATAGTGATGGTGAGAAAAGCGACCAAGACCTGGTAGTGGACGACGCATCCGAAGACCCAGTCTCTCCACCAAATGGCACCACCTCCCCAAGAGAAAACGGAATAGACAAATTGCCTAAAAAGGAACACCCTGGCCCTCATAGCCCAAGGTCAGGCACATCTAGTAACGCGTCGACCCCTTCTACAAAGAAACTAGATGGAGACAAGCCCACGACACCTATTTCCAAGTCAGTTACACCTACATCTGCTGCAGGATCGTCTTCAGGAAGCAGTGGATTAAAACCGGTAGTAAAGCCACCGGCATTAGGGCAGTATCCTCCATATTTAGCCATGTCAAACGGTAAGTTAATGATAATTAATTGGCTGATAGCTCCTAAAACGATATGCTGTTTGATATATTTCGCGTTAATACTGACGATAAACCATATACAGGGTGATTCAGATCTTCTCCATAAACTTTAAGACGATAAACAGCCCTAAAATCGAAGTCGACACCATAAAAAATTCTAATAAAATGATAACACAACGTGCGTAGTTCGCGATGCATTTAAGGCTGCGAGTCCTTCTGTCAGTGTATCGTCACACTGCGTAGTGCGTTGTACTTGATCTAATAGCGTGGATCTTATCTAAATACGCTCCTGGTTTTACAAATATGTGTTTTAAAGTTATTTTTTAATTCATTGTTACATATGTACCTGAATTATTTTAGGAGCCGCCCCCCACGAGCTGCAGGCTGCCGCGGCTGCAGGTAACTATGGAGGGCTGCACAACAACCTGCCGCCGGCCCTAAACAACTACCCTCGGCCACCCCTACAGGTGGGATACGACCCACACTCGCAGATGAGGGCGCCCGTCGTACCGGGACTAGGGGGAATCCCCGGAGGAAAACCGTGAGGAGCCTCATCCTTACAAGGAGTTACATTTTTCACTGTCCGATTTTTTTTTAGGGCGTATTCTTTTCACGTGAGCGCTGAGGGTCAAATGCAACCGGTGCCCTTTCCGCCGGATGCCCTTGTAGGGCCAGGAATTCCTCGTCATGCAAGGCAGATAAACACATTGAGTCACGGTGAAGTAGTGTGCGCGGTCACGATTTCCAACCCCACAAAGTACGTCTACACGGGAGGGAAGGGGTGCGTCAAGGTTTGGGACATCAGCCAGCCCGGCTCGAAGAGTCCTGTGTCACAGTTAGATTGTTTGGTAAGATTTTTAATTAAACATTAATTAGCAACCATTTAACGGCATTCCTGCTAGCTTATTTAGATGAAACTCATGAAGTTCTAGTAGAAGAAGAAGAAGACGAGTAAATGGTAAAAAATATCTCAAATAAAATGAAAACCTTATATATACTGTTATAAAAAAATAAAAAGTGTCTTCTATGACAAGAGCCTCCCATGTCTATATGACCTACAATCATATGCAGTGTTGCCACCGCAGTCAGTAAGTTTTCAGTACGTAGAGGAGAAAAACAGTACGTCAATACCCTGCTCAATAATTTCAGTACGTTTTTACATTTTTGTCTGTTCACATTTTACTAGAAAAAATTTAAAAAAGCTGTCATGGTGTTGGCACTGGCGGGTGGTGGCGTTTATAGTTTTTGGAATTAAGTCAGTCATTTTCGCGTCTAGCAATAAGGTCGAGGCCATCTGTCAGCACAGTCGCGAAACATCCCAGCAGGCATCAGCTACATAGGAAAGCATTTTAGCCCTGCCACCAAAATGATTGCCAATTCCATGTTTGGTCGTTTTCGTTTTTTTTTGTTTTCTTTAATTATATAACTAATTTTCGGAACAAATTTTAAGAGAGTATCAAGAAATTGCTGATTTGATATCTTGATTTCACTGTCACGTGCAAATCATAGTGTTCGTAGTTTCTTGCAAATAATTTTATAATTATTATTATTACACCCAATTATGCAGATTAAACACAGACCTCTGGCTCTTTGTCAAGTATGCGCACGGGCCACGTACCGATACCGATTTCACATGAATTTAGTTCCAAAACTAATGTGCTAAGTCAGCTGTGCATTTCATAATTTTATTTTATTAATTTTATTATTTGAAAAAGGTATGGAATTCCGAAACTGTTTCTTTGAAAGTCGGTATTTTTGTATAAATGGATTTTGCATTGAAATTCTGAAATGCCAGGAAAACGCGTGACCTTGAAAATTTTCAAAATTTATGTGCGGCGCTATTAGGGTCTCACGGGGCATTTCTAATATCTCGGACCCCCCAAAATTAAATCCTGGCTACGTCACTGTGTTATTACATCTTCTATTGTGCTCACATTGTTTTTTGTTTCTTATAAAGAACAATATTATTTGTTTTATTTTGGAAAATTGTACCGAGGGGCGGCAAACTGGAATCTGTACGCGGGCGGCCAACACCCTAGGAACGGCCCTGCCACAGGTCCTACGACCTTGAACATTGCACAACGGTGTATTAGTACTATATTCCAAAGTTGGGTCTCTGCTTTTTGCTTTTGGACAGTGGACGTTGAAATTGACATCTGGTTAATAATCTAAATTTGGCATTTAAAACTCGTCCACCATGCTAAAATCAACTTTCGGCAGATGTTCTGCGCTTCCTATAGAAAATTCTGGCTCCATTTTCAGAAATAATGTACAGAATCAAAGCAAAACACAATTTGCAGAGAACACACAAAACATCACGACAAAACTAAGCGTTTTTTCTAAGACCTAACAACTAGAGCTTAAATCGAAGCTATATGACGTCATTCAGACTCTTGACCATGAGTGCTCAAATTGCTATAATAAATATTTATTTTTTTATTAAACCCTGTGAGATTTTTATTTGAAACAAAGTTGCACTAGGTGAATATCTATCAGCTTTCTGGTGAATATCTGTCAGCTTTCAAATAAACATATTTGTTTTAAACATATTTGTTTTGAGAATCTAGTGAAAAGACACATTGTGACAAAACTGGTCCTCCTTTGCAGACCATGTACACGTATGTTTAAGTAAATTTTCCCGGCCAGCAATTACCGACCGGTACATTGTGACTAGTCGACCGACTAGTCACAATGTTTATTATTTTGGTTTTATTTATAAAACACTGTTTTATTTATTTTCGTACACATATTTATTTTAAATCTATTTTTATAAACAATATATATATATATTATATATTTTTGAGTTCAATTGTTTTTTATGTGCGTGGGCGCGCGTTTTGTGCATGGTTTGTGGTTTACTGTCACAAATTGACATTTCAGTGCATTCGCCTAAAAATTCAGTACGTTTATATGGTTTTTACAGTAAGCTCAGTATCTTCAAGTCTAAACCTCTGGCAACACTGTTTGTTGGTTATACTTCTAACCTATATTTATGTAAAAGCTACCTACACTGCGTGAGCTCACACTGATATATTATATATTGCCTCAAATAATGTAAATATTAATAATACTATAATATTCTTCTCTTTGCTTTCTAGCAACGTGATAACTACATTAGATCTGTGAAGCTTCTTCCGGACGGCAGGACCCTGATCGTGGGCGGCGAAGCCAGCAACCTCTCCATCTGGGACTTAGCCAGCCCAACGCCACGCATCAAAGCCGAGCTAACCTCCAGCGCCCCAGCATGCTACGCACTAGCCATCAGTCCCGACTCTAAGGTGTGCTTCAGTTGCTGCTCGGATGGGAACATCGCAGTGTGGGACTTGCACAACCAAACCCTAGTGAGACAGTTCCAAGGCCACACGGATGGCGCCTCGTGTATAGACATTTCCTCGGAAGGTACGAAGCTGTGGACAGGCGGTCTGGACAACACTGTGCGGAGTTGGGACTTGAGGGAAGGCCGTCAGTTGCAGCAGCATGATTTTAGCTCGCAGATATTCTCTTTGGGTTATTGCCCGATGGGCGAGTGGTTGGCTGTGGGTATGGAGAACTCGAACGTTGAGGTTTTACATGCTAACAAGCCGGATAAGTATCAGCTGCATTTACACGAGAGTTGTGTGTTGAGTCTGAGGTTCGCTGCCTGTGGGAAATGGTTTGTTTCTACCGGGAAGGATAATTTGCTAAATGCTTGGAGGACACCATATGGTGCTAGTATATTCCAGGTAGATTTTAATTTTTATTCAATATAATTTTTTTATTTTCCAACTTCAAATTAAGCTTTAATGTGTAGCAAAACATACTCTGTACAGTTTAGCACGTTGACTGCCATATGCATCTAGAGTGCACCACACATGTATTTGCCGCTAGTGTCATGTGATGCATATCTGTTTCATAGGTTAACATGCCATTATTTTACAGTCAAATTTTTTTCCGGCCTGTTCCACAATAAAATTTTTGCGAGTTTCAATTTTAAATTTCACTTCCACTGTTACGCATCTTCACTTATTTTAATCGCAAGAAGCACAAAGTTTGAAAATTTGCTAGGTAAACAGTAAGTGTGACCTGGCAAAATTTATATATTTTAGATCTGTCAGATGTCAGATGTTCAAGGCAATAGTTGATATTGATAGAATATTGTTGTATATCACGTTTCTATTGGTTATGAGCTTGTATCTTAATGAATCTCATTAAAGTATAGGGGGGGAATAAAGGAATTAAAGTATAGGAGTAGAAACAATATTTTTCTTTACAATGTGTTTTAGTAAATATTTTTATCCCTTTCAGTCGAAGGAGTCTTCGAGTGTGCTGAGTTGTGACATTTCCGCAGACGACAAGTACATAGTGACGGGCTCTGGAGACAAGAAGGCCACAGTTTACGAGGTGATCTACTAGAGGGCAGCAAACTGTGCGATTCAGACTCCCGAAAACACTCTGTGTAGTTAAAATAAAAAAAATTGTGATAATTATGTGTAATAAACATTATTGCGTATCAAAAGAGAAAAAAAACTGTCACGTATTGAGAAATTAGTGATCTGATGTGAGATACTAATTGTTAGAAAGTGATCTCCCATGACAATTAAATACATTCTTTTTTAATTATTTAAACCTGTAAATATTTACGTAATAATTAATATTTACATTGTTGGAGGGGCTGGGAATTGCGGGCGTTCATGAATACTTAATTTTTTAAATTATTTTATAAATTCTCAACTAACTACTTTAGCCTTGTAAATATATCACTCTATGCATTATCCGCATTGTTTTCTTTTTTGTTATTTAATATGTAGCAAGCTCGAAATGCAAAAAGTAAGAGATGTAAACAAGAACACAAATGTATATTGTCTATATATTTGTAATTATTATGCTAGTATCGGTAATAAAATTGTTTAAATAAAGTATCTCAGTGTTGCCTACACAAACTTGCTCCAATTTTGCATGTGCAAAACTTATAGTACCTTTGTGTAAATCAATGTTCTTCGGTTCATTAAATATTTAGATAGCGTTTAATACATTTAAAATTTACGTTATAGATTTGTAGATATTTGGAAAATTATATTATTGTTTTTATTTTTTAATATTTAATAATTGCAATTGTTTCGTTCCATTCGATATCAATAAAACTCTGACCACTTGAAACCGATGTATTTTGATTAGTCGTCCCAGCAGGGAGAATGCCCTGCGAAAAATTTACCACGGAAATTTTAGATTCTAATTGTAAAGCAAGCTCTCATTTAGAAACCGTTTATGCAAAGGTTACCAATAATTTCTTAAAATCGATCAATGAATTAGAAATGTGTAAAAAATATATTCTTAAATCGATTCTTACGATCCAGTCCATCAAAATGAATTGATTTTCACAATTCGCTATTTTCAACAGGGAATAATATATACATTCAATGAACCATGATTTGCACACCTTAAATGAAAGCCGTTCACAGTGTAGCCTACGTATGCAAATTCATTTGAAGGGAATTGCAAGAATCTCATCCGAAGGCTTTTTTCAATGATTCTTCACAATTGTACAATTCAGGTTTGCATGCAGTTCAGTGAAAAGCGTATCTGGTGTTACTCCTGATTATTTATTGTTTTTTTTACCTATAATTTACCAGTGGTAATTAACAATTTACTAGCAAAAAGTGGGGTTTGGTGACCAGATTTAAACGAGAGATAACGAAATGATGAACCTGATCTCATCCTAAAGTACATAAATGGTATTTCTAAATTTGTAAAGAGAAAAATCTAAATAGACATACGTCTAAAATTGCATGATTGGATCTTAAATCAAGCAAAATTAATCAAATAATTTCTTTATCTTAACCTCATAAGTATTCTAAGGAAATGTGATTTTTGCTGATTATGGTATTTACTTACCTTATTCCTTATTTAACACATTTTTCTACATTATGTAGTTAGTACCATATTTTGTTTATCACTGCAATTAGGTAGGTATAACTGCAAACCAAAAAATACTGCGCAAATAATAAAAAATTTGGACAACAAACAAAACACAATCATGTGAAACTTCTAGGTTATGTTTTTTATTGCCGTTATTACTAAGTGATGCAGACATATCAGAATTGATTATTTTGGATCACCTGGCTCTGACAATTCGGGGCCATATTATCTTGACGGGCAAACAAAGTTATTTTTGTCTATAGGTACGTAAATAATTAAGTAAACTACATCATTTTAACTTACAGTTCCTAAACAATCCACAAGGGCACACAATTTTGGTATTTTAATACTATTCCCACTTTCAAAATTTACCTTTAGTAGGACCCTCGGACCTACTTCATCCCGAAATGATCAATTAATATATATTCAATGAAACATGATTTGCAAACATTCAGTGAATGCAGTTCAATGTAGCCTGCGTGTGAATTTTTTTCTCATCCGAATAATCTCATGGAAGGATTTTCTAAATGATTCTTGAACATTGTTCACAATTGTGCCATTAAGGCTCACATGGTGAAAGAAATATGATTAATTAAATACAAGACATTAATTAAGTTTGAAATAAGTAAAATTTGAGTGTCAAAGCAATAAATAACCCTAGAATGAATGAAGGTTACTAATTTTTTTAAGCTTCTTGGACAATAGGTACCTACCAACAAACAACATTAATAATGATTACCAATTATTAAAGTCTGTCTCCAAGAATTTCTCATAGGTATGACTAAAATGCATTTCTGAGTAAAAAAATATCACAAAGGGTTCAAACTAGTTCAATTTAAGTTACTTTACGTGCGTGGAAGGATATTGTTATTGTAAAAACAATATACCATAGTAATTTGTGGGTTTTTCTTGACCTTAAAAAAATTATGTTTATTTTATCTTAATTTTGTGTTGGATAAGTATGAATTTGACAGTGTGCAGTAAAATTCTCCTTATTCTCTTTTAACAGTGAATGCAAGATAAAAGTGCACGGTAATGTAAGAATATTAAACCTAATGAATTCAGATTTACAGACTTCTCTATACCTACTTAAGGCCAAAAATTATACTGATTGCTTTTCTTTGACTACTAATAGCTGCGCTCTACTTCTGCTAGCGAGTGAATGTTCTCAAATCAAAATAGTGTAAGAAATATCAGAATGTACTAAACAGTGGTATGCAGTAAGTAATATTTTTTGTGAGACGTTGCATGAGAGACCGCGTAATAAATATATATTTTTAAAAACTTTTCTACAAGTATAAGTTGCGTATGTTTCCCATGTAAATTACTCAGAATTAGAAAACTTCAAATTACATCCTTCCAGATTCGATGCATGCACATGGGGATCTCACTATGTTTTATGATCTACTGCACATAAATTCTCGCGACACTAAGGTTACACATAAAATCGCACTCCAAGCAAAGAAGAAAAATGCAATAATTTAAGCATGATAAATGAAAATTAACAATAAAATGTTTAATATTTTGTTATTTAGGTACTTATATAATCTACACCTACCCACTTATTTTCCTAGTTGGTGAATATCGATTAGATCGTTTTATTAGTGACACTAAATAATTAAGAATAAATAATTATTTATTCTTGTCTCCCGTACTATGAGTGAAATATATGAATCCTATTTTAAATGATCTATTCTTATTTAAAAATGCAATGTCAGAATGTCCAACCAGGAAACCAATAAATATTTACCTACTTACATATCCCAATTAATCTACAGTATTAATTTTTATAGAAAATCTTACCTACTTAAGTAAATTAATATGTAAAGTAGCTGAGAATAATATTAAAGCCATTTAAGAAAGTAAGTAGGAAGAATAGGGTTATAAAAGGTAAGTAGGTATAGTTAGGTAGATACTACCCACAGAGTGATACTACCTAGGTATAACAGCTTAGACTGAAATAACATATTCTATGATAATAGTATTAATACCTAAATAGGTACCTATGTACCTACAATAAAAATAAAAGGTAGACATGCATACCTACCATTTGGTCTTTATGGAGTGTTAATTGCCTCTCTCTAGATAGGTGAGCAGATTAGAACCTATAAATTAATAAGAATTATGCACAAGCCGTTAAAAGCTATTTCTCTCCCTGGTATCAGTAGTGACCTAAGTGATCATCTTCAGAACGGAAGCCCATCGGATCAGTTACTTTTATCTCCTGTACAGTCGCGCAAAGTACATTTTGGGGCCTAATGTCATTTTGGACTATTAATTCCGTTTCAGTTGTCGTAGCGAGATCATTTCTGGGGTGTAGTCTGGGTTCAGTCTAATATGTTAAAGTTTTTAGGGGCGAGAAACCTGATTATAACTGTCTCGAGGCCCTAAGGTCCATAGCACATAGGCCGTGAATGCCATGATATACATATGTATGGTAAATAACATAGGTACATAACCTTAAAAAAATGAAATCGGAAAAACCAATCTCGTAGCCCAACCATAGATTTTCATGAAAATTTGGTATTAAATATTAAACTCATCTTATCATTGACTTCAAAAGTGACATATGCCGACTTGTGCTTTTTGTTTTTAAGGGGTAAAAAAATTCAGGTTTAAGCATTTTATAGATTCACATCCTATTTAATTAGCTTCTTTCATGTTCTCGAACATGATTAACGATTTATTCCAAATTTTCGACCCTTAAAAACGACCCCTATGCTTAAATTATTAAAAAAAATTATGTGATAAGGTACCTATGCAAAAAAATTTGTAATTCGAAAAAATGCGATTGTTTTTTTAAATGTAACTTCCTTAATTAGGAAGCTACACCGCCCATTCAACAACCATTTTACAGATAATTTCAAGAACCACAAGATCATGTGCATTTCAATATGTCCAAATCATTCACATTCAAAAAGTAATGGGTTAAGGCTCGGGTTAAGGCTGGGGTTTAGCGCATATTTTTTTCTCAATACTTTGCCGGCCCACCGTTTTTCAATCGTATCTTGCTTAGTTATAAGGCAATAATATAGCAACATTTGCTCATGTGCTCATTTTAAAGGTCTTTCCAAGTACATACTACAAAAAAAATTCTAAAAGTTTTTCCCGAAAAGTGCATCAATTTTCCGTTATTTAACTTTGAATACCTCGAGCCAAGTTGTTGCAAAAAAAGAGCCTTCTTCAACAAGTAAAAATTCCCTTTATTTTGGACCTAGCGCATTCAAGAAAACGATCCCTTTGTTTTCTTATAAGCTTAATTGTTGGTTATTTCAACGGAAAGTTTTCGAGTTAATCGTGAAGAACTGTCCTAAAATATACATTTTTAACATTTTCAATCACGAATAACTCGAAAAATATCGGTAGGTATATCAAAAAAACTTTAAAGAACATTTTTTACTTAAAATTTGTCCCTGTATCCACTTCCGTGGTTATTTTGAGTGAAAACATTTCCACCCCCAAGGCGGGGTGGCCCCTCAAGGTAAAAAAGCGACTCATCCTATTGGCTCTCATTCTGAATATGGTCCTTATAGGTCCCTACTGACACGACATAAAAGAGAAATGGCTTTTAACCTCTTGTTCATAATTCTTACAGCAATACGCCGGAATAATAGGTATTACCTTTGATTATTTAGTAATATATAAAGTCTATATAATCAAAGGTATTATTTGTTATTCTTTTTATTATATGTAGATTATTATATGTAGATACTTTTGAGGCGATATGGTACTTATTAAGCAATATATAAATTTTTCAATTTTTGTTTATTACCCAACAGTTTGTTTTTCTGCACGTCTTCACGTATTCTGTACAGGGTTACCAGAGCCAGGCTTTCAAATGTTCTAGTACCTATCACCAGAGACTTATATTCATATACCTTCATGAATCATTGCTATCACAAAGTGATAGCACCGGAGCGCATGCGCGAGCTTAGCTGGACCTTTGGACTGGTTAACTCAGTTAACTGTCATTTTTCATTTCGCAGCCGTCAGCCATTGTTTGTTGTGATTATTAGTTAGTGACGTTACATACAATGTTTAATATTTATTGTAAATGCATATTTGTTTTTTAATGTTTTTTCATACCTCTAATGCAAATAATTAACTATAGTACCAAGAAAATCGTCCTTAGTAATACAAGTTTTTGTAGTAACAAGAAATTTTATAATTACTAATTATATGGTAGTACTTTTTACGGCAACATAAGTATAAACAACATAAATAGAAAACATTCAAGCGAAAATTAAAATAAATAATGAAATTACCGCGCAGAACGCGCCATCTCTTATTGGGTAACCCAAGGTCGCGCCAAGAGCCATTCAAAGCCACTCAGATTTGCCATAACAACATCAAAGGAGCCGACGACTGTCACTATGATAGATACGCTGTACGCTGCTAGTCACAGAAAATCTATGCTGCTATTATAGTACTGCTAGGCTAGTTCTTGAAAATGTACTATCTCCATATTATTTTGTACTGAAAAAATGTAAAACTAACAATTTTAACCTAAGTAAATAATTTTCATTTGTATTTATGAAAACAGAAACTTAAATACATATATTTTTATTAGAATAAAACAAAAACGTGTTAAAAAAAATGCAAAATGCACTATAAACTATCATGAATTACTTACCTATTGATTTTTTATTATTATTACTTCTTTTTTCATCATCTGAAAAAATGACATTCAAACGGTGTACCTACTAAAAATGTTACAGTTGTGGTTTGTCGTTGATTGAGGGAACCTTCTTCATTCAACGGTTTATGTACAAAGACAATATATTACGATATTATATTAGATTAGTACAATCATAGATCAAGTGAATCCATGGTAAAATTCTACTGGCACTGGCAACACTGATTCTGTGTCCAAACTCAAAACCACACAAACACCTAACAGGACGCAGATACCTGTAGAGAATTTTATTGAGTCGCACTGGAGCCCATAGAGAATAGAAGTCGCCTGAAATAATTCATCTTTACTTTAAGGGAGTCAGTCGCCCATAGATGTCGCACTTCGTCTTTACGTACAGTTTGTAAAACTACGCCTTGTTAATTACCAACGGTTGCCACTAGATGGCAACAATACTACTGTATTTGACAAATTAAAAGAAAAGTAGGAAGTTATTTAAGAAAATTATACACTCCCTATTACAGCAACTATAATCGAAATGCATAGGCGTTTTAAGGCTGGGATTTTGCAGAGTGAGAGGCAAATAGATGCATTTATTTTGGTTAAGTATAAATAATTAAAAAGCTACATAAGATCTGATTATCAAATTATGTGCATTCACTAGCTATTATCATAGTGATAATTATAATATAAGTTTTTGTCCCAAAATTTTCTTATAAGCCTCTTCTGTGCGCTTGAAATGAAAATATGCATTTTTTTTGTTAAAATCACATAATTTTCATTGCAAGCGCACAGAATAGGCTTTAAAAAATGTTGGGACAAAAAACCTATATTATAATGACCACTATAATAATATCTAGTACATGCACCTAATTTGAATATCAAATCAAAATTATTATGTAGCTTTTTAATTATTTATACTTAGCCAAAATAAATGCATCTATTTGCCTCTCACTCCCAACTCCCAACCTTAAGACAATAGTATCTAGGTATTATTTCATACGGTCCCAATAGGGAAATATGGGTCTGGCAAATTTTGAGCATAATTTCAATCAACAGCATAATACTTTCAAGGCGCGTTTGAGCATGGTGATACAACATGGAACTACAATAAATAATTGAGGAGTTGAGCGGTAGAAGATAACTAGCAGTAAAATTATAAAATGTGTAACATTCTATAGGATATTTTCTCTTCGCAGAGTCGGGTTTTTAATGTAACAAATAATGTATGCAGCATTAGTTAGTTGGTTTTTTTTGTTAGCAGCAAAGTTATACCTAATAAGGGTAAACGTAAACCAGGAAAAAACGTGTGGTACTGGCAGGGTTTGAACCCGGGTCCCATAGACAAGAGAATAAGGAAGAAAAGATATTGTAGGAATAAGTCTATAATAAGAATAATTGTCTATTTTGAAAATAAACAAGAGAATAAATAATTAAAAAATATATAAGTACATCTAAGAGAGCAACTTGTAAACAAAGCATCGAGACATAGCATGTTCGCATATATTAAATTTGCTTTGTCTGGGGAAAGGTATTCATCCAAGGATTTTTTTAATGACATTACGGGTTCTTAAGAACACCGCTTTGGAACAACATAAATACGGAGAATAAATAAAATGCAGACTTAATTTAAAGTCAACTTTTGATAGCATTTTTTTATTTAAAATTGTTTTCGCTTTGCATTTTTAAGAATCAGGTAGGCATTCCAATGTCAAATTATCCTTTGATGACTTTATATGAATGGCAATTAGATACCTACCTACCAATATCCTTATACCACTAAACGCAAAAGTTACGGTCATAGAAAAGCGGTTTTTCAATTTAAACATGGATAAATTATTAACTATGAAAAAACGCTCCATTCTTATCAAAACATGGGAGTCATTGTTTGTTGATGAGCTTTCACTACAATTGCGGTTGTACTTAACAACTGAAGACTATAGGCTGAAAAGGGTGAAGGTGATAAAGGGATAAAAGTTTTGAGAAAAACTAATTTTAAAATTTAAAAGCCCATATATCTTTTCAACGGATTAACTTATTTGGGTCAAGCAAATTTCAAAAGGCTAGCAGTATGTATTTAGTTTTTGGGAAACCATTAGCTAATAATTTTTTTTGGCATGGGCGTACAAAGAAAATTTAAAAGGGGGCGGCCATCTATCCAAAGTCAGGGAGATACATGAGAGTAAACAAAATAATTTTCTTATTGTTTATTATACACAGAAATGAAACTTAGTGAGATAGATTTTCAAAATAAAATTGAGCAAGTAAATGCTACAAAAATGTTTCAAATCTTGTATGTTTTGATATTTCTTAATAGTAATATTAATCATAGCTTCGTATTTAAGGTTTGGAAGTTCAAATTGTCTAGAAGGTGGTTCTGGTAATGGACCTCTGGACCTCTTTGTATTGACTTTCTTATCTTTATTTTTTTGTTGGTTGGTACTGGATAGGTTGGTAGGATAGGTCTTTGTTGGTTGGCACAACAATGCTTGATGTGAAGAAGCCATTGTAAGAGTTTCGGTGATACATCATCTTGGGTTCTTCTTTACTTATCCGTACTTCCCTATTGGCCTACTCTCAAACGGACACATTTGTATATAATACGGTTTTACGTGGGCATTTCGAATTTGATCGTACCAACCAGATGGAGGCTCGACCAAAGCTTTGGTAATGACTAAGCCCATATTTCAGTCACATTGCATGTAGCTTGCATTTTTACATATTGAATTCGGCCTTATTTTATGGACTACCTGATGAAGCATTCGAAATGAAGTATAGTTTTTATTTTGTTTAGAACAAGAATCACAAAAGATCACACTTCTGGTTCCAATTCATTTATGATGTAATGAAGAAGAAATGAGGCAACCTCGTCTAACACTTTCATTTATATACTCATTTATTATACTTGTATAATAAGAGCATAATAAGAGCATATATAGGCAACCACCAGCCCCCGGGCCGGATCCGGCCCTCCACCAGCTTCAATCCGCCAGAGATTCAGCAAATTCAAGTAACGATATCAATTCGAATCGATAAATAATATTATTAAGCGTATGCAGTGGAACGCCACAGATCGAGTCAGAAAGTCGTTAGAGAGACACAAACAGATAAACATTCGGGAAGCTGCTCGTGCACTTGAAGCACTATCGTGCGATCGAGAGTATTCTAGTTGCTTATTGGGGAATATATAAACCGCTCAGCGCGCATGTCATCTCATTACTTCGTAACAACTGATAAAGTTCCCATCGCATGCGCCACTGACACTTGTGAATGAAATGAATGAATAAAATAATTAAACCCGTAACATCCTTATATTATTATGTTCAGGGGAGTACTGTCTAATCTGGTCCGCCACAATGTCATCGTCTCCAAGCACACATTCTCGTTCTCCATCTTCTTGTGAACTCGATTCGCTGTCTCCAAGTTCGCTGGATACGCTGTCGCCATTTGGACATGTATTTACTTTCACTCGATTCTACTGTAGCTGTCTTGGATGTACCAGAAAATATACCTACTATTCTTACTATAAAATCGTATACAATTATTACTAGTATTAATATCACAGTATTTTCTATTATATTTTAGGCCGGTGAATAAGGCTTAAAATATTCATTAAGCGTCTCACATTATTGCATTAGTATATTTAGGTACCGGACATAATCGCGTACATACCATAAACTAATATTGTTATCAATATTATTTTGTCTGTTTTCATTGGAATAAAAAAATGGAACCACATACAATTATTTGCTTCCTTGTAACTGTAACTAACGTTTGTAAATATTGGCACATGATTTTTATCGCAGCAGATACAGTGACATCATTCATTCATATACTCTTGGAAGTACACAAAACTGTTCATAGTTTCTGGGATCTTTGACCTTAGGAATAGTTTTATGACACTATATCACAAAAAACGCACATGTGGTCTGTTTCAGAATTTCTGTTTCTTAAAATTAAAGATATTTATACTGTTTTCCCGTTCAAATTCTCTCCTATTGATGGCAGGCAGTATCGCATGTAACCTCGTGTGTTTTATGCTTTAAATGCTATCAGTAAAAAAAAATGTCGAGAGCGTGAGTGCTTAGTAATTTAAGGTTGTAAATTGGACGGTTTATTTCACCTCACTTTGATAATAGTGTGATCACTTTGATAATAGTGTCCATAACTCACAGGAGTAATATATTACTTTTAATACCGCTGGAGGAACAGTTGCAGATATAACAATTTTACGATTGGAGTTTGCAAATAAAACGAAATACCAAGTGTCCCAAAAGTTGTTCTGGTGCGCGCCAATATTCTTGGTTAGAGATGTGACCTCGATAAGAGGGGGCCGAGCGGTACCATTGCTCTTTACCCCTAATGTCTATGTAGGCCGAGACCGCCTCGTAAGGGGCAGTCGGCACGTTTCACGTGACCCTCCCCACAAATGTGATCAGTGTCACGTGAAGTTACGCAGCCTCCCCCGGTCCTGGCTGATGAAGCCAGGACCCACCGGCAGAGCCATAATTATGGTGGTATGGATTATATAATTTGGTGAATCTGAAGAATCTTCTGACGTTTCGGTTTCGGTAGCAACTATACAGAGTATATCATAATCTGTCTAAATCTAAACTTTATGGTCTCGAGAGTTCTTAAGTTCTATAAAGGATGAATGTTGAAAATACTTCAAAGAACATGACTCTGTTGTTGTACATGTGCAAAATGTGCAAATGAATATACTACATATTCATTTGCACATTTTCACCGTCCATGATAGATATTGATATCTATCACCATCACATCTACACCGATTGATAGATAAAAGATTGCATTTTATCTATATTTTATCTATCTATACATCCATTAAGGAGCACAAAGTAGAATTTAAAAATATACCATCAAATATTCAAATTATCATCAATTGTTTATTGCAAATTTAAAAATATAACACAAAAATAATAATAGTGAAGTTAAAATTTGTTAATATCGGGTTCCAATTTTGTCAATATCAGTGCAAATCGACACGTTCAGTGAACTGCAGATTTGCAAAAGAAACAGACTGCACTGAAGTCTGTTTCTTTTCTTAAAAAGTAAATTTGCTACACTGAATCGACAATCAACTAAATGCGTTGAAGAGGAAATGCAATAATTAAAAATGTCTATACATATTTTTCACAATCCAGTCTAGAGTGTTGCTATTGATTTTATAATCAAGAACTCTTGACACCCCAGATAACATAGGGCTCACATACTGACGTATTTTTTTGGTACTTTTTGGTCGACGACGTTATGCGACCAAAACATGACCTCTTTTTGATGACAGATTTCAGTAGTACATAGGCGTACCTATCATGACGTCATATTAACGACAAATTATTCACAGTCAATCTATTTTTCTATAATAGTACATAAATAACAGAAGAGCACACTCTTATTTTAAAAAGTTGCTATTGTTTCTGTTGATCTACTCGAATATAACAAGTACCTAGTACCTACAAGCAGGAAAGTGGCTAAAAATTATGACGACAGTAGGGTCAGAACCAAGATGTCATCTTACGTCATTTAAGGGACGTCTTTTAAGGGACATTTTGACGTCAAATTAAAGTACTACAGACGTCATAATTTACGTAAAAATGGACGGCCACCTACGTCAGAAATGTGAGAAAAACGGATGTCAGTATGGCGGTACTATGTACCCGGGACTCATCCATTTCTGAATTTTACTTTTAGTTCTTTGTTAGTTATGAGTTCCACAAGTTTATCTCCTAACTTCGATGGATCTAGCGTATCTGTATTTGAATGCTCTAAAGCCCAACTAATGTTTAAGGTATATTCTTGTGTAAAATATCTTGCAATTGCTCCTTAAAATCTTCATGAAGAACGCTCAAATGTTGGCAGTAACTAAGTAAATCTTCCTGTTTTGCAGAGACTCTTGATAACGTGAGAACCTAGGTTACATAGGGTCATAATGACGTCCAATTTTGTATCAGTATACATATACAAAAGTTGACGTCACGTTTCTGATGTAGGTTTACGACGTATGAAGACGTCTGGCGTACCTCAGTTTGACGTCAAAATGTCACATCTTGGAGACGTCCCTTAAATGACATAAGTTAATGTCCATTTTTATGGTGATGTTCTTCTTTGAAGATATTATTGTGAATAATTCACTGAATTATTTTTTATTATGAACGATTTTTATTGCTTCTCTGAAGTAATAAGGCAAGATTAATTCCTCACCAGTTGTGTGTCTTGTTTAGAAGACGACCCAAAAATGTATGATGGATACATTTAATCCATTCCTTGAAAATAGGATAATTATGTCTTTCTATCAGTATGAATTTATTCATATGCTCTTGTAGCGTTGAAGGCTTCCTGGCTTCTAAATATTGTCGTACTACGTCTCTGCAGGGTTCTCTGAAGTACCTTAGGTAAATCTACGAAAACAGAAAAGATATTACGGATTTACCTGAGCTATATAGGATTAGCATTATCCACGCTTTGTTGTTGAAACTGCAGATTCGACGAGGAAAAGGTCACTGTACTAAAAATCGTTAGTCAGGGTCCTGATAATGCTTAACAATATCACAGAAAGCAACGTTGGAGGGGGGCTTGTACTCTAGGTTGGTACAATTGATGCATGGTAACCTCAAGGGTGTCATCGTTTGCCATATTGGCAACAATAACCACCCAGCGTTCCTCTGAATTTGTGTCATAGAAGATATACTGCTGTAATTTTTGCTTTACTTGAACGTTGAAGTTTTTAAAATTGGCTTGTATTTTACAGAAGAAAGAAATTCTTTTAATATAAACATAAATTTAAAAAATCAATATTTTAAGGTGTTATCATTATTATTTCGTACATACTATCAGTAATCAAACTATATCCCGTCATGTCCTAACTCCTTGTCCTTCCCTTAGGAAAGCAGCGAACATATTTAAAAGTCATCGTATAATTGTTGGGAAAGCTGAAACTGTCGAACGGAAGAGAATAATTTCTTTGAAACTTTTTCAATATCGAATGACATTTAAAGGGCCGCTCTGATATAAGCCTGATTAATGGCCAAACTTTATTTACAAAAAGTTTAAGATTCAATTTTAATATAATCCGTTTTATTTATTATTTTGCTTGCCTTCTTTCTCCAATCACATTAGACAAATGGCCCCGGTAATCATCTACAAATTGATCTTAGACTACCGGAGAAGTTTCCATTCCGCGTAATTAAGTTTCAGATGTTCCTGAGCCAACCATAATTTTGGATATTGCTTCAGACGAATATACGACTTACTTTCTGTGTCTATCCAAGTCTATTATACTTGGGGGGCACGAAAAGTATATGTGCTTATTTATAAACATAGCTTTTTCCAAAAAACGATATAAATATGTCCCCAATAATTACATATTAATATTTCTCTATTTAACTATATTAATAATATGTATATGCATTCAGAAACTTTCGTTTCTATAGAGAAATATTATTGATATCAAAATATTTTGCGTTTCATTATTACTGACTGACTTTTTTTCTGGCGTTTATGTTTATCAAGCTCATACCATTGTTATATGAGTATCACGGAGACGGCAGCACGGTAGGATAAAAGTGTTATATACAGGGTGTCCCCTAATTAAGTGCAAAAAATGTAACTGTAGATTGTCTGACCTAGCATCTACAGATGTACACAAAGGGGTGAAATTAACTTCCCTTCTTGAAATTTCGTAAATATCTTCTGCCTGCTATGTTTCCAATTAAAAAAATAACTAAACATTGATTCATTTAGAAACTTTTTTATCTCTTGAAAAAAATCCGTAGTCGACCACTTTTGAAAAAAAAATTAAATTACATCTGCCTAAGTGATCAATAAAAAGCGATGAGCGATATTAGTGTAAAATACTAAAGTGCTGATGGTGTCAAATTATATTTTGACAATATTACGTTGTTTCTTGCGTTTATAATATGTAATAAGATAATCATTTCTTACTACATAATACTTGTAGTTTACTATCCAGGTTTTAAAATGCATAGATTTAGCAATGAGGAAAATGCATATATTTTATATTTAATTTATGTTGAATGTAATAGAAATGCTTCAGCGGCAAAATAACGATATCGTCGTAAGTTCTCTAGTCGTACTTTGCCAAATATTCGTAGTTTTTCTAATATTCACTTGAGGTTCAGAGAGAAGGGGTATTTTAAAAAAAGGAGTCATGATTGTGGTCGTCGGAGACATATAGGAGATGCAATTGAGGCATAAATATTACATTATTTTGGTGAACATCCTGAATGTAGTACAGGCTGCTCTTAAATTTCATATAACAAGAACATCAGTATGAAGGATTTTGAAAAGGACTTCACGTCTATCATTTACAAGGAATATAAGAGCTGTTCCCTCGCGACTTTACAGTAGCTCAGTGTGCTACTAAGACTTGATTTTTGTAGAATTATACGTAGGAAGCTATTAGATTTAAAAAAGTATTATTCAAAGAAGAATGCTGCTTTACTGGACATACAGTTTTAAAGTTTCGTAACCAGCATTAATAGATCGACGATAATCCTTACGCTGTTGTAAATGGAAGATATCAATACAACTTTTCAAAAAAATATTTGGGCCGGAAGTATAGGCAATAAATTAAATAAAATGGGCCTTTTAGTTACCAAACAGCTTAAATGGTCCAGCTTATTTAAACTTTTTACGAAATGACCTGTATCAACTTATAGACGATTTACCTCGTGCATTACGTCAAACACTGTGGTTTATGTAGGATGGTGAGCCATCTCATTATGCTTAGAGGGTCGAGAATGGCTACACTGAATATTTAGAAATCGAGATTTGCAAAATTTCAAGAAGGGTATTTAATTTCACCCATTGGCGAACATGCTAGATGGATGAAACAATTTCGTTAGATGCCTCTTGATGAGCAACCGAGATGTGCGAAATGTCGTCCTTTTCTGATTACGTTATTTTGAGTTTGAGGTTTTTTTGGCACGCTGCTTTAAAGGGGTGTAGCTGGACAGGAAAGGGTTATTTTGAAAAATTTTATATGAAGACCCTTTCTAATTTTCGACAGGGAATCTACAGTTAATTTTTTTTGCACTTTCTTACACCTTGTAACAGAAATATTAGCCGTTAAAATAAAATTAATTTCTACCTAACGGTTTACTTTGTTTTACTTGGGGGACAAATTCGGGTTCAGTGTGTGCCAGCTGGAATTCGTTGTGTATTGTAATAATTTTATTACATTACACAATTTTATTACAATATACTATTTAGTAATATATATTAAAGTAAAGGAGTAATATCGATTTTTATCGACTTTTTGTGCTTGTGTTATCGGCTTTAAGACAGATTTTAAGACACATTTAAATCTTAATGTCATAATACTAGTGTTTTTGGGGTAAGCAAGGGTGGTATCCTATACCGTTTCTTTACCTTCAGCATTAAATATATACTTAGTTACTGCTTACCGTACTTTCTCTTTTATCTTATAAATTACAATACCTAAACAAATTCTAGCATCAGGACGCTCAAAAAGCGGAATAATTTTGGTTACTTATCATAATTTCCAAGTGGAAATAACCACAGACTTAGGCCCTAAATTTTCTTAAATTTTTGATAATCTCATTTAAGTGCATTAAATTAAGTACTTACCTTTCTATACTTGTTATCATATAGCTTAATTTGCAAACCACTTTACTGTATACTTACTACTAATTGCGCAGATTTTGATCTACAATTCTTGGGAATTTTAATCAAATTTAACGTATTATTTTTAGTACTTAAAATAATTTCACTATTAAATATATTTTCATTTATTTATTTCTTAATATCAGTTAAGTTAACTATTTAATAAAGTAAATAACTAATTAATAATTAATTAAATATGTACTTAATTAACTAAATTATTTGAATAACTAGTTACCTATTCTGTATTCACCTGTTGGTTGAATATTTTCCTCTTCGTTTTAATTACCTTATTAATATAATATCATTTTTTATTAACCTAATTATATTAAATTAACTTAATTATCTATTCATTTTTGACCAAATTTAATTTTTTTCTTGATTTCTCGCTCAAGCGTGGAAATTTTATATATTTTTCTACTTACAAATTATAACTTCGTAAATATAAATCTGATACTGGCAAATATTTCTTTCTACGTATTGAGCAGACGACCGAGAAGTAATTCCTCGTGTGACCAAGATGTGCCGACCATTGCCTTAGTTCCTGAAATCAGACTGGAAGACATCTCCTAAGAATATAGCTTCATCCTAGGACCCTAGGCGACACTAAAATTACACGAGGGGACCTCCAGAAGTCTGCCAGGAAAGGTATAATATTGTGTCTTAATATATTTCACAGGAATTGTCAGGTCTTATTGGTCTGACAATCTCATTTGCCAATGTCAAAACATTGTTTCATCACTTAAGTATTTTGTAAATGTAAATTTCCATTGCTTGAATTGAGAGTCATTAGTCTGTTCACTTCCTTTTTTTGTTTTAACTTTGAGCCCTTCAGGCTAAGATTGTAGCCCTTGAGCCCTTCAGGCTGTAACCTTTTCATTTAGATTTTGTATCTAGCCCTTAAGGCTAAATTTTTAATTAATAACTGTAAACCAATAACCTAGGTATATACTATTTTATTTGTAATATATTTGTTTTTATAAAAAAGCATGTTTTGTTTACTTGAGTGAAAGTTACGAAAGTGATTATCAAAGATGACAGCAGTCAATTATTGTTTTCCATCTCTGCGGTCGTCCGTATTCTTTCAGTACTGCTAACCTGGCGTTCAAACATATTTTGTGGAAGTAAATTCAGTAACTGTCTAGCTGTGACTTCTCTACCACGAACGGTGATGCATTCCAAGGGTATTTTAAGTGCTACGAAAGCCTTTAATTTATTAGCTAACCCCGAAGTTAATCCTTACCCACAACCCCCGTGATAAATCTGAGCAGCCGATATGGAAAATTAAAGAAGCCTAAGGAAGTGATTCCTAGATGAGAGGCCAATAATAACAGGTAAAATAATTAGCAAAAAGGGTCATTATAATCTCCGGAAAATGGTAAATGTCAGCGAGCATGTACGGTTTTATACGTTTTCGTGTATATAAGTATCCCGATGTATGTGTGCTCAAGAGAATAGTAGAGGTAGAGAAGGTATTAGCAGATGAAGAAAATAATTAATCTCTTCTCTCCCCCGCCTAAAAAATATTTCGCAATGTTTAACAGCCATAAATTTCCCACCGGTAATGCCATGCATTTATCAACTGAAACACATGGATATTGGGAATATATGATTTGTGACCAATATGTTTCATTCCTCTGAAAATGTCACCGGCAGATGGTATAGGTACATATATACTATAATATAATAGAGTCCAGCGTTGAAAAGAAATTAATAATTTTCGCACAAAGGAATACGGCCACATGATGCCTCGTTTGGGGAAAGCGTAAATTATTTCAGTTTATGCGATATATCTCCGACTGTAATTTTGTTTTGGTTACGTGGATTTAGCCCCGCATTAGTTAGATTTATGAGGAATGCAGTGCATTTTGCGATTTATGTATCATTGGAAAACACCAAAACATGATTTGTTTGAGGAAAAGTTAGAGGACGAGGGCGCGGAAATTTATTTCTGCTCCCCAACCGACAGTTTACATTTTAGGTTTAACATGCACATGTCTAACTTTAATTATACAGGGTGTTTGCGTTTAAATGATAGGGGTGCGTGGGGAAGATGATTTGGCAGTCTTACATTGAATAATAGCACGCTGACACCAAACAGGCAGATTATCTGATGAAATATTTCGAGGGATTGTCATATTTGGCATTATTATATTTTGAACTGCTCACTTTGCTACCATATTAAATTGAACATGCACAAATAGTCGAAATGTACCTAGGGTGTTAAAAACCCATTGTGGTTACACTTTCGGACTGTGATCGTAATGAAATTACAGAGGCTATAAATTACTTGAAGGCGGAATTATTGCAAGTTGCTAAGGTACATGTCTATAAATAGTATAAATATAAGAAACTGACAGTGGATGAACTGGCATGGACGCATGGAGTCACATTGTTGAGATTACCTCCTTATCACTGCGAATTGAACCCCATTGAATTGATCTGGGCCCAAGTAAAAGGGGAACTGACGAGAGTGAATCGAACTTTTAAATTACCTGACGTAGAGAGAGAGCTATCTTCGAGGAGCAATGGAAAAAGTCACAGCAGAAAATTAATGGAAGTGTAAATCACGTGATGAAAGAGGAATAGATATTAGAAGTGGAAAGTGACTGCAAATAGTGATATTAGAGATTATAATATTATTAAATAGTGACAGAGAATAGTGATATTAATTAATTTTTTTAAGGTTAGTATTAAGGTATTAAAGTGTAAGGCATGAAGGTATTTTTATTGTATTTTTATTTTTCGTGAAATTTTTTTTCTTTAATTTGGAATATAGGTGTATTTATTTTATTTATATAGACGAACCAGAGGGAATATAAAAGAGATTATTTCATGTAGCTTCTTATGAAGTAGCTTGGAGAGAAGGAAAAAAAGTAAACTGTAAAATTTACCATTTTAATGAAGAAAAACATCAAGATGGAACTCCAACAGGAAGAAATGAATACATGTCAATTTTTCAAAGATTTTTTCATAATCCAGCGATTCCAAAACAAAGTATTAAGGAGCATTGTTAATGCCCCCTGGTATTGTAGAAATAGTGACCTCCAGTTAAGTTCAGATCAAATTGTAATTACAGTAAATGCCATTGGTGTTTGTATAAAAAAAACAAGTCAATTTTTTCAAAGACGACTGGGTCTAAAAAATTAGCAGACAACAAATGGATGAGAAAACATGACATGGATAGAAGTATTTCTCCCGTTATATTATTTAAATTATTCTTAAAAAAAGAAGCAAAAACATAACATCTGTTAACTCCAAATCCCTAAATTCTAAAGTTGGTATAAAAATGTTTAGTACATTCTGTGAGTCGGACGAGTACCACCTTCCCCCCCGTTTTCGAGGATGCTGAGCACGATGGCGGGGGCTAAAATTCTTTTTGAGTGGGGCAACCCCCCGAAAACTACCAAAAACTAACCCCAAACGGGCGAATTGAGTATTTCTCGTGAACAAAGAAGAAACCCTCGCCATCCCCAGTTTTCAATGACGCCGGAAACGATGGCGATGTTTTCTATCATCCCCGACTTAAACCCACCCCCTCAACGGCCAAGAACCACCCCGGACGTGGGTGAAAAGTGATTTTCTCCTGATGAAGGGAGAAACCTGCGTCATCCCCCGTTTTCGATGACGCCGAAAACGATGGCGATGCTGTCTATCATCCCCGACTTGACCCCACCCTCTGAACGGCCAAGAACCACCCTCGACGGGTGTGAAAAGTGATTTTCTCCTGATGAAGAGAGAAACCCGCGTCATCCCCCGTTTTCAATGATGCTGAACAAAAAAAAACCTCCCCCCTCCCCCTTTAACCCCCGCCATCATGCTTAGCATCCTCGAAAACGGGAGGGAAAGGTGGTTTGGTAGCGTTCTAAAATACTTACCATTTTCGGGTTTTTTTCCGACTCACAGAATGTACTAGTTCCACTGGGAATCAATACGATATCTACTTGGATAAAAATTCTGCAGCTAAAATTGGATTGGATATTAAAAATAATAAAATTACTAATCATCAAACCGTGTCAGTAGTTTCCCATTTATCCAGAGCAGAAGTAATTGACCAATGACTTATAAAGATATCGCGGGACAGCATCATCATCATCAATTGAACCCTACCTCCAAATTGACCCTGAACATCACGAAAACCTTGTTAGTAACTTACGAGACGAGCAAGATCGATTAAATTAGATAGGTTGCCTCGTAACTAACAATCCGACTGCGCGACGTCATCTTTGTATAAATATTGCTAATATAATTTATTATATTGTCCTATCAAAAGTATCAAAATATAATTATATAATGGTTTTAAATAGTATTTACACATAGAAATCACCAAATAAGTCGGAAAAACGCTGAGAAACTTGAAAATAAACTGTCAGACGTCTGCCAAAATACCAAGATGACATCACATTTCCCCCTGCCGGATCCCCCCGCAAAAGTTACGGGGCAACCTATCTCATTTAATCGATCTTGACTTACGAGCCCCGAATAAAACTAGTCAAAATAAATATTTGACGTGTGGGAACTAGAGAAGAGAATATCGAAATCAGTACACCAAACCAAATAATTTATAACAACTGTGTTTTTAATAACTGCTCCTTCTAATACATGTATAAATAAAGATTAATTATCTTTATTTATACAATTATTAGAAGGATTTTTCTTGTTCGTTCACTTATTCTGTTGTTAATTTACCTTGCCAAGAAACCCTTGAGCTTTTCTTTTATGGATATCTTTCTTTTTAACTCAAAATTTTGCCAATTAGTAATTATGCTCAAAAAACTGATATTTGACAAAATCGCTCGACCGCTATATATATTTTTTTATAAAATCACTAGTTGGCGAAATTATTTCGTTACAAAGAGAAATTTATCCTATGAAAAAAGAACTCGTGGTTTTACTATTGATGAAATCCGTACATGTTCCTAAAACATAAACATATTCTGCATTTGGTTGTTCTCACATTTTGAAATACCTCGGAATCTAACAGGGCCAAGGATCCTTTCAGCTTTCTTTGACCATGACAAGTGTAATCCGTATAATTCGAAATCGTACCTCCTTAGTTAGGTGTAACTTCTTATTGAAGTGACCGGGGATAAGAAGCATATCTCGGGCGATTACTAATGAATTGGGGATAAGAGTTGTCAAGTTAGGAATTGTGAGCAAGGGACTGCCCTCAAGTCACCCTGCTGATTTAGGTTGTCGATAGCGAACCCTCAGACGGAGCTGTAAACTTGTTTCCGGGAAAGGCGATGCATTGTGTGGTTGTTTCGAAACTTTGTAGGTATACGTACTTAGTTTATAAGTTTTTTATTAAATTTTGTTAATCATCAAGTTAGGAAAGTCTAAGAATAATTTCTTAATCCTAAAATAATGTTTTTTAGCCACCCTCCTGTATAACACAACTCGGGTAATATTTTGTAAACTCTTCTGCGTAAGCTGAGAGAATCTCGAGATATGGACGTAGCGCTTCTCCCCGATAACAGTTGCATCACCCTCTAGGCCCCCTCTTTATACATCAAACAAAACTGTAAAATCACCCAGGTAAGAAATTGGAAATAAAGAAATTGTAAATTCGGCCTAATCCAGGTATTGATTTTCCCGGGTATGGCACCTGGATATGTATCATTTTTTTGTCAAAGCTACCCTTAGTTCGACTAAGAATCAGCAGGTATTATTCCCTCGTAAAATTGCGCTGTTTTCTCGCATTGAGCAAAAAACTTTAATAAACAACCCAAGTGTTATTTATTTAGACGCCGGGCCATACAGATATTTAATGATCGAGATATACCCGGAGTAATAAAGGAGGTATTATTTGTTTTCTCCGCCCTATTTAATGTCTCCTTCGAAATATGTTGAAAACAGAAAAACTTTCAGATTTACAGATATATAAAAATATGAAATAAATAGTTTTTTCTATTAGAAATATACAAATCGACGTTAGGGACAGGTATCGAATAAACAAAATTTTCCAAGTGGCCATAAAAGTAAGAGTCCACTGGATTCATATCTGAGGATCGAGGGGTCCATTTAATTATGGCCTCTCACCCCCTTCCAGTCCATCGATTTCTAAGTAGGCACTCTTGAGCCTCTTAAGCATAATGAGGTGGCGCAACATACTGCATGAACCAGTGTTTGACGTAATGCAAGAGGTAGATCGTCTGTAACTTGATATATGATAAAAAGTTTAAATAAGCTGGACCATTTAATCTGTTTGGTAGCTCAGAAAGCCTATTAATTTATTGTCTATAATTCTGGCCCAAGTATTTATTGAAAAGGTTTATTGATATCTTCCATTTAAAGCAGCGTGAGGATTATCGTCGCTCCATAAATGCTGATTACGAAAATATAAAACCCCATGTCGAATAAGGCAGCATTCATCTGTGAATAATACTTTTATAGTTAAATCTATAAATCTATTTTATTATAAAATTCCTAAGTAAAAGTCTGCAAAAACAAGTCTTACTGGACAGTGACGAAGGAACAATTCTTGTATTCTCTGTAAATGATCCTTGCCTTTTCAAAATCTTCCATACTGATGTTCTTGTTATGTGGAATTGAAGAGGATGTTCACCAAAATAATGTAATATTTTTGACCCATTACATCTCATATTTGTCGACGACGACTACAATGATGTCTCCTTTTTTAAAATACCCCCTTTCTCTTAACCTCAAGTGAATATTAGAAAAATTGACAAAATACGAGTTTGGAACTTACGACGATATCGTTCGTTTGCCGCTGAAGCATTTCCACATTCAACAACAGTTAAATGTATGTGCATATTCCTCATTACCAAATCTATGCATTTTAAAGCCTGGTTAGAAAACTACTAGTACATATTAATTACTGAGTAATAAGAAATGATTATCTTATTATTTCAAAGGCAAGAAACGATGTAATATTGTCAAACTATAATTCGACACTAGCCTAATTTTAGTTTTTTTACACTAACATTATCGTGCTCATCGGTTTTTAATGATCACTTAGGTAGACGTCATTTAATTTTTTTCTCAAATTGTCGATTTTACGATTTTCAAGAGATAAAAAAGTTTCCAAATGAATCATAATGTTTAGTTTTCTTTTAATTGGAAAAAAACAGGAGGCAGAAAGATATTTACAAAATTTCAAGAAGGGTAGGTAGTTAATTTCACCCCTGTGTGTTTATGCTAGGTGGATGAAATGATCGTTAGATGCCTTTTGATGAGTAACCGAGATGTGACAAATTTCGTCTTTTTCCAATTACGTTATTTGTCGTTACGTCTTAATTCTCGACAAGGAATCTGCAGTTAAATTTTTACATTTATTACGTTATCTACAGAGTGCCCATAATGTACTGAGATTTAACTACTGAGGGACAGTTTGGATAGTGTTAAAACTTATATCTAATATTCGAACTTCAAAGTCAATAATGCACTTTTTTTTCTTCGTGATAACGAACTTGCAAATGTAGCAGTTTGAAATATAGATATATGGTTAAATACGTCTGAATACATTAACCGGGTACGTGAGGTCCAGCACGATGTCATTTAAGAAGATGTTGAACAACATGGGATCCATTAGTGATCGTTGTGTATTTCCCGAAAGTTAAACCTTCATTTATAACAATAAGGTATGGCTGTACCCAAAGAATATACCGTAACTAACTTAAGATTAAATATATAAAAGTATTGGATAACTCGGATTTCAATTTTAAAAGTTTAAACTAATTGATTTATTTATTTGCGAAACACACAGGTGTATATACGAAAAATAAAATAACCACATAAGTAATTATTCTTTCTCCAAAATTAAAGAGGGTTTGCGTAACTGAAAAATTTTCTTATTTCATTTTTAAATATGTGCTAGCTAGTATCGTAGATCTCTAGCGTTTTCTCTTGAAGTTGATTATAATAATTTATACACATTTTATTCAACAATGGATAAGTTCCAGCTATTTTAAATACAGTAAATTTTGGACGTATCTTGTGACCGGAACAAAGAGTTTTGATATCAGGTAAGGATTGTCCAACATATTATTTATTAATTTGTAGAGGAACATAGATGTGTGCTGAACTCTTCTGTCATTGAGATGTGATATATACTTGCAGATCTCTAATAATTGGGTCTTAATGAACGTAGCCCGGGTTAATATTATATGTTTTGAAGTAAATATACTTGATAAATTTGTTCTGTACCGTTTCTATTTTGTGTGATAAATTTTGCGTTAGGGAAACCATATAACTGAAGCATATTCCAAGCGACTCCGGTTGAATGCGTTAAAAAGATATTTAATTGTTTTCATATTATTAAATTCGTACGAAATACGTTATATAAATCCAAACAATTTATGCGCCTGATTAGTTATATAGTTTATGTGTGTTTAATACTCAAAATTATATTGAAAAATAATTCCTAAACCTTTTATTTCAGTACATCTGTTCAACGCCACTGTTCATTCAATAATTAAAATCTGTGATCTGTTCATTCTATAAGTAAAATTAAAATTATAATCGAGTAAGCGGTTTTGCTGTGGAATAAGTGAGTACTACACAACACTTACTTAAATGTAATAAAATTGATTTTCAAATGACCATTCAAACATCTTTTCGTAGCAATTGTTGATCATCTCCATTTTTATTTCTTTAAATATTTTAGAGTCATCAGCGAACAACAAGCTGTCAAATACGATAGAATTGGCTACCAAGTCGCAAGGGACCAAGATTTGAATCCTGTGGTACGCCATATTTTGTCAAAAAGGTTTTAGAGTTAAATTCCAGGTATGTTAGGAATTGATATATGTGGCAGAGATAAGACGTAAATATATTCAATAAATTATTGCTAAGTCCATAAGATAAAAGTTTTGCCAATAATATATCATGGTCAACCTTGTCTAACGCTTTGGCAAAATCTGTGTATACATCGTTTATACTAGACCACTCTCCTCTAAAAGCAAACTAACTTTATTAACAAAAGTTGTTAAATTTGTTTCTACAGACTTTTTCTTGCAAAATCCCTGTTGGTTGGTTGGCGGAAATATATTCTTTTATATACACGCATAGCTTTTCATACAGGACTTATTCATATAGTTTGGCAACACTGTTGAGGATGGCAATAGGACAGTAGTTGCTAACTAGATTTTTTTCGTCTCTTTTATGAATAGGTGTTAGTTTTGTTTCTTTAAATTTATTGGGAAATACGCCATCACTCAATAATTTTTGAAAGAGAACTAATAATGGATACAGCAGGTAATCTTTGCAGGCTTTAATAACGTAGCAGGGAAATATTGTCCGGTCCGGCTGATCGCTTACATTTTTTAAACGCAAGTTAATAGATATTTATATACTTAAATAGCCAATAGATATTTCAGTAAAGTGAAGGTGGTCGGTATTTCATGCTTGCTTAAGTAATAATCTTCCTCTGCTACTCTTATAGTGTATACTTCTTAACTCTTCACTGTATACTTCAGAGGAGTAACTGGCAAAATCTTCAGCAATTAAAGTAATGTCATTGGTAGCCGTACCATTAATTTCAAAATGGTTCTCCGAATTATTCCTCTCTTCTTTAGATTTAACAAAATTCCAAAAATTATTAGTATCATTGCATATATTTGCCTCTACATTCAGAATATACTCTGAAATGTTTTTTTTACCTTTATTTTTAATTCAGTTCGTTTAGCTTTAAAGGTGTTTAAATAAATATGTGATACATTTTTCAATTTCCTTAGGCGATTTTTGTCTATTATGATATTTGTGTTCTGTCCAGTAACACCGCCTCAATAGATCACACAGCAACGTAAAGTCTGCCTGTCTATAGTTATATTAATAGTTAATTAATTTGTAGTTAGGATTAATTCGTTTACAGTTAGGATAATTGCGCGCGCCACTAAGCGCCGCATTCCATTAGTTTACATATCAAACGAAAGCACTATAGGCGCAAAAGTTGTAGCTTATGGATAGAACGGCTGCGACATTTTTTAAATGCTTAATTTGAATAAATCATGTTATTTTTCTGCTTTTTACAGATGTTCTAATAAATGAATGTCATAAAAAGTTTGGGTTTAAATACCTAATAATTTTTAAATATATTTTATTAAGTACAAACTTATCATATTATATTCTTATATAACTATAAGAATATTGTATGTGCAAGCAGTAATGGGTAGGTACAACCATATTTACTTACTTTACTATTGTAATTATCAACATTATCAGTATTTAAAAAGGGTCTAATAGAAGGTTTGAGTGTACTACACTTAAATTAAACTGTGTATGGTATCAAATCTTTAACAACTAACGAGGGGATGAGCTCACAAGAATTCGGACCCAACATCAATCTTGCCTCAATTCCGTTGGGGCCTCGGCTCCAAAAACCGAGACGTGGCAACCTCTAATTCTAAGAATCGCAGCTGGGTATACTATGAATAAGTATTTGCCTGCCGTTCTGCCGCGCCTATCCACCAAATGAATCCCTAGCTTTGCGAAGACCGGAGCAGATACCCTTTTCAAACGTACCTTGTTTCGGATATTGGGAATTGTAGATGGTATGAAATAATTCTTATGTAATACACAGTGTGTATTCTTGTGACTTTAATTTTCCGTAAATACTTATGTAAACATGAAACATGGGTAGGTATACAATAGTATTTTTCTACGACTCCTCGAAAAATTAGAAAAACTCACAGCAGCCATGAACCGACTTAATAATAATCCAATTTTATATTGAATTTTAATTTTTAATTTTTATATACACTGGTGGACAAAATTAACGCAACACAAAAAAATTTGACCAACTTTGAAATACATTATTTTTTTAAATTGTAGGAAATTTTGTGGTGAATTCGCTGAACTTTTTAAATTTGTTGTTTTATCACAAAATTACATACACACAGGCTGTACCAATGATGATAGTTTTTTTTTCTTAAACATTGGAACACTCTATGGGATATATCAGACACAAATACTGTAAACCATAATTGATTATTGCATAGCCTAATGCTTTCTTAACATTTCCTTTTTTTATTCGCTTTGATATCTCCGTTTGGTTAAATAAAAATATTTAGCAAATTGTTTGTTTTCTCTTTCAATCGACTGGTGTGACTCGCCTTCGGCTCGTCCTACTAAACTGTCTCACTCGTGTGAAAAGATTCGTTTTCAAAACTTTATGTAAAATACTAAAAAAGAACAAGTTTACAAATCGAATCTTTACACACAAGTGAGAGGGTTTGGTGAGTAACAGTTGAATCAATGTGAAAAGATGTTTTTAAACGCCCTGTTTACAATATCTTTTCTACGACTGAAAAACACGATTTGATAGATCTTCTTATTTAACAAATCAAGTTACACGAAACATTAAAATTCAATGTAAAATTGGAGCAGTCCTGGACAGTTACTTCAGGAATTCTGTATAAATTGTTTGGTTATCAAGGCATTTTGTATCGACAAAGATTTTGGAAGCTGGATTGTTGAAACATCTCCTTCACTGAACTTTTTTTTACTCTTCTCTGTTTTTGGAGATCCTTCTTTTTTTGCGCTCATTCGTTGTTCTGTACATCTGTCCAATTCAGTCATTTATCAATGGCATAATAACTGATCAAATGGTTCATACTGTGGTCGTCAATATTTTTCTCGTTTTTATTGCCCAAGTTGAATAAAAATAAAAATTGATTTTGCCCGCGTCATCAACAACTTTTTTTCTCTCGTGCGGTGCTCTCGATTGATCCTGTAACAAAGTAACAATTTTTGCTACATAATTTTCCATTTCAATTATACATGATTACTCTGGTTTTCAGGGCTGTTACTGGTTTCAACGGCCCGATTTCCGTCTCTCCTAATAAAATTTTAAGTTAAAAACTACTGGAAGAACGACGAACACGACAGACGACACAACTTCATAGATATGCTAAATACAAATCAGTGGTAATATCAATTAAATAATAATATTGCTTTGATTCCCATGACATGACACGGTCAAGTCAGCAATAAAATGTCTTTCTTCCCTTGTGTGTACAATTATTATCCGAACGATAATGTAACTGTGCAACATTATATTATATCTGGAGGAAGACTTCCTGTTAAGAAACAAACTCTTGACCTTATATGAGATTACAATGTTTTGCGAAATATAATTGCTGTAGTTATAATTGAGTGATGAGCCTTCAATAAGTTGTTTTTACTTGTATAAACATTCGCCGCAAATACAGTGACTCATCGGAGGAGGTATTGCAAAAAAAAATATGCACCAGCTACTCAATATGTTCATTGTTAGGCACGTATTCAAATGGACGATATGCTTTATGTCTAATAGTGCAAAGTTTGACTAACACCCTTTTACCGGTAGGAAGTTCTATTTTTAAAATCCCATCTACGAAATCTCCAACCTTGTCCCAATTCCCAATTGTTCAATATCATAAACAATCGGCGACCTTAAAATCTAATCTAGTTGCCTTTATGTTTATTTACATCTTCTGTATTGATTAAAATTCTTTACACTACCCGAAAGCTATAATTTGAGCTCAAATTCACTTATATAATACTACGAGTCCACAATAATAGAAAGTGACGTAGGCAGAGTTTCTAATGGCGAAGACAGCGGATTTGTTTTAGCTGCGGCAGACGAAGACAGTTGGTCTCTATTATTGTAGTATAGTCCAGACGTTGAAGGTAAAAATTAAATAGTAAAAAACAATCTTAAAGACATGCTTTTATTTAAATGCTCTAGAAATAAGAAAATAAACTTTAAATTTAATCATATAAATTGTGTAATGTAATAAATTGATGGGTTTAATCTTTGATTAATTTAATTTAAAGTTTATTTTTTTATTTTAAGACCATAAATAATAGCTTGATTTTAAAAATATTTTTTTTACTATTAAATTATTTTTTACTTTTTAGTTATTGCCAGACATGTTTCTAAGCCTGTTCATTTCATTTAATGCGTCATTGTTGCATGATCGTTTGCCTATTCATTTAGTACAGTCTAGTTCTTCAAGAAGGCTTTCTAGTCAGAGCTGGGCATTATTTATATTTACAAATACTCAAATGTATTTAAATACCGAGTATTTAAATACTTTTTGCAACAAGTATCTATGGCCATACTTACAAATACTCTGTTTGAAATATTTGCTACTTAGTATTTGTGCAAATGATAATAGAAGTATTCAAATACTTCAACTATGTAAATAACTGGAGATAATTTAAATGCTTTTCAGGCAGTATTTAAATACCTCAGTCTTAAAGTCTTTGCACATCCTAAATATTCCAATCTCAAAAGTATTTACATACATTTTCCAAACAAAATTAAATAGGTATATCAGGAAGGTTCTGAACTTGAATACATGCATAGAAATTTGTAAAATCCGAAAACTTGAAAAAATTCATAAAACTGCATTTTTTTAAAAATATAGCTGGACAGTCTGTAAGAAACAACTGTATATCTAACTTACCACTATGGTCAGCTCCCAAGAACCATGAAAGTATTTACCATTTAAGTACTTTAATAATATTTCAGTGTTATCAAAGTATTTAAATATTCTGAAAGTAGTTAAATACTTGGAAAATATTTAAATATAAAAGTATTTAAATAATTTAATAATATTTCAGTGTCATCAAAATATTTAAATCTTGTGAAAGTATTTAAATACTTAGGTACTTGAAACTAACTAATTCCTTTTGGTATTTATTATTTAAATACTTTTATATTTTGAGAGGTATTTAATATTTAAATACTTTCGTGTTTTGAAAGTATTTATTTAATATTTAAATACTTTTTTAAAGTATTTGATCAACTCTACTTGTAGTGATTTGACTCTAATTATTTCGGATTGAAGCTTACGTAAGTTAAGAACGCTAAGTTACGTTTTGGGCCCTATAAATGTAGAGAAGTATTTTTATGGTTCCTGTAAATAAACGGAATTTTTAGTCGGTATTTTTTTTGACTGTCCTCTCCAAACGCGACATGTTCTTTTTATTTGTAAACTGAAATAAAACGTTACTACGCCTTTGACACTTTGGCAAAACATCAAAATACCAGTCATAACCATCATAGTTTAAAACCACCATAGTTTAAAACAATCAAACATAAAACCACAACAACAGCCTTCTACTGTCACCAATTTATTTCTATTTTAAAATAGTTTTTGGTATAAAGTTTTCTTGCTGAATTTCCTGCGAAATTGAATTAATATCCGTAATTTTTTTGTCGATTCCGAATTTTTAAGAAAATTTCCAAAAAATTCGCACCTCAAAAGAATTTTCGGAAATAATTCAAGTTATAAGAGATAATATACGGATATTTAAAAATTAAGTCTGAATCTGCCATATATGGCATTTTTTTAATAAATCAGTGATACGTAATAAGAAAGTAAAAATTATTATGTTCTAAATATTATCATAATAATACCACAAGAATGGCTTAACACATTAAAGCTGATACTTACATATACTGTATCCAACGAGAGAATGGACTTGCACTCGAGCGAAAATTCGTCTGTTTTGGTCAGATCTCCGCCCCTTAGAACATTAGTTCAACGCCCTCAACGTCTTAATTGGCTCAGCAGGTAGCCAGGGCCGGCGCCTGGGTCCGATACCTACCTGGTACCTAATTATATAAAGTACCTACTACTGCCTACCTATTCACAGTTTGTATTTGTAGTCTCGCAAGTACGGTTATTTTAGTTGTGTTGTTTACGGTTGTGAAATAAGTTTTAAATCTATTATAAGAATGGCAGCAGCCAGAGACGAGATAAATCCACCATTATCGCCAATTAAGAAGAATAAAAGAGGCCAGGTAAAGAAATATAATAATAAATATGTTTTATTTAATACGCATAGGTACTATTCACCACCAGTAACCGTGGTCAATGATTTATTTTTGTTTTTAATTTTAGGTCGCATCAAAGTCAAAATATAATTATAATAAATTTATATAAGAAATTAAAGGAAGACAATCCTCAAATGTCGTACGAAGAGACAGTTTTAACACTAACCAAACAAACGGGCATTGGAAAAACTACAATGAAAAAATTTTTAGCAGAATATAATAGAACCGGTCAGGTAACGGAACCATATTTAAAAAAAAAGCCATCAGTCTTTTAAAGAAAAGATCGACGATTTCACTAAAATTGCTATAAGGAGAAAAGTACACGAGTTCTATCGAAATAAAGAATTACCAACAGTAGACAAAATTTTGCAAGTAGTAAATGATGATGGAGATCTGCCACAATTTAAACGATCAACATTTCACAAATTGTTGCACGAATTGAATTTTGTTTTTTAGACTTCCACCGTATCATTGTGAACTGAACCCTATTGAAATGGTTTGGTCGATGGTCAAGGGGTACGTGAAAACTAACAATAAATCTTTCAAATTACCAGAGGTGAAACGATTGCTTGAAGAAGGCATTGCACGACTAACATCTGAACATTGGAAGAATTTCATTCGTCACATTATAGAGGAAGAACATAGGTTTTGGGAACTTGACCATATTGTTGACAGTTTAATCGATGAAATCCCACCACTAATAATTCACGTAAATGGTCAAAGTGATTCTGATAGCAGCGATACAGCCTAATTTAAATTTATAATTATACTAAACAATGTACTATTGTTGTAGCTAAATATAAAAAAAAATAAAAATATCATTAATATATTTAGATAATATATATATATATTTTTAGGGTTTATATTACTTTCATAACGCTCATACATTTATAATAAATTTATGTTAAATAAATAAAATGTTTTCATGTTTTCAAAATAAAATTTATTTCACCTACTTACGAATTTATTTCATCGAATAACGGTCCTGCGTAGCTCGTTACAGAGCCCCTCCTCTTTAGTCGCCGATGCGCAAAGCAAGTCCATTCTCTCGTTGGATAGAGTATAGATACACAGCTGATACACAGTTTGACATAATTTATTTTTTCGCTACCTTGTATAGTTTTCGAGATATCTTCGATCAAAATTCACTAATTTTCGCTTCACGTTTTTTGCCTTTGATGATTAGCTAGCTCGTCGGCTCTTCGTCCTACGATAAATTTAGGGCGAGGTATAGGCTGGCACGTTGAAGGTACTTTTTTTTGGTTTTTCGTTTGTATCTCGGAAACTAGCGAGACGGCTTTTCTATACAAAATTATATAAAGCTGATAAAATGTCCAACAAAATAGTTTCTATCCATGCCTGATTTTTTTTGCCATATTTGACTAGCACTTCATCCTACGGCATAACGCAAGGGAAAATGTTGTAGACCATGAAATTTTCTTCAATAATATATGATATTTTAGTATTTTATTTTTAGTATTTTAGTGTAAATTTTGATAAATAGCTCAAAATTGTACATAATGATTAAAAACAAATTTTCGATGATTTGCATTTTCTGAGAACATTTACCATAGTAATGTATATATTTTTTTACACCATCAGAAAGTAGAGATTTCAACGAACAAAATCCCACCGACTTTTTTAAAAAAGCAGTTATTTTAATGCGAGAATTTTCGATTTAAAATTAGCGTGCGTTTTCGATATTATAAATGGTGTCAAAATAAGGTGAAAAAATAAATATTTTAAATTAAAAAAATTACAGTGTGTTTGGGGCATAAAAAGGTAAGTTTCCACAAAATTTCTTTTAAAAATTTTTTTTTATAAGAAATAAAAAACCAAAAACTTGGTTATTTGAATTTTTCACATAAATTTTGAGGTTATGTGAAAAAAGTGTAAATACAAACTTTGTAGATATTTTTAATACCTACAACTTTGCAATGTAACTTTTTTCCATAGGACTTGTAGTTTTTCCGGAAATAGAGATAAGCCGTTTCTTACCCTTAAAAACTCACCCCCTCCACTTCCCGACCTCAGATCGCTCGTATTGTTTTCGGTTTAATTTTTGTTATATTCTCTTCCTTCTCCAATGGGTTTCATCCTACTATTATTTTTTTTGGTTTCAAAAATTATCAACCCTGGTCTATAAATTTTCATGTAAAACAAAAAATACGAAACTTTAAAAATCCATGCAGAATATGCGTACCTATATTCCTATATATTTTACATTATTTTATTAGACATTAGTATACTTACTACTAAAAACCTTCTGTGAAAAATATTCTGTGGAAAATTTTCTTTAATTTTCCGGAAAAATTAACACAATTTTCTACCAAGTTTCTGGTGCTGCCAGGCATTCTCTATCTCTATACGAGTTTACACCTTGTACCGTCTACCGATGTAAAGTATACTGTCATAAACTAATCACCAATGGGACAAAGTGTTTACAGCTGCTATGCGACCCAATATATCACCTGTTATTTTCCCAGGTACACGTGCAATATAGTATAATAGTACATGCAAGTACCTGAACAGTTTGAAATATTTGAATGTGCTGTGTTGCCTTTGTAGCAAATTAATGTCGAGACGTTCTTTCTTACGAATCTTACGTAACAATCTCGTATTTTGTCGTTTAAACAGGTAATTGTCGGTTATTTGTCAATCTAGACTAAATTCATTGTGTGCCAGGCAGGTTATTTTGCAAAATACAATTTCAGAAATTCATCATATCTGGGAAAATGTATTTATGCAAAATTCTGCTTACTAATAGTCGAGACAATAAAACAGAAAATCATTAAAATTTCTAAACCCCCCAAAACATATCCCATCTTGCAGTTTCTTGTTGGTTATATCCGATTATTCAAAATGAGAAACATTCCATTGTTTACTCTACTAACTTCTGCCGTTTTTACAATTCTTTGACAGAAGCAACGTGAAAATTAATTTTTTTGGTGTAAAAATCACAACAAAAAGGCAAGGGAAATTGTTCTAATATTTTCACAGAATAATATAGGTACATAAATTTATTAGTAAACTAAACAAAACTAATACAAAAGATGAATATAAACAGTAAAAAAATTAAAACATGAAGATCCGTTTCCTAAAATAGCATTTAAAACATGTGAAAAGTTGCGAACTTCATTAAATTATCAAACTTCATAAAAAATTGTCTCTCTTATTTCGACGTTAGAGACAGGTGTTGAGTAAACATTTTTCAAGTGGCCCCAAAAGTAAAAGTCCAATTGATTCATATCTGGGGACCGAGGGGGCCATTGTCTTCCAATCCCTCAAGCATAATGAGGTGGCGCACCATCTTGCATAAACCATAGTGTTTTACGTAATGCAAGAGGTAAATCGTCTATAAATTGATATAGGTCATTTCGTAAAGAGTTTAAATAAACTGGATCATTTAATCTGTTTTATAACTCAAAAGGCCTTATTGAAATCAGCAGCAGCATTTATCTGTGAAAAATACGTTTATTGTTCAGGATTCACGATGTTCACCAAAATAATGTAACATTTGTGCCTCCGTTGCATCTCCAATTTGCCTCAAATGATCACAATCATGACTTCCTTTTTGGGTGGATGTTTATGTGGGATAGTAGGGAGCAGAAACGGCAAAATAATATACTGGAGAGACATAGATTAATTCTTCCGCAGATTATATTTCTTGCTATACCTCTTCGAGTTCATTTTTAACGTCAATTGTGTATATTATTCCTTTTCTTCCGTACATTTGTTATTATTCTGCATAGGTTAAAGAAAAGTGCCGAGTATTGTAAATAAAAAAAGTATAGCGTCTTTCTGAACTACCGAATTTTAAAATATACACTTATCTTCAACGCAAACGTATATCTTCATTATTATCTTCCTCTTTATATTCTAAACGCCGACACTGAGGCACGTGGTAACAGAAATTAGCAATTGCCAAAAAGAATAAACGATCTACATGAATAGAATAATTACGTTTCTACGACAAACGACGATAATATAATATTATAATATATGCTGTAACATTCCACCCACATGCGAATTTCTGCTTGTTGGAGTACATTTTCCATATCGCAATTATCTTGAATAGCAGGTCCTAGACGTACCTATACGTGTATAATATTGTGTCTAGAATTACAATTAATAGAAATAATGAATCATTGCTCCGTATCTCATTTTAATAATTTAGCGGCGAGGATAATAATCTTTATAATTATATATTAATTTAAATTATTTGTAAGGTTATACCAATTAGCACACAGTTCTATGGGCAGTTTATATGGGACGGTATTCTTTTTAAATATTCTACCTACTTCTGTTTTTGATGATGCAATATTTTTAATCATTAGGTATAACAAAGGCAAAAGTTTTCGGCTCATCGCGTTATTAAACAAAGCCTGGCTTTACAGTTATAGGCCAGTCAGCTTAAACAAAAAAAAGGCAAAGTGCGCTAAAAATCCGGTAATTCTGATATTTTGTTAGGATTCATATCAGCGGCATAAAACTAAGTTTGCAGCTTCGAGACGCTTATGCTCTCTGCGTGGTGGGGGAAAAACCATAATATTTTTGGACTTTTTCGGGTTATGGTTTTTGGGTTATAACTCGTAAATAATGAATCCTACGTAAATAATGTTATCTTTTTTCAATCCGATAAAATTTCCCTCATTTCCTTCATAGAGACTAAGTGCAGCTTTGTACGACCAATTGTTTTTGTGATACAGGACTTCTAAAACTTCTTAAATCTAAAAATTCTAAAAATTATTTATCCAGCAAAACGTGAACTACTTATATAATCCATATTACAAATAAAATCACGAGGTATTATAAGTAGTGTAATGTGTAGTGTTTTCGTTTGATATACAAACTAGAGCAAAAAATTGTGCGGCATTGTACAAAGAAAACCCGTATCAATTACTACAGAAGCGGTAAATCACGTCACTATGCAATACAAAAGGATATTTAGTGTAAAATTGTATACCGCCACTTGTGAATCGAACTAAGGTCTCCAGTCCGCGGCGTACCTTATCGGTCGCTATCTCTCCTCAACTCATATAAATCTCATTTCCCTTCTCGCTCACTTAGAAGACACCTGCATGAAAAAGCCGGCGATTTACTGGCTTCACTGCTCAGTGGCATATCATCATGGGCAACAAAGGTGAAGTGACCTCAAAAGATGTCGTATTATGTCATATTTGCACATATAGTTACACTCACATTGATATTTTTCACTGTCACTTATTAGTAGCACTCTTCACAATAACTCCCATGAGAAATTCCCATTAAATGTGACACATTTTCAGGGATTTGCTTTTTTACTCCTTGATGTGCCTAGTTCTTCCATTGCACAAAACTGTATAAAAACTTTTCCACTGTATAAAACCACCATAACCTATAAACTATAACCAATGATTTTACAAACACTCGACATAGTTATTATAAAAACACTCGAGCACGCCTTTTACACTTCACGTACACGTTCAATGTCGCGTTGTAAATACCTACCTAATACGGCCAAGGACACAATAACTCATCGAACACCTACAACTGCCACTGAGGCAGTACCAAAAAATATCCGTTAATAGAACGCACGAAATTATATCCATATGCGGGCACCAACAGATGAAACGTCCTCTCAGAAGTTGGCATCCATTTGCAGTTTGTTTTTGATATATTATAAATTAAATTGAGTTAACATTATTGTTTTTTATTTTATTTCCCATATTAGGATAATTGCGCGCGCCACTGAGCACCGCATTCGTTTGCATATCAAACGAAAGCACTATAGCTCTTTATTAAATCAGAGCATGTAGGCTATAATTCTTACGATTTTTTATAAATAACATAATATCCCTTAAGCCATAGTAAGAAGCGCAAATCCGTGGCTGCGGTCTACAAACTTTATATGACGAAGAAAAGCAAAAGTAGTGTAGAAATATTAATAACCAACACCCAAAATCTGTGGATGAGATACTTATAAAAAAATGGGTAAATATTTAAACAACCCTTTAATAATTAATTATGGGTCTATAAAATTTCGCAGGAATGTGAAGCATCCAATACAGTATAAGACAACGAGACAACGTGTATGGTTTTCTTTGTATCGCCGCGAAAATGTATTTAAAAAAATATTTATCACAAAAGTGACATTTGGTGTTACTTTTTTCTATATATCTGGACAACTATCATATGTGCGTTTATAAAATGTTGCATAAGGTGAAGAAACCAATACAGTACTCGACAGTGTGCATGATTTTATTTGTCACGCCTCGAAAATATATTAAAAAACAAAATTTATTGCCCCTTAGATATGCGTTTATAAAATTTTTAAGGAACGTGATAGCGTATATGGTTTTCTTTGTTCCAGCAAATATTTAAAAACAATAATTTATCAGAAGAAGAGATTTCCTTTTACTAAATATCTAAAATCCCTTTAGTGGTGCGTTTGTAAAACTTTACAGAAAAGTGAAGCAACCAATATAGTACACTACAGAGTTTATGGTTTTCTTCATCACGCCTCGAAAATATTAAAAGAAAAATATCAGAAAAGTTTTATTTCCTTTTACTTTCTTCGAAATATCTAGAAACCCCTTAGATTTGCAATTATGAAATTCTGAAAAAAGGTGAAGCAATCGATGCAGTACACGACAGTGTATATGATTTTCTTTGTCACTCGTCGGAAATATAAAAAAATATTATAAAAGTTATATTTCCTTTTACTTTCTTCGAAATTTCTAGAAAACTTAGATGTGCACTTATGGAATTTTGCAGAAAGGTGGAACAACGAATACAGTACACGTACAGAAAAAAATATATTTCCTTTGATTTTTAACGCATATCTAAGGATTTAAGGGTCTAAGGGTAACTTTATCTCATAAATTATTTTTTTTTAAATATTTTCGAGTCATGACGAAGAAAACCATATACACTGCCATGTAATGTATTGTTTGTTTCACCTTTCTGTAAAATTTTATAAACGCACATCTAAGGGTTTACTAGATATTTCGAAGAAAGTAAAAAGGGAAATAAAATGTTCTTTTTACATATATTTTCTAGGCGTGGCAAAGAAAAATATACACGCTATTGTGTACTCTATTGGCTGCTTCGCCTTTCTGGAAAATTTCATAAACACACATCTAAGCGTTTTCTAGATATTTTGAAGAAAGTATAGGGAAATATAACTTTTCTGATAAATATATTTTTAATATTTCCATATTTCCTAGGCATGACAAAGAAAACCATAATATACACTGCCATGTACTGTATTGATTGCTTCACCTTTCTGCGAAATTTCATAAACGCACATCTAAGGGTTTTTTAGATATGTCGAAGAAAGTAAAAGTAAGTGATCTTTTTCTGATAAATTATGTTTTTTTAAATATTTTCGAGGATTGACAAAGAAAACCCCACAGACTGCCGTATACTGTATTGGTTGTTTCACCTTTCTGCAAAATGTTATAAACGCTACGGGTTTTCTAGATATTTTGAAGAAAGTAGAAGGAAATATAGCTTTTGGTGGTAAATAATTTCTTAAATATATTTTCGAGGCATGACAAAGAAAACCCATACACTCTGTAGTGTACTATATTGTTTAATTCACCTTTCTGCAAATTTTTTTAAACGCACATCTATGGGGTTTTTAAATATGTCGAATAAAGTACAAGGAAATATATTTTAATGATTTAATTTTTTTTTAAATATTTTCGATGCGTGACAATGAAAACCATATACGCTATCATGTACTGTATTGGTTACTTCACCAAAATTTTATAAACGGATATCAAAGGGTTCTCTAGATATTTCTAGAAGGAAGTAAAAGTATATGTACTATTTGCCGATACATTTTTTTTTCATATATTTTCGAGGCGTGATAACAAAATCATGCACACTGGCATTGCTTTGAGGTTTAAAGATTGAGAGAGTTGTCTAGATATATAGAAAAAAGTAAAAACAAATGTTACTTTTGGCGATAAATAATTGTTTAAATATATTTTCGAGGCGATACAAAGAAAGCCATACACGTTGTCTTATACTGTATTGGATGCTTCACATTGCTGGGAAATTATATAGACTTATAACTAAGGGTTGTCTAAATATTTCGAAATAGTGAATAAAAATCTCATTCTTTATACCTATGTATAAAAAGCTCAGCCACATATTTTGGGTGTTGGATATTAATCTTTCTTGCCTACTTTTACTTTTCTTCGCCATACAAAATTGTTTGAAAATCTCAGCCACAGACTTTCGCCACTTACTATAGCACAGACGTTGTCATCCACGGATTCTTTATTTGATTTCACATCAGCATCTGTGGCGGAAGATCTGTTGATAAATTCACACAGTATATTCTCCAGTAGATGGACCTTACTGCATTACTTATATACCTCGTGCTCGTTGTTTTAATTGTAACATGTATTATATAGTTGAAGTTTTGGTGGAAAAAAAATCAACTTTATGAAGTCCTGTAGGTATCTCAAAACTCAAAACCTACTAATAGTACAAAACTGCACTTAGTCTCTAAATGAATGAAATTTTAGGGGATTGAAAAAGGGTGAGACTATTTTTTTTCGTATGATCCATTATTTACGAGTATAAACCAAAAACAAAAAAGTCCAAAAATATCGTGTTTGTTCCCCCACCGTGCAGAGAGCACAAGTGTTTCGAAGCTGCACACTTGGTTTTATGTAGCTGATATGAATCCTAACAAAATATAAAAAAATCAGAATTACCGAATTTTTGCGAACTATATAGAGTGTATTAAATGACGGATTAATAGCCAATTTGAAATTGAATTCCAAAATGGGGTTCCACTATAAAAGTGCAAATTTAGATTTTCAACAGCCCAGTAGTTGAAATTTATATACATACACTAACGAAGGGCTAGGTAACGATACGAGACCAAATAAACAACTTAAGCATTCAATCCTCACGATAAATATAGCCGGGGTAATGTGATTGAGGCTGCATGTTTTGTATTGTTGAAAATGTTGAACTGGTTTCTCATGGCTCATGCAAAACAGCAAAACGAACGTTAATGAACTCGATATAATAGCAACTAAAACAATTATACTTCTTAATAAAATAAAAGTTGTTAAAAGCCGGTCGAGGCGGTTGAACGTTGAGCACGTGTATTCCTTTGTTTGCAATAAATAATATCGTAGATATTCGCCGGCGTTCGCTCGGCCAGGGAGATTTCGATTTGAATGCGTATAGCCATCTGCCAATGCCGTGGGGGGGTTTGAATTTCGCGGCCCGGCATTTTTAATGCGCATGCCTCCTGCCGGGTACCTTGCGCACATGGCTAACTATAACCATGCTGACAAACCGAATTTCAGTCAGTTTCAAGCAGGCAGATAGAGCGTATCTGCTTGACTCAATAAACGTTTAGTACACTTAATACAATACTAGGAACTAGATATTTATATATTTTTGTACCAGTGAAATCGTTTTTAATATTATAACGTAGTTTTTATGTCTAATAAACTGCATCTGAGGGTTTAGTGGCCGCCCATGCGTATTTAAATTCAAATATCAACGACAATCAAGTTGGTTTTTGTATCTTAAAACTGTGCTTTTGTGAAAACTATGCCGGCTCAAAGTTTATTCGCCGAAATGGATCGTGGCAGTGGCATCGGCGACGAGCGGGCCCTTCAGCTTGCCCTCGAGCTTTCTATGCTGGGATTCAACGAGCCCCTATCGTCGGTTTCGGAGCCCGACAGTCCCGGGGACATGAACTCGTTCGTCAACCCCCTCAACAACGTGGGGCTCGACGAAGTTAGGTCTAAAAAGTCACAGAATATGACCGAATGTGTCCCGGTGCCCAGTTCTGAACATGTGGCCGAGATTGTAGGCAGACAAGGTAGGCATTTTACACCTTATCCCCATTGTTATTTATGTACACTAAACTAGGGCATATTTACTATTCATCTCGTCTGTAGGAAGTAGTTATTAGGTATGCACCATTTAACCAGCACCAGACGGCTGCGACTTGTTTAAATGAAAATCCTCACTGAAAAACGTTATCTAAAAACGTGGCCGTAAAAAGCCGATTGATGCTATCGACGTTTTTCACTACAATTAATTTTTATTGTGTTCCGAAATTGCTTTATTAAACCTTGGCTTGGGTTTACCTTACTTCCAACAAAACCGATAAATTATATCTTAAGTGCTAAGTGCCGGTTCAACACCTTCGCTATGCGGTGTTGTTGGCCGGTTACCTGACATTTTTATTACCTAGACAGGTAAAATAATAAAATAATACCCCAAACATCGCTTTTAACGTTTTGTGGCAAAATTAAAATTATTTCTCTGACCAGTAAAAGTGCAATACATACCGGAGTAGTATGTATTAAAACTTCTTGACGTTTTTTGTATTGTATTTCCAGACGTAAGATAATAATTATAGTCAAGGGGCCCTAAAAATATTTATACACGGCCCCATATTTAACACGGTTCGTAGAACACTGAACGTGTTGTCCAAAAACGGACGGCCGCCCATGCACACACCATGTTAATAACCAAGCCGATAATTTTTAATTTGACAGCGAAAGCATGGGTTTTAGTTAGATGATAATAATTAATTAGACGCACAGTTCTGTCGTTTGAGGTAGTGCAGCTTTTCTAAACAGATTTTAGTGCCCCGTTGTAAAGCATGTAAAAAGCTGCTTTACATTATAAAACCAAATTGAATCAATGTTTTATTTAGTAGTTCAATTACGAATAAATGAGTCGACACTATTTGTTAGAAGTTACTTGGTTATTTGCTAGTAACAAGTTGCGTGCAAAAAATTAGATTGTAGATACCTACCTTTTTCTAAAAATCGTTCAATAATTAAACGAATGTTCTAGAGTTTATTTACAATATAGTCTATAAAAAGCTTAACAATATATTAAAATATATATTACCAGTAGGTATAATAAAACACCGAAAGAAATCTTGCTGTTACTGAAACAAATGGAAGTGCATTTAACAATAATTTTATCTTTGTTGATGAAAAATACAACTCATTACTTTGTTGTGTTGTCATTTTACGTTATTTAGATTGTAGGTAGGCAATGTATGCTCTTTTTCTAAAAAATCGTTCAATAATGAATCGAATGTTCTAGAGTTTATTTAAAAATCTAGTCTATAAAAAGCATAACAATATATTAAAATAGGTATTACCAGTAGGTACGTATCATAAAATCCCGAAAGAAATTTAGTTGTTACTGAAACAACTGGAAGTGCATTTAAAAATAATTTTAATAATTTTAATTATACATATAACGAATAGTACTAATAGTAGTAGTAATAGTAGTAATAACACCTTGATAGTTTTTTATTGAAATAACTTGTAGGTACTATTTTTAACTCGTGTTAAAACAACAAAAATATTGATTAAAACTATTAAAATTTTAAAACCCTCAATAATCGCTTGGTATGTAAGGTAGGTAGGCATATTTGTTTTTTAAAGAATTATTTAGGAGCAAACTAATCACTAAAAAAGTGAAAAAAATCTAGTATTATCTACTCTCTAGTAAATATCTACCAAGTTGGATTCAGTAGATACCTAGACGAATAGCAGTACTTTTCAAAATTAGTATTTTAGGCAAGTCATGTAGTACCTACTTACATTAAAATCGCAAACTAACGACTAGTTCTGATTTTCTAATATGTTAGGGCCACTACCAGTAGTTTATATCCAAGTTTGCAGCTGTGAAAGATATGTGCTAACTTCGTAGCACTCAAAACACCCCGAAATTTCCTCAATTTTCGTTGTTTTCACTACCTATATCTTCTAAACTATGCGTTTGTTCATAAAGCATTTTTTAAGGTATTTTGTGGAAGATTAAATTTGCTACAATTTGAGATCATAACAAGCTCTATAATAGGTACAATATTTAACAAGAACAGCCCTCCAAAAATTGGCATTTTCCCCCCCAAAAAAGTGAAATTTTAAGATTTGGTCAACTTTCGTCCAAAAAAGGGAAACCCATATATATATTATTATATCCACAAGAAATATATATTTAGCCTATTAATAATATATTTACAATGTAATTCAACATTTTCATTTATTGATATATCATTTATATCATACACCTATATGATATACAATGACATACAGTGGCGGCTTGGGGGCTTTTCAGAGGGTCGGCACACAAAAAATAATTAAAAAATCCAGAATCTAACTCCGCAGATATGAATGAAATACTTAAAATAAATTTGCCGTGCGTGAAGAAATTAAAATGACTTGTAATTTGTCTGACTATACCGTGTTGCAGGTTATATGTAGAATCTGTATATATTTCGCATTATTCTAAAATTTGTCTAAATATGAATTAAAGTAAATTTACAGTGCGTGAAGACATTAAAATGTAAGTATGTCTGTAACAGACATATATGAGAATGAAAAAATGCCGCATCGTCAAAGGGAAACCCGACGTGTTTGATGAGCGGCGCGGCCGACTTTGATCTCGTCAAAGCGTAGCCGCATCCTATGACCATGCGCCATTTTTTCATTCTCATATATGTCTGTTACAGACTATACGTTATACGTGTACATTTTTTATCAGACCTATGGACGTAGGTAATTAGAGTTAACTTAAATTAGATATAATTACATTCGCTGCAACATCTCCCCCTATGACTTTAACCGTAAAATTTTCCCCGATTTCGGGGAAAGTTGACCAAATCTTAAAATTTCACTGTTTTTGAAAAATTGTCAATTTTTAGTGGGGCTGTATCTTGGTAACTATTATACCTACAGAGCTGGTTCTGGTATCAAATTGTAGCAAATTGAATGTATTAATATAACGTAATAACATGTTTTATGAAGTATTATGAACAAACGCATAGTTTAGAAGATACAGTCAAATTACCGAAAATAGTGAAAAATTCATCATAGATAATGTCAATTAAGATACAGGGTTAAAGATGTAATAGAACCTTAAAATTTATGTAATCTGTACAGTCTAAATCTTATTTTGCTGGCGCAAGAAACGAATTTTAAAAGTACCTAGTAGTCTTCCAGTATAATAATTATTATTGTATATAATACTTAAGTCCCATACGTTCATTTCTGATTTTTTCTTATATATGTTTCTTTCCCATTATTTGGGTATTTTCCTACATGTTCGAGATAATCCACTGCCATCAGAATATCCTGGTATACAATGGATTTTTTGATAGATAATTCAAGAACCTCTTTATTTTTAGATTTAAGTATTCTTTTGTAAGTACATATATATTTTTCAATTATTAGTGTATACAGTTTTTTTAGTTTTAACTAGCTTAATGTTATTTAAAATTTTGTTATTCTACTGATGTCAACCTTCTCAAATTTCTTAAAGATGTTCTATTTTTTTTCCTAACAACCGTCATTAATTAAGATAAAAAGGCTTTTCCATATAATTTAATAAAACGTAAAATGTGTCTACTTAACTTGTACAAAATCTAAATCTTGTTTTAGTAGCCTTGCAATATGAAATTGTTCCTCGTTCCTTGTATATTGTAAATATATTGTATACCTACTACTTCACACGGCAAATATTGTTAAAATACCTACCTTTTACAACAATTTTTATACCTACTAGTGACAGACCTTCAGTTCTCAGATTTACTTTTTCTCTCATTTTCACCTAATAGTTTGAACAATTGATGAAAATATGTGATTCAATTAATTCTAAACGTTAAAAAAATCCCACATTTTACACAAAACCCTTAATTTTTACGAATTTTTAAAAACATACCACGCCCACGCATGGGCGTCGTAACAAAATTTTCCAGGGGGGTGGAGGCAAATGCAGAAAAGAATAAAACTATAAACAGAAGAGAAAAAAAATCCTTGTAACATATAAGGTGCATATAATTCTCATATTATTATATATTAAAATATAAAAGATAACAATGTAATATAGGCGCTATTACTATAACATAATAAAATAAAAATATAAAATACTTCTTGATTTGGAATTAAAAAATAATAGATAGGTATAAACATAAATTATGTTTTGTATATCTATCTGATTCTACTAGCTTGTGATGTACACTGATACGGTACAATCTAGACAGTCTACTTTCAGACATTTAGAGAGAAGAATCTTTTCAAGACACTTCAATTGAACACTTGGTTGGCGACAAAGCTAGAAATATTTTAAACCGTTTTTCATTGCTGGATAAAAGTCACATTCTGTGGTTAGCAGCTCGGCAAAGTATAAATTTTCTGGCACTGGCTTCGTTTTCCATGTGATACTCGAGTTAAATACTCAGCTTCAAAGTTCTCTATCCTGTACTTGTCAATTATTTTCTGGTACTCATTGCTTTAGTACTATATTTTTTATATTTGTTTGATGAACCAAACTCAAAGAAATCCAATACTAGCGCGTCATTCGAAAATCTAGATTTAAGTGAGATAATGAGGGAATCCAAATATGGAATGAATATTGTATATCTATATCAAATACACTTCTGGTGAGTCCGCAGGTACATTCGCTCCTTGAGATTACCGCCCAATGAGTCCTGCCATTTCTATTTCGACGTCACTTCTACGCGACAATTCTTCGACAGAACTCACTTGTCCCGAACGCGTTGGACGATTTGAATGAGTTCAAAAATCAGTTTTTGCCACGTCCAGTGGGGCGGGGGGCAGTTGTCTCCCTTGCCCCCCTCAAACGACGCCCATGTGCCCACGGCGCCTTCTGATTATAGGGTTTTATTTCATTTCCATATAGCCCTGGCAACTATTTCCCCCACTTTACGTCACCCGACCATTTTTTCTCTGGTTCTGTGACCGAGGTAAAGTGATATTAACTTGATTGATCGTTAGCAACTAATGATATAATAGTGGATACGTAAAACCAGAAATACATTATAATAGATCCCTGTCCCCGTCGAAATGTCTAGGTAAACACATTGCAACATCGGTTACAAACGATCCCGAGATAAAAAAATGAGCAGATAAGGCGGAACATGTTCATTTTATTTGGGTTTATAATTTCCCAGATATTTCGCTTCGCTGCTGATTTTTTACTGCTTATAAGGAAGTTTCGTTGTTTTTGTAACAATTCGCGATAAGTTCCTATTGTTTATGACGCTTTAATAATCTCCCAGACGGTATCAGGTTCTCTGTACGCGGTTATTTTAAAGGCCGTTGCCTCGGTGTACAGTTTCAGGGTGGCGAAACAATTGCCTCGGCATTAATAAGGGTGTAATTTTATATTTTTAAGCACGTATTGATCGACATTCGATCCCGTCCGCAGGATGCAATGCAGGTACTTGGCGCGTTGTTCGTGTGTGGGTCTCGAATTTTTGTATTCAGAGTATAAACTTACATGAGTCAGGCGTTAACAGGAAGTTATGAATTACCTCTGGCAGGCACTTCATTGATTAAATTACGTGTCTTTACGCGCCGTGATTTGTCCCTCCAAGACTCGGATGCTCCTCCACCTGATTTCATAGGAAAAGGGATGATAAACCCGATTCATTGGACGTAAAATATGGAGTCAATCAGCTGAGATCAGCACAAAATGTACAGGGCGTTGCACGAAGAAAGTCTGCATTATATTTATTCGAGAACAAAAAAAAAAGCAAATGGCACAAAAATAGAGCTAGATAAAATAGTAGATTACATTCATTCTCAGTCTGGTAGTCAAGATTCTGATTGCTGAAGAATGTAAAACTACGTGGACGACTCATGGTTACGTAAATGTTTGTAATAATGTTTTATAATACTTTTTACTGGCGGACAACTCATGTAGAACCGGTAATGACCCTTTCGGTGTGCTACTTCCGTCCCAACAAACTTTCCTTTGATATAAAAGAGTACAACAAGAGTCAGTCACTTTTATCTAACTACACTTAATCTAAGATGTGAACCTAGCGTAACAATCTCCTTGACCTTAAGAGCCTTCAAGGCCGTGAGTTTGTTCACTATACGAGAGCGGAGATTTTACATAGTCGGTTGATTTCTTTGATTTGAGACAATAGAACTGTCTGGAAGGCCTCTGTAAGTTGGTGAACACACGCCGCTGATTATAGCCCGAATTCGACCAGTTTTTATCTAAAATTCCTCGAATAGCGAAAGGCGGGATGCATGCATGCGCTTTTGTTTTTTTTTAGTGTCTGGGTGCATTTGTTCGGTCGGAAGGCATCGCAGGAGGCTGTAGACGGATCGGGTTGCCCGCCATGTGTGGGGCCTCGGTTTTATTGCACCAATTTGCCTGGACCGTTTCGCCGCTCGAGACAAATAATAAAATTTAATAGGCGCGGAAATATGCAAATTGCAATCCCATATTCAACGGAATCATTTAACAGTTGCTGATGGCAGTCTCTAGTAGAACAGTATTTTTATTTACATGATTTTTTTGATGCATCATTTGGGTACATTGGTCAAACGTAGAGTATTTTCATTAAACGACTTAATAAGCATATACCATATGCAAGTACGTTTATGTTTTATTTATAACTAAATTATGTACATTTAATAATAATGTATTTTCTTATTTAATTTTGTATTTTGCAAAAATGGTCGGATGGCAACAGTAAGAAGACATTTTGGAGAAACAAGATTTTTATTGACATTTAAAGTGCCTAAACCAACTGAGAAAAGTTATACTCTTTGCTCTAATTCAAGAAATCAGGTGGGGCAAGGTCTGGAGTGCGCAGAGGCCACTTCATATCTTCATCACATTTGAAATATAGTTTAAAAAAAATATAGTTCGAAATGTCGATCGAAAAAATATATATGAATATTTTTATGCAACTTAATACTATAATTATTTTGAGTTCTTTGAAAAAATAGTTTAATCTAGCATATGAACTAACAGAACCTACCATATATACTTGTTCCAACGAGCTAAGCGATGGAGTGGTACTGGTTATATTATATTTTCAGAACGTTGACTGGTCGGGAATAATACTAGTTCTTAATAACACTAAGATGTTTATTTTTCTATGTCATATGTCATGGTCTTGTCCAAGACATATGTCTTGGTTCATAAAGTTAACAAACAGATCCAGAAGGGCTCCTATACCGATATTACACGTTTTTCATGTAGCATCGATAAATTAATTGTGTTGTCCTCATTCAGTAGACCCTTACTAATTAAAATAAGTCTAATATAGTGGCCTTCAACTCGAGGGTAAATTCCAAATTAATGATCATAAAGGGCTTACGAAAAAGCTCGTTTATTTTCATTAAATATGAACCATTAAAAATGTAATTTATAAATACCGAAATTTGCTTTGCTACTTCACTTTTGTAACGAAATTAAAATTAATCGCTTCTTAACTGACGCCCATATTGATTTCGAAATGACCCGACGTTCTAATAATTCTTAAACATATCCAGGTAGTCAATATTGGTTCTGGTTTTAATAAATGTTAGTAATTTATTGATATACAGTAGAATCCGGATATAACGACCCTCAAGGGACCGGCGACACTTAATCTTACTAACCGGACGACGCACAAAACGAACGATAGCATTTGTGATTCACCATCTTCTAGATGTATTATACCTAGTGCTTTTTTCCTCAATTGTGAAACACGTAATGATACGTACGTAGGAGAGGGGAGGTATTGTTTGTGCGTGGGTATTGTAAACAACACTGCGCGTCGTTCTAAGCGGACGATTTCACGTAGCGGAACGAAGCGAAGCGGAAAATAAGTCGCTACAAGCAGTTGGTTGCTTAAACCGGACGCGAACTGATATGTTTTCATAGTATATGAAACATTACTTGCGTTTGCATTTTATCACTAAAAACGGATAGTAGTTATAAACGAAGTCGTTATATCCGAATTCTACTGTACTTTATATATTATCATACAATTCTGGCAAGTGCAAACCTTGGGTCCATGATTACAGAAAACTCAGATATGGTAAAAAATAATGTAAGAAAAAAACAATATATTCGCAGTGATGCCATTGTGAGCTTATGGGTTTACGGATACGAAAATATTCCGTAATTGGATGCCTTCATCTTTTCCTACCATCCTATTCCGGTTAGTTTAATGGCGACAATGTCGTGCCACACCCACGACCTATGCAAGCATTCCATCCGCACGGAGCAAAACATGGGCGTGTTCTTTTATCTATTGATAGTTCAATCGATGCCAACAAAACATTTCTGTCTAATTGTGACCACATGAAAGAGACATAATGAGTTGACGCAAGTCTGTCATAAAGAAAACGGAGAGTGGTAAGAGAAGGAAACGAATAGCATACAGCGACTCTAGTGGCAACGTGGTAGAATAAATCTACTTCCCAGTACATTATTTGGCCGTTTCTGTCACCTACGATCCCACAGAAACGCCCACCCAAGATTTGAACTTGCCGAATCTATACAATGTACCAAGTAAGTCATTTGTCATTTGATTGTCGTTTATTGTGATAGTCTAGACATGGAAGGCTGAAAAAAATAAACATGTTTACTATTACGACAGATGAGAAAAAGAATTAAATGTTTTGCGTTATGTGCCATAACAGCAAACGGATAGATTAGGCGTAAGAAAAACCCTGTTTAACTTTGCACAAAAATGATTATACCACTCGGCCCTAGCCTGCCCCACATAATGTTCACTCACCCCAGATTTCAACCCCTCCCACTCTCACTAATAGTCATCACCATGGTATGCGATTATATCAGTGAAAACTTCACGAAAAAATCAATAGCCATGTTTAATATCTTTAAACTCTGCTGAGGCATTATTTACGACACCATTCCGAACTTTATTGCCGATTTACAGAACCCTTTTATGTAAAAACTGATGAAATAAAGAATGAGTGTACACTCGACTCATGTGCTATACCAAGAACAAATAAAACAACGTACGGTAGTTGAAGGTATGGGTAATAAATGGAGTGGTAGTTCCTCAATGATAAAATATCATACACTGCTGTCTCCCCCATATTTACCAAAAATATTAAAACAAGCAGAAACATTTAAAAATTCGGAACCAAAATATATTCAGGATATTCAGGCTTAAATTACAAAAAAGTTGCGCTATTTTATGGCTTAAATATGTCAAGATATCCAAGAAATCTTTGGTCATTTTTGAACGATCCCCAAAAAACTGAAAAATGCCGAATTCGAAAATTTTACTTTTACGACTTTTTTTCACAGAAAGTTTTTGTTAATATTTTAAGGTTATTTAACATGCTAATAGTGTTTTATATTTTTATAAAGAGAGAGCAGATTTTGAGTTCTTTGGGGTAAATAAATGATATGATGTCCATGAGAAAAAATACTTAGCTATATAATATATCAGAAACTAGTTGGCGTAGGACAAAAAAATTTGATGGAAGTCAGTCCATCAAATACTTCTCCAAGGTATCAATTTTGAAATTGAGAATAAGAAAGTGATTTAAATTTTTCGAATTCGCCATTTTTCAGTTTTTTTCGGGATATTTCACAAACGAACAATATCTTGGATATCTTGACATGTTTAAGATAGCCATAAAATAGTGCAACTTTTTTATAATTTAACCGATTTGGTAGATATATCTTACCAATCAGAGATTCCAATAGTGAGCGTTAAAAACGGGACACCCGGTATAAGAAACAAAAAAAAACTTTTTGAGTTTCCACCACACGTGCCGACTTCCAACCCGCTACTCCGTTGAACCGTAGGTATTACGTGTTTAACTAATTTGGTGTTTGTTCAATATTATTACATAAACTACACATAAAATCGCGCTTGCTTATTCATAACACTAGTCACATTAATATTAAACGATAATAGAAAATTTACTTACAACAAATTTGCCGATCAGAAGAACGTGAAGATGTACATTAACGAACGAATGTGCAAACACAACTGACATAATACTGGAATACTGCCCTGTTTCGTAATCTACATAGTGCTTTTATAGGTTCTCTAACATGCGTGACGCGTGACTGTTTGGATTTTTCTGTTTCTTATATTTAAGAGATGTACTCTACTAATTAGTTATTTGAATAAAATTTCCTTTATCCTACTCTACCGTGTTATGTTTTAATTATAACAATTAAAATATGTTTTCAAATGTTGGTAATGTTGGGAAATACCTATGCCCTAACAAAAACTGGTATGATCAGGACGGCATTCATAATAATTGACAGCGATAATACCTAGTTAAAAAGTTGAATGACAATTTTCACATAAAACGTAAAACAATGACTGCTGGCAGAGGAGTTCACGGTCACTATAGTGCAATTCCATTTCACTTGTTTTCAGTTGAAATTGCTACACGTCTACCTATCCAGTGTGGTAGACAAGAGTAGCATGTAGTACTTTCCTTCGTACTGCACCATGTTTAATAATGTCCTGGGTAATTACTGGAGTGGAATAAAAAATGCGAGAAGGATGTTATAAATGCATAGTTTTAACTGAAATTAATGGCCAGTAAATATTACCACCGATGCGATAGTAATTTTAAAACGATTGCTGACTTATCACCGCAAATATCAACCACTTTTGCCAAGTGTCATGGGGTATTATTTTTTTAATTAATCCTAATATAATAAATATTGAAATTTGAAAGCTTCTAGACTATTTAAATATTGAGGAAGGTTGAGATGTTAATTTTTGCTTTTAGCTACATTAGAACATTTTATGACAAACAAACTTCTATTTATAAGTTCTTAAAAGGTCAACGATATTCCACCTGACAATTTATGAAAAAGGATAATATTGTAAAAAATACGTGACGTTTTCACAATCTAATTACCCAATTCTAGTGCTACCCGATGCAAATGTTGCCAGTGTAGAATTAAACTTGTTTGTTAAAATGAATGTTTATTGAATATCTGTTCGATTTTAGCATTTACTTTTATTAGTAGTTTCGTATAGGGCATTTACTTGTTATTAGTAGTAAGTATAGCATATGGGTGGGTCTGTCTCTTTGGCAATTACTCAGACTGTTAATGCAGCAGATTTTAATGCAGGAAATTCACAGTGACATTAAATAATTTAAGTGTTTACGTTCAGGTTTTTATTTGTCGATAAAATATTATAAATACTTACATGTTAGTCATGGTCATGTACAGAATATATTGATAGTTCCCCACTGTAACACAGCAAAATATATGTTTTTCATGGTACATAATTGAAATACCCAACAGAAAACAAAATGTTTAAAAGCTACTTTCAATTTCAGAAATATGCGGTTGAATTGGAAAACACTTGGATACAAGACCAAGCTGATTGATATTTCATTTCAATAGCTTATGCAGATATAGATAACTTCCGGCCACTTGACAGATAGATACATTTAATGCAGTTATTGCATTTGCATATCCCTATGCAGATCCCCTTAGATCGGAGAAGCTGTGGGAAATCTCTATAATTATTTTACGCGGGTCGTCTCTAAGTGCCTAGCATCGGCTTCATCCCTTCATAAATTGGATAGTCCGTCATTTTGATTTTATTAAGTTTCAGTCAAAAACCGTTAAAAATATCCCGTCTATTAACCGGAATAGAAACAAAATTTGTTACAACTCATAAAATTCCCTTTTGTGGAGACTGGCCCTGTAAACGTCACCAAATGTCCGCGCTATGATTGTTGAGTCGGCATCAAACAATTCTACCGCGCATGACACAACTGATATAAATTGTGTAAACTTTGGTAATACAGTCGAACTTGACAGAAACACGATGGAACCAAAATGTTTGCAGTTTGGACTGAGGCGCGCGCATGACGACATTTAGATGCTGCTAGCCGATATCGGGAACAAATTAGAAATTCGAGACATATTTTATGTGCAGTCATAAGATAGTGGCGCCTGTGTGTAGTGACAATGTATATTAATAATATCAGTCGAGCAACCTTGTGACAAAATTACTGCAATGTAACAATCTAAAATTATTCTTGGGAAACCAGCTGGTCCTCCTGGGCAGACCTTATGTCATGTACACGTATTTTTATTATGTAGTCAAGTCAGTCGTCGACCCTTGACAAAAGTAATTGTGACAAATAGTTTTATAGGTATATACCTATATATTGTAGCCTTAAAGTTTATATGTACTTACCCAATCCAAAGTGCGATTGTATCATTTTAAAGTATTCGTGTATTATTTTATAGTGAGGGAGCTTAAAAATAAAATTTACCTAATGCAGAGTGTGATTTTACTATTTTATAGTAGGTGTTCACACCAAGTGAGAAAAATTGCAGTCATACATTTCCCGTAGAGAAACAGGTCTATAGTTACCAACATATATGAACTATTTCCCTTTTTGTATTGAGGAATTTCTTTGGCAATTTTAAATTCTTCCTGAAATACAACGTCTGCTACAAACCAATTTATCAAAGATGTTTTAATACATTACTTTACAATATAATTGACGACTGACAGACATATTTGTACTTATTTTGTCAATACCAAATGAATTTAATTTTTTTAATTCCATAATGATATTGTACACATGATTTTCTCCGACCGGCTCAACAGATATTAAGATACACTTCTTTATAAAGGGTCCGCCAATAGGGACGCTCGATCTTTGACAGCTCATGACGGTCATGTTGTTTGTGGTAGAGTTGGCAAACGTAGTTGTTATTATTCAGTTTATCTTCACAAATCACCATGAACCAATTCAGCCGCGAGCAACATGTGCAAATCGTTAAAACTTATTACGAAAATCATTCATCGGTTCGAGCAACGTTCCGCGCGCTCCGCCAATTTTACGGTGCAATTGATCGTCCTGCTGAGTCGACTATCCGTCGTTTGATTAACAAATTCGAGGCAACCGGTTCGGTGAACAATCAGCCAACACCGACGCGTCGTCGAAACGTCCGATCTGCCCAGAATGTCGCCGCTGTGCGCGATAGTGTGCGTGAAAATCCGCGACAGTCAATTTCACGTCGCGCACAGGAACTCCGCCTTTCGGAAACATCACTTCGCCGAATCTTGCATCTGGATTTGGGCATGCATCCGTACAAGATCCAGCTGACAGAAGAGCTCAAAATAAACGACCATAGACAGCGCCGTATCTTCGCTGATTGGGCTTTAGAGCAGTTGGAAGTCGACCCCGATTTTGGTCGCAAAATCATCTTCAGCGATGAGGCACATTTTTGGTTAAATGGGAATGTCAACAAGCAGAATTGCCGTTATTGGGCCGAGAACAATCCACAGGAGGTCCACCAGGTCGCAATGCACCCAGCAAAGGTAACTGTTTGGTGTGGATTTTGGGCCGGAGGCATCATCGGGCCGTATTTCTTCGAGAACGACGATGGTGTGTCCATCACGGTAAACGGCGAACGATACAGATCCATGATAACGAACTTTTTCTGGCATGAAATCGACAATATGGATGTCGAGGATATGCGGTTTCAGCAGGACGGCGCTACGAGCCACACAGCGCGCGCCACAATGGATCTTCTGCACGAGCGCTTCGGAGGAATGGTTATCTCGCGCGGAGGCGACATCAACTGGCCACCGAGATCGTGCGATTTAACCCCACTAGACTATTTCTTGTGGGGTTTTCTTAAATCACAGGTCTACGCAAACCAACCACAAAACACTGATGCCCTCAAAGTCAACATACGCCACGCCATCGATGAAATACAGCCCGATTTGTGCGCCAGAGTCATTGAAAATTGGACTTCTCGTATGCGCGCCACCCAGCGAAGCCGAGGTGGACATTTGACCGATATTATTTTCCATACATAATGCCTTCTAATACTCTTTCAAACAAAAAATAAATTTCATTTATACCTCTCACACAACTTGCTTTATTTCATTTTAAAGATCGAGCGCGCTTATTGGCGGACCCTTTAGTAACATTTTAATTCACTGCAGTAAACTTGTCATTTATTTATATAGGTAGGTTTACATAATGTTTATTAAAATGTTTAAATAAATTATTTATTATTATATCATATAATTTCATCTATTCCATTGTGTTTATTTTTTTGTATAACTAAATCTTCACTTATTATAGACTTATGTGGGGAATTTCGCACATTATAGTTTCAGTTAGAAGGCTGTTCTTACAAATATTTACCTACACCCGTACGGAGGTGTGTGTGGCGCACCCTGTAGGCGGTCGGGCTGGACCTGCCGCGTCCGGACCGAAATAGTTCCGATCGTATAATGGCTGTCCACGAGTAATCTTATCGATTTTTTTTACATAAATACTTAATGACGTGAGGGTTCAGAAACGACATTAAATAAACGGTACTATCTCGGCGTGTGTGTGAGAATACCTTTTATGGATTAAGTGGCCCCGCGGTCTGCTAAGAATGGCGAGACTCGGACCTTTAATTAAAAGCAGTATTTTAAGAGGTAATTAAGGTTATCACGACCCTACGTTCTCGGTTGTATAATTTGCTTAGTAAGAATCTTAATATGCGCTGTAAAAGTAATTGATAACTCTGAATTTTTAAATTATTGACGCGGATTTCGCCCACAGGGTGGGGCTGAACGGTGGGGGGCGCGTCCTTAAGAGACCGATACACCTGAGATTGCTATATCGGGTAGTTACTGTTCAAGGCGTGGGGGGATGAAAGTTCTGCATCACGGCGTTTTTCGAGAAATAGCCCGCCGTTGTAGTGCTATCGAAAAAAGTTTAAACAAAATATGTAGAGAACTGTGATTAATTGGGTGCCATTCATTTTTCGTATGTGACCAATCGTTTTAGTTCTACGGTGCGCTAAATATTTTTGTAATACACGAACAAACCTAGCAAATTATCTGCCGACTCAGAAAACATTGCTCTTTCAGAAAAAAAATATTGGGTAATTATTTGAAGTCGATCTTCGTTTTAATCCGCGATGAAACAGATTTTGATGGAAATTGCAAATCAACCCCCAACTTCGGGGCGCCGTAGACTGAAAACTATTGGTCGCAAACAAAAATTAATAGGACCAAAATTATGCACAATTTTATTCTCTACATATTTTATTTGATCTTTTTTTCGAAAGAACTTACAATAATGGCACTATAGGGGCATAGGAGGCTGCAAACTCAGGTGGACTATTAGGAGATCTATGGTGGGATGTCTACCATCCCACCCCACCTGATTTCATTTGTGGCCGACCTTTTACGATCTATCCTTTTACCCTCCATCCCCATAACTTGGATTCTTTCGGATGTAAGTTTTTATAATATTTAGCTAATTTATTGCACAGATTTTAATTCATTCCAAGTATTGAGCATTTATTTTAAATGAAAGAAAAAGAGCATTTATCTTAGAAGTTAGAAGAAAAGAAAAGAAGATTAAATCGAGGATTAAATATCCCCAACATGCCCTCAGTTAATGGAAATATAATCTAAAATGCTTACCAAAAGACACGGAAATTGGACAACGCGTATAAAATAGAGTTAGTTGTCTTTGCTATAACGCATTTTTTGTTACATCTACAAATCCATTATTTTTTTAATTAAATTTGCGTGTGGAACTTTCCCCTCTACATACACCAGATTTTTCAATAATAATATCTGGTAATGGTTTACCTTTTCCTTTTAATTCGATCTTTTCTTCGTATGAATATTTAAAAAATCTCTTGACATTAATTAAATTAAATACCACTTCCATAGTACAGTACACAGTTAATAATTGTCAGCGATACACAAAAACAGAATCACACGCACGCACTATATTAATTCGCACTCGCCGTTAACTAGAAAGTTGCGTGAACATTCGATACAAACGACCGCAATGACTTATACCACGCTGAAAGCTGCACTAGATGCAGCGAACTCTTTGTATATATCACGGCGTAGTTTTAGACCGTAGACGGACACGGGGGAAGTGGAGTTTCAACGGGCACGATGATCTGTATTCTGCTTTGTGTGGCCCAGATAAATAATAACTCAGCGTTCATCGACAGCCGTAGGTTATCCCACCGGTCGACTTTACTTGCGTGATTTGCGCTTCGTTTGCCGCCTGTTACAGTTTTTAATCATTCACAACGCGAATCGCGAACGACAAGTTTTATATTTGCTTTATGGTAATAGAAAATGTTGGTTAATTTTTTTTGGGGTTTTTAAGGTGCTCTGCTACTCGTAGTACTCATGTTTGTAGATAGACGTTAACGAAGGCATTATTTTAAGAGGCGTTTCATTGCACATTTACATAATAAACAAAATAAGACAAGTGGGTCATTCATAATATCTGACACCCTGCTCAATAAACTCGTACAATCCCGAGGAGGTCCTAAACTCGTTTTTAGTCGATAAATGTCATTGCGTCTTTTAGAAACGGCTTCGAAGTTATGCATCTGGAAATTTGAGATCAGTTAATCTCGTGGTGTATTTAAGAGTCAATTATTTTTTACCAAGGATAAGATACGTTTTTTTATTAAATTAAATTGAATTTAAATGTATTTAAATTGAAGCATGAACCGGATAAGAGCTAGCTTTCGATACAATAGGTATAGAATGTTTGAATTATTAATTTTGTGCGTCAGCTGCTACAAGGGAAAAATTCGTTAGACCCTGCAGGTAATTGCCTACCTGGGACTAGTTCTGAAATCTAGAAGTTGTCTCCGTTCTACGGCCTGAACAAATAATTCCCACAGCTAAATTTAGTTACCTAATCGTTATATTCGTTATATGTATTACCGAATAGTTCAGTCACTATGCATTTAAAATACACTATTTCCTGCAAAAGACCGGCAAGAAAACTTGGGACATATGTACCCTTACATGACAGATTTATTGTCCTAAATTTGCAACCCGAGTGGAGCACAAACTACCTCAGGAGGCGAGGCGTTCAAAGGGGTGAGATTGCACTAACATGGAAACGTAGCTTAAACCGTTAGTCTGACAACAAAAAGTTGTTATTAATGAAAGTAGATTTTCAGTTTTTCTTCCTAAAACTCCCCGGAAGCATATTTCTAGGATTTATAGTTTTTGAATGGCAGGCCCTAGTAAAGAGGCACACGCGGACCCAGTTTCGGCTGCGTTCGAACATTGCCAACGTCTTAGGCTGAACTATTGCTCTGATTGCGATTATTTAAAAAGCATCATGCTCCTCAGTAATTGAGCTTTCCAACGGTGTTTTGCTCGAAGTCCTAGCGTCAAGATTTAATTAATTAATTAAATTATAACGGCCGCAATATCGCATAAATATCCTGAAAAATTATAGTAAAATGTATCACTTTGCCGCATGTCTATAACTTATGTCCAAATCACAATATTTGAAGTCCTTTCGTGGTTCGATAGACCGCTGATTCTTAACTGCTTATTTTTTTTTAAACCTAATGCTGTTAGATTGGGAGCCGTAAAGGCGTAAAAATAACTACCACTGACAATAGTACTGGGTACGTGAGATCGCATGTTAACGTTGATAATGATAAATACCCGTCGATGGTACTGTTATTGTTATTAATAATAATATAGACAAGATTATTTCAACACTACATCATATCAATTCAACAAACGTTTGAATGATTGTCGGTATTTTTAAAACAAATATCAATTCAATAAATTGTCGCTTTAGATGTAAATGATTTTAATAACATTGCAAATAATAACATTTTTAAATAATCGATGTAAAGAGAGAATTGAAAACTTTTAATATGTACATATTTATATACATTTACCATGACGAAGGTTCAATTTGTCTATTTAATATTATTATAATTATTATTTATTCTTTAATTTTTCTTATATTTTTATTTTTTTTCAGGTAATATCCACGACCTTCCTTTTTGCGGCGTTCGTAAGTACAACTACCTATTTATACCCGAGAGAAATACAAATGGGCATCAATTTGTTTTGAATAAAACCGATTTTATTTTAATTAATCTATAATAAACAGAATTAGCATATTACGAAGGTAAACAGTATCCACATTTTATTTTATGGTAGGGGTCATTCACATAAATTCTGTCATTGACGCTAAACTAAATTAACAAATAGTTACCGAACGAGTACATGGACCGTTAAATGCTGGAGTTCAGAATCTGTGGGCCTTAACTTTCACAAAACTTGTTAGGCATTATTCTAACAAAATGTCCGAACTGATTAACCGTAGATAGGTACTAAGAAATTATTTACATAAATTGTGAGAAATATATATAAACTGTCACAAACTGTCATCTTTACTTTTTTTGTACGTTGTTCAATGTACAATATTTGTATGAAAGATGAAATTAATTTGATTCTGAATTAAATTGTATACAATCTGGTAGATAATTGTACAAAATCTGTTGTTTAGATTTTTAATATTAGACATAACACCAGAATTTTTTGGCGTTTTTAACAGTGCCAAAAATAGACTTATCGTACCTAGTCTAGTTAATCATAATCATACAGGGCTTTGCTAAATTGATGCGATGGGGGTTTAATTTTTTTTACAAAACCCCTTTCCCTCTTAAGTTACATTACTACGTTACGAACAACATAGTCCGGCCAATTTTCATTCTAAATTCTTTCAGAGTGGAGAAAATAAATAAAAACATTTTTTATCACAATTTTAAATGACTGTAACTTAAGAGGGAAAAGGGTTTTGTAAAAAAAATTTAAGCCCCATCGCATCAATTTAGCAATGCCCTGTATGATTAACTAGACTAGGTACGATAAGTCTATTTTTGGCACTGTTAAAAACGCCAAAAAATTCTGGTGTTATGTCTAATATTAAAAATCTAAACAACAGATTTTGTACAATTATCTACCAGATTCTCTACAATTTAATTCAGAATCAAATTCATTTCATATTTCATACAAATGTTGTACATTGAACAACGTACAAAAAATAAAAAATATCAAGATTTTGGTTTTTTTCTTTTTGTTTCAACATTTTCGACATAAAACATATTTTAAAATTATATCGTATTATAATTATTATATTTTTATTTAACCCACTGTCTGTATCTACGCCATGAAAAATTCAATTCTCTACAAAAAGATTCATATAAAGTATATAGAAATTTTGCTTCGTTTACGAGATATATATTGAAAAAACTGGAAAAGGTGCATTTTCACCCCAATCTCCAATTTCCACCCTCTAATTTAATAGGACTACGCAGTTTTTTCTTCTTAAATGACCCATTGTCCGAGTAAAAACCTGCAGTAAAAACCCGTGAACGTCTTAGTTCCTTATTGCCCTGTTTTTAGCACATAATAAATAGCCTCAAAGCCTCTCTTAATTGTATCTATATACGTGATATTGTGACAAAAAATAGCGACCTTGTTGCTATGTTAAGTTATGTTAATAAGGGATGAGGTATGGCAATATTTCTCCAACCTTTATAAATGAATGGAAAGCTGCCAAATCGATAGCTACATCAAAATCATGATGAGAAATGAAATAAACTAAGATCTGTTTCCATTTTATGTGTATGTATGTTTTTTATCTACGGCAAATTCCTCGATGAGATCTCATTTTTAACGGGTAAATCTCACTATGCTGTTATGAACTTGCAGTGCCCGTCTTATATATCTTTTATCTCAGGACTACCCCAAGGTATCCACATTGGCCTCTACTTTCTCTTTATATATTATAGAGCATTGAATGTTGCTCATAATTTATGCATATGTTAAAAATATGTTAAGGAAATCAAATCATTGTGAAATTTAATACATTTTTAGGGTGAAATTGACATACAGTGGTGTCGCGATAATCCGGATCAATTAAAATCGGACCGATCCGGATTATCAAATAATTATTGATTTTTTTTTGAAATTTATTTTTTTAATTTATTTTTCATTTTTTTTTAAATATATTTATTTAATTTTATCAGTATTTTTCTTAATGTCGCTGATTGTTGAGGTTCCTAGGGCACATTAAAGGGCTAAAGATCTGCCAGAAATACCGCTCTTTAACGTGTCAACTCAACAATCGCCGACTCTTTCGAAATCGCCGAATTTTCGTCAAAGTTTTGTGAGAGGTCCAATTTTTATTTAACATTCCCCTTTAGAAACTAAATACCTACCACTATGGCATGCACGTGTTCGAAAGCATATGTAAAAAACAGGCAAAGACTTGCATACAAGTATGAAATATGTAGTCAAGTGATGGAATCCGGATTACCAAGTCAATCAATATCCGGATTCCCGCGACACCACTGTATTATACTCATTTTATAACAATAATTATTGTTTAATATCTAGAATTAGATATAATTGGAACTTTAATTTAGGAAAAATTTACACAAATTTTTTGGAGTGATTCAGCTGTAAATGTTACAACGAGCAAAGTATATGTGCATGTTGCGCAATCTAACTAAAGAAATTATTATTAATTCACAAGTAAATAATATGCAGTACGTTAACCTTTACTTAAACACACACGAACTAGTGCTAGAGCTCCACACCATTCATTTCGTACTATTTCGTGCGAGTAAAACAACGAGTCACATCCTTATTAATACCTCTCTGGCGTTAATTGTAATTGATTTGGTAAATTTGAATACCGAAAGTTATAAACAAAAGTCATTTATGCACTTTATATGAAGCAAGCTGCGACACCGATAATATCCAAACAGTACCTACCTAGTAGAATGCGAAGAGTTGTTTCATAGTAATAATAATTGTGAAACGCAAATAACTAAGCACTTTGCGTTTTTATTAAAAATATATATTGACCAGGTGGGCGCATGGAAAAATCAAACTAGGACACAATTGCAATATGCAATACTGGTAGTGAGTAGACGCCCGTGTCGCAATGTTCACACAGAAAACAATAATTCAATAATTTTTGCGCTGGAAGGTGAATTTCCTAGGGGAAAGTACATTTCAATTAGCGTTATCTAATGTTTCGTCGCGTGTGCTACAGTTGATAAAATATGCGGAACGCCTTGCATAGCTTACGATTTTGTCAGGACAGACATGAGGTAATTCAACTTGAGTAAATATACAATATCGTTGTACAGTATTAGTTACTTCGCTAGAAAAATTACGTTACAATTGTCCATCGTTCCGGGGGATGAATGAAATTGTAAATGTACCTGGATATTCAGAAACTCCCGAACTTAAATTCCTCGTCGTTGTAAAAGCGTATTGTTAGGATCAAAATCGTCGATTATATAAATATATATACTGTACGTGCAACCTGCATGGGAATATTGGATTACTTAGTGTTCTTAAAAGTAAGTATATCCAGAGCACTCAACACCATTCTCGAGCAGCTGTCAAACGGGAAATTGACTAATCGTTACTATATCGTACCTTATCAGAATTGATATATCAGGGCATACAGGCGTCCAGCTATTGCAAATGTATCTATTTGAAGCAAAACAACAATGCGTTTACACCCACCAGCAAAGTATAAATACAACTTTCTCTCATTAATTATTACACGGGGGACAACTGAGTTACATAATCGACCGATATTTTTGCCTGAAAATGTATGTCGGTGGTAGAGATGCCTATCGACTACGAGCAAGTTTTTAGTTTTCGAAATTACTAGTTTTCTTCATGTGCTATTTATTATGTCCAATAGAAAGGAACTAAGACGTTCATGTGATATTCAATTCTCTGCAAAAAGTTCCTTATGAAGTATATCGAAATTTTGATTCGTTTGCGAGATATATTGAAAAAACTGAAAAGGATGCATTTTTACCCATATCGCAAATTTCCATTCTCTAATTTAATAACACTCCGCCGTTTTTCCTTCATAAATGACCCATTGACCGATTCCTGCAATAAAATCCTGTGCACGTGTAAGTTCCTTATTGTCCTGTATTCCTTATTGTATTTTTAGGACATAATCAATTGCCTATAATGATTGTCTGTAAAGGATTTCTCGCAGGAATCTCAAAATAATTCGAAAATAATATTTCTTTCAATAATATTGCTCCAATAATATATTTTTTTTAAACGGGGAGCAGTTTTCCGGATACGTTTACCAAGATTCGGAGTAGTTTTAACCCTGCGAGAAAATTCAAGACAATTTTTATTAAGAGAAAATAATATACTTAATGATATTTCATGCAAAATTCATACCTTTTAATTTTGAACACCCTAAGTAGGAAAAAGCTTTTAAGACGGGGATTTTGTATGTATATTTTTACCATCTATCAGAGGTTCAGACGAGGACACAAATTAGCAGGAAAAAAAGGAAAAGTTAACATTATTATTGGACATAGTGAGAGATAATTTTCAATGCTCATTAAAACAGACGAATAATTGAAATAAGTGCTGAAGTGCCTCAATTTTAGCCATACTTTTAGTGTATCACATGTCGCATTTACGACGGAACTAGATCAGACACAATAACTAAAACTATTTCACTCACTAGCCGGGACATCTAAGATCACTTCTACTTTATTTTCAGATTAATATTTATTCATATTTCTATTATTTCTATAATATGTCTTCATATAAAATCACAATATATGTATATCACGATCTACATTTTGGCTAAAAAGACCACACTCGGCTAAAACACACCACAGGCTCAAGGGCTGACTCGCAGAGTACCAGCACTGCCGATGACTTTCTTTACAAAGTTCAGAATTAATAATACATTGGTAAAAGCAGGGTCGCCCTGTATATGGACCCAGCCAAAAAATATGATGGAAATTTGCGGGCCCATAAAAGTACGCCAATGGATATGTCAGAGAGCCAAGATTTATTACCGCCTCATGTATGAAACCATGAACACTGAACACTGAAAAAAATAGTTAAAATTTTCTCAGTTAAAAAATTAATCACAGTTTATACATTTTTTCACAGTGAAAAGACCGAATTTTGCATATGACCGTCTGTCCATTCATGCGTAAATTCTCGCATTTGATGGAAGCCTTGGGGGTAATATATCCACCCTATATCCCCAGCAGATACACCACTGGTAACCCGTACAAAGGTGCCCTACTACATCGGTTATGCATTCTGTTTCAATGAGATCACTCTTCATTTAACCACCAACAAAAAACCAACCCACAATTTTTGTTTAGTTGCGGTCAAGGCCAGAAAGAACATTAAGAGATGAAATTATGAATAGATAGTATGGAACTTTATAAATTATTCATATACATTTTATTATATGTTGTGAGATTTTATGTAACATGAAATTTCGCATTTCAAAGTCGGCTCGTAAAGCTGGGGAAGGAAAACTGACGGGGAAAATAAATTCGTCGCGATATAAAAATATCATGCATCGCATCGCGAGATGATATAAGACAACGAAGTACGTACAATGTTGTTATCATAAAATTATATCAATAAGTTATTCACTTACAATGGAGTATGTGGTAAATAAAATATTGGAGTCGTTCGCATACATTTTTTTTTAAATAATTTTTTTATCAGTATTTCGACCTGCAAGTTGCCACAAAAATCCTTATGGCTTGCGACACAATGTATCTCCTGTGTTTTGTTTTTGGACCGGTACAAACGTTATACAATTTCACTAAGGTAAATGGAACATTGACTCTAGATGTTCTATTTACCACTTGGGCAAGACGTGCGTTAGAAACGCGAGTTATATATAGTGCGACAAATCGGTTGACATGGACACTTGCTAAGTATATGTGCCGTCCAAATAATGGGAAAGAAAAAACAAACTTTCGACATTAGTTTACAGCATGAACCATTAGTTATAATCAATGAAATTTTACGACATAGAATGGGTAATTTATGGAAATTATGACATTATTTCTCAAAATAATTTTCCCCAAGTGCTTCTTACGATGATATGTATAGCAATCATACATTAATTAAAAGCGAGGTAAATTTTTTCAATAGTTCTCTGGTAAATAATTCTATCAATTTAAGTCATTAATAGATCACAAATTTGAGTTCTTTATACAAACCCCCTAAAAAAAGAACCCAGATGCCACATAAACCACGATATATAGTAGTTTCGGAAAAAGCATGTACTTAAAGTGCCCGAAAATCAATTCAAATTAGTATACTTACTACTAGGGCTGCCGAACTGCTTAAAAATAATTGAAAATATCTTCCCTGGAAGTAATCCCGTAAGTTTCGATAGACAAGGCACTTCCTTTCTGAGACAAATACAATTAATTACGAGTAGGACCAGGCAGTGAGAGACGAGAGCGGTTAGCCGTCGAAACCGAACGTATAAAAAGTGTGGCTTTGGGATTACAAACTGAAAACTGGCCCGCAGACAAATCAACTGTTTCGAAAAGTTTCAAACCGTGATGGGAAAAATGACGAATAAGTTATGTCAAGGCTGAATGCGATGACCAAGAGGCACCATTGTGTAAATAGTGAGCAGCCGGTGTGTATCTGGAAAGTTATGTAATGTGTGTTCTTTGCCTGTTATACAAATCAGCTGTTGTTGATGGCATCCCAAGACATTGGTCAAATAATTTTAGGTAAACCGAAGTGCACGTATTTTAATGGAAACTGTTAATGTTGGCTACCATTTTCGGGATAAAAACTGAAATGATTTTTGTGAATTTTAGAAAAATGTTACGTAAATTTAAAATGTTTTGGTAATAATTAACGGCAGACTCATAACTCGTAACAACTATAATTTACGAGGCAATCCTTGAATAAAATATTCGCCTCCCAGCAAGACACACTTAAAAATACTGTGGTGCTATTGACTAACTGTTGAAATATTTATTTGTATCACATATTTTTCAAGGCTCTTTAATTATTTACTGCTCCTAAATTTCGCGAAATAAAATTAACGCAAAAATTTACTATCGTCAGGTAAATTGAATGTTTCGAAACTTCCTTGACCCCCTATGTAAAAAAAAAGCTCATCTCACGTATTAAAATTTCCGTTTTCTCAAATTTTATATAAATTGACATTGCACGTTCGATTATTCTAAAAGTAATTCATAATTTGCAAAACTTGTGTAATTTTTTTCGAAAAGGGCAAAATAAGTAAATTTTGCCCTTTTCCAAAATATTATGTGACTCATAATATGTTCTTATTCTAATAATGTATTATAAAATGTATAAAAAAAACAAACGTTCACTTCTAATGCTTTTATGATCAGAGGAATATTATCTAAGAGAGTTTCAGAATATATTGCAGAAGGCTTTAAAAATAAATTGATAATAACAGGCAACTTATCTTGGAATTACGCAATTAAGATCGATTTCGTTGGGATATAACATAAGGTTTATTTTAACTTTTTTCAAAATTTTATTATGGGTATTCTTTTACATTTGTTGTTGATAACGGTCGAGAGTTGAGTGCAACGTAGTTTAAATATTTACGAAAAATGGCACGAATTTGTAATAACTAAATAATTTGTCCAACAATATTTAAAAATGCATTTCATGCTATTACAGTAATTAAAAATTGTAAGCATCTGCTAAAATATTTATATGGTGTTCCACAAGGACTACTTTTGTCCCACCATTATTTTCCCGATCGTTAATATTTTGGTCTGCACGCGCACGACTGCTGAGCAAAAAATATTGACTGACCGTATTATATAATGCGACATTTTACAGCGTGTGAGTCTACACGTACCTAAAAGGTGATTGTGAGTCACGCGCGGAAAATAATTTAAATATTTAAATATAAACTTTATAAAATGAGAGAATTTGAATAATTTATACTCCCTGTAAGCGTTTTGGCGCTAAAATTGTCCATCCGCGGCGTGGAAAAGCACCTGCACCCAATTTAAATTGGCCCGGTCGTCATATTCGTTAAATTTTCGGTGGATCTAACGTCTGAACGCCGGTAAAAGGCAACATTAAAAAAACAATGACCACATAAAATGCTGACAAGGACAAAAAAGCAATGTACGAATACGGAAATTGTTAAAGTTCCCATTCTAAAACGTAATCTTCGAGAACAGTGACCCGCTTCGCGTCCCTGAAGCAATCAAAGACCCCCGAAATAGTCATATCTCAATGCTATGCTGATTTTATCGTTACCTACAAGCACCTCGGTGTCTATTTTATTGCGACGCACTAATTTAAAGTTAATACGCCTTTTTAAATTCATCGGGTGGCCCGGGATATTATCCTGAGCTTTAGGAAGTATAATTCCAATGACCCTAATGAGAAGCGAGAAAACTGTGCCAAGCGGGCGGAACAGTTCGAAACTTTTTTAAAATAACACCTTCAAATAAAACAATGAGTCAGTTGCCACTAAAAATATGCTTTTCGATGCTACTGTATTTACCGTAGAATTGAGCAAGTGAAATGAATAATATTTGTATAATTTGTTATACAAATATTATTACTATACATTATTGTATATTATTGTTATACAAATGTTATATTACGTTGTCGGTGCCGGTTTTGTCTAGACCGATGTGCCACAAATTTTTAGTTTTATCAAGTTGCAGATTATTTCAGTTTCATCAAGTTTCATCGCGTCAAAGTTTCATCAAGTCGAAATTATTTCAGTTTGAGCAATTAGTTCCATAAAATGTTTCAATGCCCCAGAACATCACAAATTGAGAATGGACGCTCTCAATTTGTGATGTTCAGGGACATTGAAACATTTTTCTCCTCCATGCTTGTTCAACAATAATTATCAAATCTTTTGTTTTCTATTAAATTATGAGTTTTTTTTATTATTTACCATAATTACTTACATAACGAAGCGAGAATTTTGACACGAAATAATTGTGTGTAATTATCTTTTCAAAATATGGACAATATTTTGTAAAATGGCCATATTAGATACATTGAACCAGGAAATGACACGCTACTTCTAACTTATGATGAGAGCTGGCTGTACAATTGTAGACATTATTTGTAGGGCCGATTCTAAAAATAGTTAATAAATTACACCCTATCAGCTATTCACGGTTCATTTTCGACCCATTTCTATACGACGGCGACGCAGAAAGCAAATGTGGTTCTAAAGATTTCATTGTATCTATGTGGCAATTACTAGCAGATTTTGTGATATATATGAAGTAATAAAATAAAGGATTTATGACTGATGGTCTTTTTTTTTTAAAAGATAATAGCTATGTTCGCGGTACGAATCCTGAGCACATTCGGAATTAATACTGAACTTGTCATATTCATATTCATATTGTCATATGGCATATTCTGAATCAGCTCTAGATTTTTCATAGTCTTCGAACGTTTTATGAACGTGTTCTCTGTTCAGTTAGATCTCTTGGTGTTCTTTGTCATTCCATAGAGTTAGCGTTTTAGTCGTTTTCTATCAATGATCTGCGAGTCCAGCGAAGTTGGCGCTGCTTTTTTTTTAAATCACGAATTTTCTTGGAGTTCCCGGTATAAAGAAAAGAGTTCAGGAGTTCAATGTGGAAAAGAGCAATAGTTCTAACAATTTTGGTCGAGAAATCGCAAAAAACTTTACGACTTTAATTGAATTTTTCCCTAGGAATTGTATTATTTCCTTTGATGTTGTCGGTATTGGAAATTTTCGTATAGCCGAAAAGTTGGATTTGGCTTGAGGAGTTATTATATGGCCAAGATATTCTGCTTCTTTTCTCAGAAATTCAGATTTATTTAACTGGATTTTTAAAATAGAGTTTCTTACTCTATCGAATACTTTTTGTAGTCTACTTATACGCAGAAAATATTATATTATCTAGGTAAACTAGGCAAATGTTATTTTGTAATCCTCTCAAAACGTGGTCAATTACGGATTGAAATGTGGCTGTTGCATTTCGTAAGCCAAATGGCATTCTTTTGAACTCATAGTGGCCGTTGTCCACTGTAAAAGCAGTTTTCCCTGCATCTGTTTCATCCATTTCTATTTGATAGAATCCGCTGGCGAGATCGAACTTCACGTTGCGCTGTTTTTTCAACGAAAAAGAGTTCGAAATTTTCTGTAGACATGAAAGAGTTCAGGAAGGAGTTCACAATAAAAAAAACTAAATTTGTCGATAAAGGCGATTTATATTGCAAATTTTATGATCGAAAAAATCGTGATTTTTTTGAAAAGAAATTTCGAAGAAGGTCAAGGGGTTTCTGATGAGAGTTTAGATTGGCGAACGAAGAGTTCGTACGAGTCCCGAAAGAAAAAAGTTGCTATCGTCATAAGTGCTATTTATATAGCAAATTTTATGGTCGAAAAAATCGAGATTTTTTAAAAATAAGTTTCGAAGGCGTTCTACTGTTTGATCGCTATTCTGAATTCTCACCAGGAGCCCTTTGAACTCATTTGAAATTTCTTTTTAATAAAAACTTATTTTTCGATCATAAAATTTGCAATAAATATCGCATTTATCGTGTTAAAAACTTTTTTCTTTAGGGATTCGCAAGAACTCTTTGGCAAAAAAGGGTTTTATGGTTTCATCGGTTCATTGGTCACCTAAATATGTTAAAATCACAAAGAGATTTTAAATTGTGTGGTGAGTTTTTGATCTACTTTCTTTTCTCGGATGCAAGACATATTCTATCTCTGCTCATAGAAAAATCATAAAGGAAAATGCAAAAAAAAACACGCATAGATCTTTTTCACAATGTTTGGAGACGCTCTCATGAATCGAACGCACAAAACCGCGTTGAGATCCATCTTACTGTTCAAAAAATTGTTAGTTGAGCCCTTTTTAGTGCTTTATTTCCTCGACTAGCAGCCCTCAATTTAATAGCAGTTTCCGATTTTATTATATTTTAGGTGTTTAATACACCGATGAAACTAAACAAACTCACAATTATTATTCCTTACGAAATCACCTTTTCACTAGCCTATTTACTCTGACTTGCCGAATGTCGACTCTATCCTGCTGTGCCCAGGCAAATATAATTGTTTTCATACACACCTATTGTATGATAAATTTGGTATCATTGGACGTTGCTGGTCGGTATATTAACACAATGTGATGTAGGAAGTGTAAAAAAACAGTTGTATTATCCGCTCAAAGGATGATATCTGGAAAATAGGCAGACTTTTATTAATGGGCGCGCTGAAATGAATAATGACGCACAGCAACTGGAAAAAAGTACCGTACAGTGTGGTGACATGCGAAATGATAAAGCATTTTACGTTTCGCGAAGTGTATTGCTCTTTTATCTACGCACAAGTGCGTGTTTGGCGGGAATAAAGGTGTTGCAGGAACTTAGGATATTGCAGGAGATTATTTCCTTTCCCACACGTGTATGGTTACGTATTTATCCTACTGGCTCAGTTATAGATCAGTTATATAACCAATTTATATAACACTATGGTTATGTTATGAGCAGTGGCGTAGCTACTATTTTTTTCCTTTCGTTGACTAACTACTGATACATTATATTAAACAATTAATAAACTATTTTTTTTTAAATTTTTACTCAAGGAAAATATTTTTTTAATGTTTTTATATATATTTTTTTTATAATCGGATTTTCAAAGCAAAAGCAAAGTTTGCAATTGTTATTACCTTTGAAAATTATGTTAATCCTTTTTTTATTACCACGCACAAAACTTATCACTTTTCGTGATATCACTTGTTGGTACACAAACTAACAAATGCTGCTGGCTCTGGTGGTGTCATCTAGCGGATGTCGCCGTACTGCCTCTGGAATTCTGCTATGTTCGCTGAAACTCGATACATCCTCAAACCTTTAATTTATTATTTCTGCAATTATTTTCTTCTATCACTTGAATTTTCTGAGAAAATTATTTCCTTTAACGACGGTGGACTTTAGCGGAGTGGACGGCTACCAAGCCTCCACTTCTTGCTTGTTAATTACGACGAAAGCAGGTATTTTGCAATTATTTTTGCTTGGATACCTTTTACACTGGTGTTCTTGCTTATTTACCACAAATTTAATATTATTACTTTGTATTTACTATTAATTTATAACAAATTTTCTGATATAATATCAGAAAATTCAGACAAATAAATACAGACTTCGGAGCATGGCATCGAACGCCTTAGCTGGACTTCTTTCTAATTGTTGATTGTAACTACGGATATGCCGTATTGAAAAACATTTGCATTTCCTGGTTACTTTACTGCTTTCTTGTTATGGTGTTATATTGTGGCCAATCAGATTAATGCATTATATTTAATTTGACGTAAAACTCTTACAATTTGATTTTCACTGTATATAATTTCGATTGTAAACACTACAGTACAATTAGATTACTTTCTGCTGCGTAACTTCAACTTATGTATGAGGTGTTGCCTCTGCATTTTGATTCTGATTCGTAGCTAGAAACTCTCGTATCCCATTTTTACAATGATGCTTTCGCATTAATCTTTTAATCTAGACATAATATTGCTCGATACTATTATTCTATTATTCTATTATTGTCACTTGTCTATTGTAATTATGCTTGAAATAGATTTTTGTGCCGATTAATAATTTAGTTAGAAATATATTACGTTCTGACCAATGAGGATGCATGTGATGCATGTGTGCTTGCGCTTATACTATAGTCCGTGCGATAGTTATTGATTACTGAATTTAATTTAATTTTGATTTGATATATTTACTAAATTTGATTACTGATTTAAGTTCTGTATTTTCGTGTATCTCAATATATATACACACACATAAAAGTACACCCTAGGTAACACAATCATGCTAAAATCAGCTTGTCCCAAATTTGTTTTAGGTCGCCCCATTATTTTTACTGGCCTATTATGTGGGAACATCTTCATCATATTTATTTATTATGCTTCAGGAAATATATAAACAAAAGGCTGGTTTTTGCAGGGTTAATCGAGAAATCCTCAGTTTCCAACCAGAAAATGGCAGTTCAACCCCTTAGGGTTGCGGGGTTTAGCGCAATAGAGGTGGTCTCATTATTTTGGAGTGGGGTGTGACTTTTTGGTCGGATACTTGGGAGACACCCCTGAAAATCCTGATCCATCGACCCTGAAAAAATATCCTGCCTGCTCATTTTTTTAAAATGATAACTCCCTTTAACATTAACGATATTGAAACTGCTTGGACGTTTCAGGAACCAGATGTTTAAATTTCATCCCCGTCAGCTACACCCTGTATATTTCTTGAAAACTTTTATATTTATTACTTTTAATAACAGGCGTCCGAACATTTCAAATGTCACTAAATATCAGTAAAAGTAGTAATTAAAAAACAACTATAAAAGGGACATTGCAGGTTAGGTTGCGGTTTCGAAGTACCTGCCCTCATCAAATCGTCCAGGACAGATAAAAACCATATTTTTTCGTGTCCCTGGTTTTCCGCTGTAAATACAACTATAAATTATCATTACTAAATATTAATACAAACTGCGTTACGCAAGGCGTTGTAAATTTACCATTATCTCGTTGCGGTTCTAAATCATGTTAGGTAATCTGCAGCTCGTAAGCCTTCCTACATTAATGTACGGTTGATATTTTATTGAATAATGAATAAATATTAACTATTCCATATTTTTTTCATTGGGTTATTTCCGTCTGGCCATGTGCGCCCCGACAAGGTTACAGGCAAGGTATGGGAAGATCTCCAATCTCCATCAAATCCCGTTCCCAGCGTCAGATTGGGTCCGGAAGCTGGGCCATCTGTCCAACCATCACCGGTTGCGAAGGCAGTGGATTTTACCCTTAAGAATGAGGTTAACGTGTGAGATAATCGCTGAGCCGTTGTTGTAATTGGAAAATTGTGCTCGGCAAAATTCAATCAAGGATTTTTATGACAAAGGATTCAATCTGTATGTTAATTTAGCCTTAAGACCTCTGGTTTTTGCAAGGGATTGTGATAAGTGTGAAATCGTGTGATGGAATGTTGTAGTTTGCAGATAAAAAAATGTCGTTTGAGTATATCTGCAATTACAGGGTGTTCAGTCATGAATATTGCAAATGATTACAAAGCCTTCGGAATAAACAAAAAAAAAACACGTTGAAAGAGAGGTTTCATTTATTGGTGTAACGCTTGGGCCAAAAATAACATGCGTATTTACCTTAAAGCGTAATAGCTTTAAGGTAAAATTATATATTGTAACAAGACAAGTAAACGTGTGAAAAGAAAAGGCAATGTAAATGCTTTCGTTTTCAAAATTCTGTTAGACATTTTATTGTAAAAAGTTTGTTTAGACTTTTTAAAAGAAATTTATAAATTAGTACCTAGTCAATTTAGAAATCCTGATATACGATAACCATATAAATTTAATTCCAGTTTCTACAGTGAGTAGCGGTTCGATAATATCTAATTACTATTCCAGATCATGCTATATCTTACACTACTATACCAACCTCTAATTGGACGGGCGCCACAATTTTTTGCCCTGTATTATAGGTTTTTTATTATTTATTATCTTTATCATTTATTATTTACATTTATTATCTTTCGCCTCGAATATGAGTGATTTTCGCCCGGTTCAGTCAGATGTAGATACTAGGTAATTATTTTGAGTTTTATAGACTACGCCTTACAATGTAAACATCGATATAAACTGTTATCTGTTTGTGTTTTTTAAATTTACGCTGTAAATCATCACTCTGGTCATGGCGTTCTCTAGACTTTAATAGTTCTTGTCGGGGGACATAAAATTAGGTTATAAAAGAGACTAACAGGTTTATAGGTAAGAAATGTGTAGCAAGTTGACTGCGAGATGTCCTTAGTTTTTGTAACGCGCGCAGGGCCGTACTGTCCGTATGATGGGTGTCGAATATAAATTAGTAGAAAAGTTTTGTAGTAAAATGTAAATGTTTTATGTAAAATGTCTCATCTGTTTTATATATTTGATCATACTAAACGATGTCTGGTAAATTTCGATCTCTCGTGCCTTTTAAATCACTAGCTTTAACATCAGCATCACCGATTCACACGAATCTACAAAATGCGATCACCATTTTAGGATTTAGTGATTCTAAACTTATTTAAATTTAGTGATCTCTAGATAGCCACTAGAGAGTGAATGGTCATAAATAATTTCCAAAGCACAATCGCATATAAGTTAGTCATGATTTATTGCCCCAGGTACATTGTAGCAATGTTTAAGGTTGTTATAGAGTAACATGCAGTAAATAATTTAATGTATATCTATACATACTTATATGATAAGAAAAAGGAAATATTACAGCATATTGTAATATTTATTTTAAAACAAAATATATTACTTGATACTCAAATATATACTTTTATACATACTCACATACATACTCACTCTTATAATATACAAATATATACACACGCACATATATTACACATAATTATGTATATACGTATAGTAAATAATTTAACATATATCTATACATACTTATAAAAACAAGAAACATTAAAGCATTTCGTAATTTCGTAACATTCAGTTTAAAACAAAATCTTTTAATTTATACATTCGTACTTAAATATATACATACACATACACACTCCTATAATATACAAATATATACACGTATTCTACATGTATACATACTGTTAATAATTTAATGTATATCTATACATACTTATATATATATATATATATATATATATATATATATATATATATATATATATATATATATATATATATATATATATATATATATATATATATATATATATATATATAATTTTGTAACATTTAGTTGGAAGCACAAAACATTACTTTATACATTTATACCCAAATATATACACATACACATACACACTCTTACAAATATATACACATATTACACATATTTATATTTGCACCTATATTCACACATGCATCCGCATCCCTGTCAACATTAATTGTTTAAATCAACTTGTTTTTTAAATATGTAGTTCATTGTACGATCCTTAATTCTCATAAAAATTGAAATCGAAAAATTCAATACACTAAAAAGTATTATCAATTAAAATATTTTTAAAGCTACATTTAATTTGTTTTTGTTAAGTCCATCCTAGGCGATGTAGAAATTTGTTATACAAGACAATAGATAGATAATTTACTGGGACTATAATATGGGACGTCCAAACATATTATCATTATTATTATTATTATAATTGATCTATCAACAAATTTGCGACTCAACCAAACCATCGAAAACCGCGAAATATTCCGTCTTTAATTTAATATTTTGTTTACAGAAACTCGAGAAAATTTATTCTGAAAACTTCTTAGTCTGTACCTGGTGCCAGGTACTGCGCCGCCTTCATGGTACGTTCCCAGACTTATCACTTCTTCCTGTTAACGCTAGATTGTCTCAGGCAATGACCACCGGACATAACTAGTCGTTACACTCCAACTCGCGGTCATGTGTCACTTCACTGAATACTCTTCATTATAATTCTTATTACGTACCTCGAGATGGCTTTTATAGTTTTTAATGGTATAAATATTTTATAAACATTATAAGCCAATGGTTTTATGGCGGTGTATAATGGTGTATAGTTAAAGTTAAATACATTCCTGCAAGGTTACAAAAACTGAGACCTTGGAGCTGTCTGATGATGGACTCTTGTGGTTTCGAAACAGGTAGGATAATACAAAATATTTGCGAAATAGAATGCGTAGGTATATCGTCAGTCAAATTCGAACAGGTTTTTAAATATCGCTTCATATTTGGATCCGACGTTGAATATCCAAGCGAACGAACAATTTCTCTTGTAAAAAATTGTATTAAGTTGACAAGATGAATTAATAATTGGCAAATGTGATGCAGTATCATTAATAAAGATAAGTTTGGTTTAATATAATAATGGTTTAACGATAATAATGGTAATTAACCGTTGTACTAAATTCTTGATTTCGGCTGTTGATTATGTCTTTATTTTTGTGAATAATTTATATAATGTATTTAAAGCAGCGGAAATGCTGCGAGGCTTACTTACTATTATTTGGTTTGAGAAGCAAAGTTCAAATCATTAATAAACTGTATACTTACCTACCTACCAATCATAAATATTTCCTCATGGAGTCAGGACATTTTATTTAGTTTTGATATTTGTTTCATACAATAAATATTGTACAACTCTCGTCTTTTACGGCTTACACAGGATTTAATGATATTGTGTACTGTGTACTGGACAACATACATTATTGTCTTCAACAAACTAAATGTCATACATCTATATTAAAACCAGACTTGGTTATTCTAAACATTATGTAACATTGTCTGTATTTTTAGCTGTCTTGTAGTAGCGAGCCATATTTTTAGTAGACTGTACATTTTATGTGCGATCGAAGTACAATTGGAGAAGAAAGTAAAGGCTGTTAATTTGTAAAAAATAACGGCGCGGCGCAGGTTTTGTTATTATCTAATTGATGCCACGTTGTGTTCGAATATCTGATCTATAGCCTCGTCACTGGTGATTTCTTAAGCATGCCCTTGACGAGATATTTTTTCTGTGCCATGTAAATTGTGCTATATATTATTCAGCACATTCAAACCTGTCGCCGGCGTCGTATAAATAAAATGATCAGCTAAAACTAGCTGCATTTGCCAGATCTATGCGTCAGAGCAGCCATAAAGAAACATTTTATAAATACTAGCGTCCTTTATCGAAACTACTTATTATAGCGCGCCGGTAAATGCCAGGATTAAATTTAAAGTGAATGAAAATTACGACGCGTAAAATTCATCGGCGAATAAAAATCTTGACCTTTCCCAATAGCTTGTTCTAAAAATAATGCCTCATAAAAGCCAACGATGTCTATAAACCTTTTACAGGATTTTTAAACTTCTATTATCTGTTTGCGGTTAAGTTTAAAACACTTTCCCTCTAGGTTATATTTTCGTTTTCCATACGACATAACCTCCACCAACAACATCCAGCAAAAGAAAATACGTAATTTTCTCAAATTGAAATTATTACAAAAATGTAATATTTAGAATTGGACATAATTGTGTTTATCCCAAAAATTTAAGGACCGCGCACCGGTTGGAAGAGCATTTTAAAATCCTAGGCGGCCGCGGGCGCCCACTGCGACCATGCACCAAATTATTGTTATCCGAGCATTCGTACCATTAATACCCCAATTTCCATTGTTAGATTTTGGGTTATACTTAAGATAATGGTCGTAAAAATCGCGCAGACTTTGAAGATTCGTTACCGAAAAGGTCATTAAGGGTTATAACCGCCTGTCCTGGGCCCGGCAGCTGGCCGGAAAGTGCCAGCCATGTGGAGGTCTTAACAAAGTCTGTTTTGCAGCTGCCGCTGTCTCTGTCTGTCCTTTTTGTGGCCTCGAACCGTTTACCAGCCAGCCACTTCTCCGGCTGAAAACTACCGGTCTCTATTTATTTGACAAACGGACTTTTTCTCTTTTGAATTTCATACCCGACCTGCATTACTCCTCAAAGTAGACTCGATCCGATGAAGGGCGTAGATATTTTAACAGGCCTACTGGATTATCCTGAGGTGATGTTCTCCACTTTGGGAATTTGAACACATTATTAATACCTCGTTTATTTTGTACATTGTTAAGGTTTAAATCATTGTTGATTTGCACTCAGGTACACATTATTTTTATTACATCAGGTACACATTACTTTATTTACTAGGCATCTTTATATCTTTAAAATTTACTTTAAAAAGTTTAGCTTTAAGTACCCGAATTTATGATATGCAAGAAATAAAGCAAATAAATAGACTCAATACAATCAGACTAATGTGAAAGACAGAGTTTAAGTTTTTAGTTCAGAGTTTATGTTTTGTTTACTTTTTGCGACACCGTATTAAACAATTTTTGTGGGTCACATTCACGTTTTATACCCCAACATGTAGTCCACGCGATATAAAAAACACTAAGTAATAAAATAACACTGAGCAATTAATTTTTCACTACATATTTAAAAACACGTTTAACTAGTTGCTTTTGCATCCAGGTACACATTATTTATTAGACATCTTTTTTTTAAAATATATTTCAAAAACTTTGGCTTAATTTGTGATAGATTTATGATAACTTTAGCTCTAATTTATGATATGCAAGAAATAAAGCAAATTAATAAACTCAAGACAATGAGACTAATGTGAAAGACAGAGTTTAAGTTTTGTTTCCGTTTTGCGAAGCTGTATTTACCAATTTTTGTGGGTCACATTTACGCTTTATATCCCAACATATATTTCACGCGATTTAAAAGACACTAATTAATAAATTAACACTGAACAATAGATTTTTCACTACACTTTAACCGAAAGAAACCGGCGGGAAACTACTTACGTCGGAACGGTACACTGGCGAGAAACTAGTTTACCCATAGCTACGTTGCCACGTTTCTCTGAACACTGCCATCTCCGTATAAAGAAGGCTATGGTTATCACGCAGGTTGGTTTCGTTCTCGTGAAGGCATTACAAAATACAGTTTGCAGATGTGAAAGTTTTTTACGTAAATCAGCTCCAAATAACAGGGTATATGTAAATGTTCAGGGAAACTGGAAAATAGGTACCTCTGGAAAAACTTGTTAATCGAAAAATGGCTTTATTCAGGAAATTATGTCATGGTGTCCGACTTGCGGTTTCATAACCAGGAAAACCAAGCATAATTTTAGTACAACGTGGAGTAAAATTAAATTCCGATTTAAGTATATAAAAGAATTTTTCTGCGAATTTTACCTCTCGAAATTGAGGGAATTAGTGCAGATTATATACTTCTCGGAACACAAAACACAATGGAGTTTTCTTTCTGAATACTGTCGTGATCATATTGAACAAGCAATATACGTATAGTTTGGTGTATAGTTTGTTTGTAAATTTTCTCGTCATTTACAAAATAATAATTAAGTAACATATATGTTGCCTTTTATCAGTGTTGATCCATAAAACGTCTCATTCCATCAACAAATAAGAAAGGTAAATACGCTTTGAGGCAATCATAAAATTCGTGTACCTATCCAGATAACAAACATCAAGATTTCTTACCCAAGACAAAAATTGTATGTATATATATATATATATATATATATATATATATATATATATATATATATATATATATATATATATATATATATATATATATATATATATAAACTGGTAATCGTAAAATGGTTAATTTAATTTTAGAGCGGCATTTAAAATTCTATTCTACACCACATGCTAAGCACAGCCACGTGACCGTCTTTTTATATGAGACCTACGGTTCCCATTCATATGCCTTGGGCTTAAGTTGTTGATGTGTCAAATTTATTATTAATAAGATTCAAATTATCCGGCTAATCCGTTTTTATTAAACCATATGTCTGTTAATACACCGTTGGATGTTTTCGAGGGAATCTTGACCGACAGGAACCTACTTGTTTAATATATATATTTAGACATTCTCAAAACACTAAAAATATTTTCGAAAAGTTGTGTTTTTTGCGTCAAGCAAGAAAGAGGTGAATCAAACGGAACCGCATGACGGAATCGGTTTGGGTTCTCAACATAGGGGGTCGACAAAATGGATCGGAATTTAAAAAAATTGCATCGCCCGATATCTGGCTTGTCCTTTTTGAAAGGACGTGAAAATTTCCGTTGAGACAGGTCATTAGAGTAAGCAATATTAAAGGCGCTAAAGACGGATGAGTTTTCCGTGAACACCGAGATACTCTTACGTCAGTTTAATCAGCTTTAATCGTGTGTAGATGATGCCAACTCTGTTGGCGAAACGCACGTCGAGCGACCCTCTCCAGGAAGCAACATTAATACTCCTGTAATATTATTTCCTATATAGCTTTTCATAACGACAAATATTTATCTTGGCATTAATTTATATTATCAGTTGTCCCAGTGTAGTATTTTAATTGGACTTTTAAAACAAATAAATGTGTTTACGATAAAAGTTCGCATCGTTTTCTGGGTTTCCAGTGCATTTGCAATTCTAATTCTGCATTGTGGCGTTGCAGACGGACACCCGAACCGAAGGATACCAACCCAAACAGACCTGCAAAAAATAGCAAATTTTAGGTCTCGTTGGCCCGAGGGCATACGGGCGGTAAGCACAAACGGAATTTCAACCGGCCTTATCTTTTTGTTCTATATATAGTCGGGTAGTATTTTATTTGGCTGTTAACGCAATACTTACACAAAACCTACCTGGGTTTGCGAGATGGCGCCCGATCGGAAGGAAAACGTTGCGATAAGATTAATTTTATCAACGTGACACTTTATCGTAAGCATTATATTAAAACTGTGTTATTCAGATTTTTCCCAGAACGCAGATCACGGTTGAACGTAGAAAAAGTTTGAGATCATTCAACTTTTAACATTTGAATGTGCTGACCTTGGTGGGTATATTCATTAACTTTATGTAATTACAATGAAACACAGCTGATAAACTGGAAGAATTTTTTCTAGTACACCGACCTGTGGCAACTACGCGGTTCGGATCGTTAATGGATATCATAAAAAATCATCCAAAGCAAGACTGAAGATGAAAAATTATAAATTACCTGGGATTCATTTGGAATTCTATATATATATAATATAATCTTTAGACGAGGATGTGTAAATGTAACATGTTTCGATTGTTTATAAACAACTGGCATTTGCGATTATTACAAGTTCTAATTATATATCAAGTAGTGCAGATATGCCATTAAATATTTATTTGTATATATATATATATATATATATATATATATATATATATATATATATATATATATATATATATATATATATATATATATATATATATATATATATATATATATATATATGCACTACTTTATAATATAGGAACTTGTATTGTAATCATAGCAAATACCAGTTGTTTATAAACAATGGAAAGGTACATTAACACATCCTCGTCTAAAGATAAAAAATAAAAACAAATTGCTCAGTGTAATTATTCTATTATCAGGTTAACCTTCATTTGGTGTACTTACATTTAACCTACATTTTTAGTTGTCTGTTTTTATCTTCCGTTAGGGATTATTATTATTACTTTGCTACAGTCTGATCAAGAGATCAAGTTTCCCATATGCAGCACAGCGCGTGGAGAGGGACGGGTATAGTCCATTTGTCAGGGATGAAATAGAGACAAGAACTACTGTAGTTCTTAGGCTTTCACGGTCGGCGTAGCTCACTTGAAAACTGTTTTCCGGGCTCGTCTGCCGTGGTCCAAGGAGTTTTCCTGCTCCAAACGTTTCGCCGGTCTTCGCTGACGGTATCTTCAGTGGTGACTTAGCTGGGACTGAGTCGTGACTGATGATTCATAAGTGAGAGACAGGAACTATTTCATCTCTGACAACTGGACTATCCAGTAAAAAACTCGCCTGAGTGTCCACTATTTATTAATAATTCCCAATATTTAGTGGTATATAAAGTACCTATTTGGAAAATATATATCCTAGGTAGGTATAATGGAAACAATGAAACTCGGATGGTTTTATTTAAAGCTTCCCATGTACCTGCTTGGGTTTTAAACAATCTGCTTGTACATGTCCTTTAATTAAAAATCAAAAGGCGTTGTCGGACTTCCTAGAAACGACCAATTTCTACCTGGGGTTTGACGATATTTTACCTATTGCTTGTTTACCTGTCAGCTTAATCTCTAAATACGCCAGGCCACCTTTCTGTTGCTAAATTTTAAGAACAACGCTAGGTTTTGTGAGCGTTATCGTAAACGGGTTGAAATCAGTCGGTGGTGTATTATTAAATGGTTTCACAAATTTTATTGCACAAGGCGAGAACTTCTTTTCATTATATTGGGTTTGCACCTAGTTATCCCGTTATAGTCAGGTGCCATAAAATGTTTCCATCAGTTTTTTTTGTACAAATATTATGCTGATTATTGTTAATATAATGATTTATTGTTGTTTTTTAACGACTATATCTATAAATGACAGTAATTAATGGTTCATTACATATTATGAGACAAATCAGCTTATCCGTATAAAAATAAAATAACAATTAAGTATAATATTATATATAAGGTCAGTAAGTGTTCTTACTTTTGGTAAGACATTTAATGACCAGTGCTTATGACGTAACCTTTTAAGCCTCGTTTCAAGCTACGAAAAATTTGGAAAATATCACAGAAAATTTTGTAACCGTCTGGTCTACATTTCTAGTAGTATTGTTGTTAATACAAAAATATTAGTAGAGTACTATGCCATCAGCATAAGGTTGTAATACTATAAATAAATTATTGGATAGCAAAGCGCCCATAATATATCCTTGTGGCACTTCTGATAAAATGTATATAAATTAGAAGAAATCGTATTATTGGCATTTTTTGTGATCTATTATCCAAATACGATTTAATACGCGGAACTGAAGATTGTTCAAAGCATATAAGGCATAATAAATTGTGATTTATCGTGTCTCTAATAATATACTAACATACTAACCACCTTTAATGTAATAATAATACCTTTAATATAATATTTAATAATACCTTTTCAGAAATTTCTGAGTTAGCAGGTAAGGCACAAAACAGGCCAATCAAAAACGCATTCGTTTCTTTTTTGGTAATAGTTTGCCTATTGCAGCTTTTACATGCGTGACAAATTTATCAATGAAAGGCGTAGGGACGTCGTTCTGTGCTTAAATTAAAGCTAATTACATTTGCTACATCTTCCCCTATGAGTTTACCCGTAAAATATTCCCCGATTTCCCGAAATCTTAAAATTTCACTTTTTTTGGAAAAATTGCCAATTTTTGGAGGGCTTTATCTTGGTAACTATTATACCTACAGAGCTGATTCTGGTCTCAAATTATAGCAAATTTAATCTGCTGCGTAATACAATATATGAACAAAAGCATTGTTTAGATGATATAGTGACAAAATGAAAAAAGTGCGAAAATTTCGGGTTTTTTTTTAGTGCTACGAAGTTAGCACAGGTCTTTCGAAGCTGCAAACTTGGATATACACTGGTCGTGGCCCTAAGAACATATTAAAAAGTCAGAACTAACCGTTAGTTTTCAATTTTAGCGATTTATATCTACTATTTGACTGGCCTATAATTGCCAAGTTCTGTATAGTTAGAACAATGGTTAGCAGAAATTATTTCAATTTTTGTAAAGCTGCCTCTCTTTCATTCATAATTAATTTTGATTAGGTGTAAGCCATGGTGTTCGAGGTTTCGTACCTTACCTATTTAATGGCTTCATACTTATCACAATAAATGGTTTGCCATGTATTCAAATAATATTATTTTATTATCTTTATTATACGACGCAAAGATATTATCAATAATGACTGAAGTCTATATGAACAGTATAGAAACAGGACCGACGTGTATATTGTCTTTTTGGAAATAAAAGATGGTAATAAAGCCCTATAATCAGAAACCGCCATGGGCGTGCATGTTTTTTAATAATAAAATATTAATTAAGGTGACGCATTCGTTTAGTTTGCGCAATTTAATGGGTGTATAAAATTCCAAAGTTTATTCATTGTACAAAACGGACACATTGTTTTAATATTTAGCTTAAAATAGCGCGGATTATGCTGAAACTAAATTATTTCATTTGAATAGTAAACAAGGCTGCCGCTGGGCTCAAGCGCAAATTAAAACAATTCCCATCGATCCTATTAAGCCAAATATTCACAGCAAAAAATAATGAGAACCCTGCCGGCCGCAAAAGGAACAGTGGAATGACTTCTTAATATGGTAACGCCGTCCAATGAGGCATTGCATCTCGAGACATAACCCAATGTTGCAGGTTGAGTGCATTCCGTAGCGAGTATCGTCTTTTTTCAATCGATTGTGCTGAAGCTATACGCGTCTTTCTCGCAGCAGCGGTCCAGATCGAACACGCTGACCTATTATCCGCTCAAATGCAACATAATGCGCTATTCTAATGCTTTATTTAACGCTCCGGAGGGATATGGACGTACGTCGCGGCTAGACGGGCCCGCCCAGCCCATGACCTAGGCCACTGTTCAATGACTACTATGGATGCACCCACGCGCTTGTCAACTATTTCATTTACATAGCAATCGTGAAAATACCATGGCTAGGTTCAGCGCTCAATCAATGGGTTTGTACAAATAGTACTTTGCATACAAAATGTTATTAGTAAGGATAATTGTATTGTATACTTATTTCTCAGTAGGAAATTATATAAGAAACCAGCGAAAACATCAGGTTTAAAAGTACACTTTTATTCCTGAAACAGTCGCCTTTTCAAAAATAAAAACCCTTTTTTCATGCAAATTCGAAAATACTCTTAAAAAATCTCTTCAAAGGTCTCTTCAAAATAATTTTGAGAATGCCCGATTTGAGAATAGGCCTTTTACAGTATTACAGTATCGATTCCCAATAGCCTAGCTACTTCTAGATGGGAGGGGGGTAGGCGAACGGAAGAATTTTTTGAATAGAATCTTGGTGCTCCAAGAGATCAGCTACGAAATTTAATTTTATTTTGCCTTACGTTGGATTTTCAGACACTGCGATACATTTTAGTAGAAGCTATCTATATAACAGATTGCAGTTCGTAGAGACAATTAATGGCAAAGCCAATAATGGGAAAATATTGTGTGGAGTACCATAGGGTTTCATTCTTGGTCCGTTACTATTTTGCGTATATATGAGTAATAGAACTAACAGCCATGTGCTAGCAGCCAACACAATGAACTTTTTTGATAGCAGATATTTTGACCTTGATTACAACGCGTACAAATGGCCCCTTAACATAAAAGTTACCTCCTTTGCGTCTGTCTGCATAGTCATTCAATAACAAAGATTTCCCTGCTTTTTTTAAAAGCGAAATTTCATGTACATCATTTGATGTATCACTACCTTGATCACTACCTACGATTTCGTCATCGATTTAGTCAAAAGATAAGCCATGGTCATTATCATTCATTTATAACTACCTGTTCAGTGTCGATATATTCTTCGCCATCCTCGTTCTTCTACGTCAGATCCTTGACCAGAACTTGCATCTGTTGTGGTACGTTTCCTATTTGCTAGTTTCTTGAGTTAAGTTTTTGCCTTTTTGCTTTCTCTTTCCTTTCGTCTTTTTCTGCTTCTTTGAAAGAGCACTTCTGCTTCTTTCTGCACTAACTTTATTCCTATATCCGTTCTTTACACTCATTCCAAGTTCCCTAGTATTGCGAATTGCGTCTTCCAAAGCAGAATTCACAATCTATTCTATTTTCTTTTGGAAATCTTCAGAATTGGCTGTTACAAAATGTATTCATAATTTTCTTTACACCTTTCAACCTTTCAGATACTTCACTTATTTTCACTAAACTTCCACGTACTTCCACATACTTACTACCACATACTTCCATTAAACTTTCAGTGGGTTGTACACCTACTTCGACTCGCGGTTTACCCGTCGTTTGGTACTCAGTCTCTAAAACTATTCACTGGGATCTATATGGTCCTTGCTTGGATAAAACTGATATCAATAAAAGTGAGAGGGTTCAAAAGGCGTGCTTAAGATATATTTATGGCATTAGAAAATATGATCCTCTTTCACGTAAATTGAAAGATGCGAAATGTATGCAAATGGGAACAAGAAGAAAATTTCGTTGCCCTACCTTATTTCATAGTATTGCTTTAAATAGGTCTCCTCCGTACTTGCACAATTTTACGTACTTTAAAATCAAATATAGTAGTGATGTCCAAACCTTGAATTTAAGATTCAAAGGGTTTCTATCACCTCCACATAAAACCTCTTTATACCGCACATGCTTTTCATATAATATATTTTCCCTGTATAACAAAATTCCAGCTAACTGCAAAGATTTTGGTTCACCTAAGTTTAAGTTGATGTACAAAAAATGTCTTCTGAACTCCTAAATGAACAGTAAAAACAATAGTTACTACATTTGCACCATATTTAAGGACAATATAAGGGTTATAGGACATGCTTAGTGAAAGTTACTCAGATTTTAATGTAGAAGCCCAAAATGTAATACTTAGTACTTATATTGAGTGTTCTATTTAAAATAATAGCCTTTAATTAGCTTCCTTGTTACACCGAAAGTGGCAGGAAGTTCAAAATATTTTAAAAATGTAGAACTGTCTACGGTACCAAATTTTCAAAAGGAAAAAAATGTGCTGCAGATACGCATAATAGGACATCCAGTTTGAAATACCCTGTATATTCAGGCTTACTCCTTAATATATATACTACATGGTTTAAAAAAAAAATGTCCCACGTATATTGGTCTTTGTCTCATTCCAATCCAACCAATAAACCTGAGATATTCAAGAAAATGTAAAGCAGAAACCTAAGAAGGTGTTTATTCAGAAACCCAATAATGAAAGTCTTTTTTTCTTAAATAACCTCTGCCTCAACTTATTTAAATTTCGAGTCATTTTAGGAAACATCGGGTTGTTATGTTCTTTATGTCTACGTCCCAACTAGAGTCAGATTGACCTACATAAACGGCCTTAAACAATCCAGGTCTATGAATTTCTCCGTTTTATTGCCTCGTTTCGTTAGTGTATTTTTTCCTATAACCTACAACTAAAACTCGCTACATGATATCCCGTCGTGTCAGTGCTGTGAGTGTTGATCTTTCCGCCGCGCCGCCTCTAGCGCTTCAAATAGACAATATCGAACGTAAACACCGCGAAAAAACGAATAATTATTGACCATCAGACACATTAGCATGATGTTTGCATGTTTGCCGGCAATTTATTAATTAATAACAAGCGATTAATGAAGCGAGCGCTTGTTGGGGCTCCGGTTCTTTGTTCTGCCCAGAGAATTCCAGTATATATAGACCTCTTCGTCATGCTTCCTGCCTTCTCATGCTCTCGGAGACCTTGAGACGGACCTAGTTCAACATCCGCACCGTGCACGGTGTCAGCCTTAACCGAAGGAGTTAACCGTCAAGTTTTCACTCATTTCACTTTCATTAGATCGCCTCCAACAAATTTATTTACTGGTAATTGCTCAAAAACATCCTCGTGGGACACTACGCGATTAAGGCCGTAGCGGGAGCCGGGGCAATTATTATTACAGCCGTGGCTCAGGAAACACGTAATTGCTTATTTGGCCAAGCTCTGATCTTTGATGGAGCGATTTTAGGGGATGCATTTGAGAGGAAAAATCGTTACAAATATTTTCTTGTCGGTATATTATCAGATGTGAAAACAAAAACAATGCGGTATAGTTCCGGCATATATTGCGGTAACTTCAAAAAGTTAACTATTTCCTAACCTACTTCTTAATATATTTCCTTATCTATTTATGTGTTATTAACGTGATTAATAGAAGATTAGTTTTAACCGTAATATGTTATCACTTCCTATATCTTTCTGGAGCTCTTATCAGATAACGAAATTTGTCATGATTATTATTTTTACACGGTGATAACCCTGTTCAAACCTAGAGACAATGAAATTAGTTTTGTATACCCACATAATATTGGGTGATTTATTAATTTTAAATTACTTCTTTTTGAATTGCTATTTTTTCTGTGCATGAAAAATGTTATACAATTTTTGGACAAAGTAATTTAAAGCAATTTTTAGTTCCCCTACGGGATAGGTCCTTTGTCACTATTCATACTATTTTTACATTTACTAATTTCTGTTCAAATGGATGCACTGCCTACTCTATTGGTTACACTTCTAACTAATCTTAAGCTACCAATATCTATTTTATGATTGTTCCCAGAAACATGTTGTGCAACCTTTAAACCTTGTATTTATGGTCTCGTTTGCTCAACATAATTTTGACTACAATCGTTACTACTAATTTCATTAATCCCCGACCTTAAATTTGGTACAGTTATGGATTAATTAACAATTATATAAACATTCCCTGAGAGCGAATTTGTGGGCCGAGGCTTACTTCGTGAGTTATATTTTTTTTTTAATTTTGTGGGTTCCCTGCGACCCCCTAATCCCCTTTCAAGTCGATGAAATTTGGCATAGTTATTTATAACAATGTTTTAAATATTTCCTGAAACCGAATTTATGGGACTTACTTTCAGAGTTACAATTTTTTCAAATTTTTGAGGCTCCCTACGACCCCCAAATCCCTCTGCAAGTCGATGAAATTTGGCACAGTTATTGATAACAAGAATATAAATATTCCCTAAAAGCGAAATTATGGTCGAAGCTTCCTTTCCGGGTTACAATTTTGTAAATTATTCCGGATCCTTTTCCGGCTTGAAAATTTCTAAAATATTACGACCTCATAGATATTTTTGAATCTCGATTGTGCATAATAATTTTAAATGATTCTTTAAACATTTCATGACTGAACGCGTTTCTGTAGTGGACCCCTGAGAAACGACGCCTATGAAGGTTCTGGTGTTTCCGCAAACTTAAGCTGCTATTTTCACACCGGTCTGGTCAAAAGAAGCTGATTTCAGCGAAAATGTTTAGATAATAATCTGCCATTTAACCCCTCAAAAGTCCCATTTGATCCAAGTGGGGGAAGGCAAAAAAGGCCATAATTTTAGATTTTCTGTTTTTTTTTAAATATCTTCGTTCGAAGGGGTTTTTCACAACAACTCTAGGTGTATTTTTTTAGAGAATACAATTATGAATTTTATTTTTCAAGTCTTTTTCTCTAAAGTGAATGGTAAAAGCAATGGAGATATTTTTCAGTTTTATACATTTCACGTTTTTACATTTAATTTTTGCAAAAATTGTTATATATTTACTTCCACATAACTCTTCAGTATTCAATATTAATACGCCACACTATTTCTGCAATGAGGTCCTTCTCGTCCTTTCCCTCCGCCTCCGCCAAAAACCAAAAGTTTGTCCATAAAACACTGGCCACACTTTCTTTGTAATTACAAAACAAATATATTTTAGAAGGTCGTAGGGCGCTACGTCTTGAGTGCATTGTGCAGGTATCAGGTTACCCAGCTCATCCTTTTTCCACACATATTGCAAAGGTTCCATTATATTTTTCTTGTCCATTCTTGATTCTAAAAAAATATAACATACCTAACCTATTATCAAAAATTCTTTATATATTTACAAATAAAATTACCTTGTCCTGATGATATATTTCTATACAGAGCCTGTCTTCAGTTGGGGAAAAACACTATCCTTTTATATAGAGTATACCTTAAATCGTGGACAGCGATATAGCTTCAAAAGATAACTTAGTCCCGACTGAAATAAGTCATCCTTTTCTGCTTTATTAGTCAATAAAACTTTTTAGTCAATAGTTTAGTGATCATGCTCTAAATACAGTAAATTAAAACAAAAAATACATACTTCAAAGAAAGGCTTTAAAACTCATATCTCGTATATTTTTCATTTTATAAAAAAAAAGTTATTTACTCAACTGTCCATAATTCCATCATATATAAAAAAATGCCTCTTGGAATTGGAAAAACTAATGCGTACGGAAAAATTTGAAAACAAAACGCAAAATCCAACATGTCGGCCATTTTATTCGATGTTCCCCGACTAGGACCAAATGGGACGTTTGACTGCTTAAACAGAATATTATTATCAACTCAATTCCGTTGAGATCAGCTTGTTACTAATTTTTTCTACCCCCACCTATAACATAAGTTTATTAGCCTAAAGTCCTTTTGGGTATATTTCAGTGCGCTACTGCATGATCTACAAGATTTATCCTCTGTTTGGTAAACAGTTATTAGGGGAGGTGTATGTTCTATCTATAGATATTCTATAAATCCTATATAATATGGTTCTAATAGTTTTCACCCGTAGTTTCACACGGTGAACCTAAATTTAGGCTTCAAGTAATATTCTCCTCGTTAACATTTGTTGTTTATTTGTTTATCCAGCGTTCACCATTACCATGCATACCATAACCATAAAGACAGGCTAAAATTAACAGGAAGTAGTACGAGTCATTGTCAATCGCTACGTTTGGATTACGAGTATTAATGTCTACGTTTCCTTGAATGTATTAAAAGTTTATAAATTTCAGACGTTATTTAATTATCGATCAAGCTAATAATAATAATATAGACGTAAAATATAATTATTACGAGTAATATAATTTTTACGAGGAAAAATATACTTGAATGAAAAAGCTTTAACATTTTATGCCCATTAAATACGTGCAAAAGCCTTGCCGCCCATGCCACTGACTGTCATGTTTCGTGTTGGTGTATGGTGATATTACAGTCACATATTTTTTTTAACACCCCTGACCGAGTTTTTACAGACACAGTGTGGGTTCACTTGCTACGATCGCACTTTCTATCTAGTGGCCCGCTGCATTTCAATGCATGTGCATGTTACTGCAACTGCCGTTTATATTGAAAAGTGCTTGTTTTACAAACCTCGACGTATTTTAATAAGCGATGTGGAATCATATTGTTTATTGACCTTGTCTGTGTGCAGCCACGTACGCGTTGCACTATAAAATGTTGAAGCAGATTGATTGCGTCGATTTTATTGTTCATTTTCCCATGAAAACGTAATGTTAGTTTGTAGAAATGAGGTGTACTATTTTTAAATCAGTTAGTAGATCGATGAACTTACCGCGGTACAGGATTTTAATTACCTACTTGAATGCCTGGTTGGGATTTTTTTTTGACAAAACGAGACGGTCGTAGCTCTTACACGTTTATTTTGTATTATTGTCGATAACCTGTAGTACAAGAAATTGATGATTTTAAGGAAATTAAAATACATGGAAACTGGTATAAAAAGTATTTAAAAAATATATATAAAAACTTCCTGTCGATCATACCAAAAGTACCTAAATTTCGGTTTCTTATGAATACTTCAAAAACTAGCAGATTTTCAAAAATATATTCGATTTCTTCAAAACAATTTTTTCGGAAAAAAAATATAAAAAATATAAATAAAAAACTTCCTGTCGATCATGCCAAACGTACCAGGAGGTTGGGGGGAGCATGCGGCATTTTGGCATTTAAGTCTTTTCAATTTTCTCGATACCAATTTTTCGTTGCAAAAAAAATTTAAAAAATAAAAAAACTAAATAACCTGTTGATCATACGAAAAGTACCCGGTGGTTGGGGTAGTGCTCCTCCCATTTTGTCGAATTCAGTCAATACTGTAAACAAAGAAATTTTAAGTTTAGTGACATTTTATATATTATAATTAGTTGAATATCGCGAGTAGCGCCTAACAAAAACTGTTGATATTATTAACAACAACTGTTTTGTGGAGTAATGCTTTTTCAATTATACACAAGTAAATCTTGATATACTTACCTACTTTATAATTGTATTGAATCAATTTCCGACTGTTGAAATAAACTGTACGCCTATGGTAGCTGCCGGTGCTCGTCGAGGAATCGAAGCAGATAATCGAAGGAATCGAAGCAGAGTATTCTATTTTGACTTATGCGTGTTTGAAACTTAAACATTCTAATTAATAAGCTATTGATATATTCTTAAACCGAAATATCTAACTGTTCATATTATGTTATTTATTCTGCCTGACCTTGTAGCTATTCATAAAGAGCTCCCAACACAACAAATTGTGACCCCTCCATATTCCCTGACCTTGCTGACTGGACGGATGAATAGCATGTCGCATGTCGCGAACGTTTTCTTAAAGACGGCTCTCATATACACGCGTCCAATACTAAAATAAAATGATGCTTGTAATTAAATTTCTGCTGAGTTGAATTGTGAGGTCAATAAAAAAAAGGTAAAATCACTCGGCATAATTTAAAAGAGAAAGACAAAAAGAAGGTAGATACATCTAAAAGTCTCGCAGTGGAACTGACGAAATCTATCATTCAACGTCGTTTACTTTTAAAAGCTTAATGTTTCTAATCTCTTCTTTCTTCTCTTTTCTTAAGTCTTTTCGGTAAGTCCCGAAATAAATATACCTAAAATTAGCAGCGGTAATTAATATATCTCGTCTGTATCCGACATTTTTACCGGATCATCGACGAAATCGACGAACATTCTGGAAACTGATACGATGTAGAAAATGATTATGAACATTAGAATTGAGAAAGAAGTATTTAAAAATATAACAACTCTCCATAGATCACGTTATGTTAGATTTAAAATGTTAGAAACAGATTTTAATTGGCAAATAAAGCAAACTAATACACCATGCTGGCATATCCGCGTTAGGTGATGTTAGTTTCGAGAGTATTGACATTCGCATTACGTAATACAATTAGATGTAAAAAAAAGCACAATCACTGACAGAGGATATTTATAAAGCCCATTCTCATCCTTAAAATGTATAATAAGAAGAAAAAAATTTAAAGACCACATATATTAAAGTTGTTAGTCATGGAGTCGAGGTTTTTGACACCCAGTGTCTCTGAACTTGTAGCATTCTATATATCTGATTCTTTTTGTTTGGTCTTTTATACGAGGTAGCGTCGAGGAAGGGGATTGGAAAATACATGACCCTTGCATATTATGCATGGCTAGTTATTTTAAAACAATTTATTATCTTATGCCATGTTGGATGTAGATCTTGATAGCTTATATTATATATTGTGATTTTTTTATTATTATATTTTATTATTTTTGATAATTTATTTGGTTATTTGCTGCTCTTTCTTGGTTTCTCCTTTCTTTACAAATGTATAGTTTACAGCGCCAGTTCATATTATTAAAAAAATAAAATATTATTAAAAATGTACGTCCATATTCGTACATTTTTAATAATATTAAAATATATTTGTATCAACATTCTGAACCTGTTCTCCCTTATTCTAAGACATGAATGAAGTTATATCCACATATATAGTACTTATCTAAGAAAGTCTATAAAATTGTTCATAATTAATAACGTATTAGTTTGTTATGGTTTCACTTACGCTTGATTATTTTATATATCGCTTGTAGAAATTGAAACTGACAGCGCTCCTCTGGCTTCTGCGGATTGATTATTATACTACCAACAATGAATGCGCTTTAGCTGTGCTGTCACTGCTGCCTTGTTCGCATTCTTCGTGTTCCACGATGTGTTGTATTCACTTTAATTTCAAATGTGTTTGTTCCCTCTTCTTATGGAATAGCCACATTATGTATCAATTAATGTTTACCCTTATATTAGATTTGCATAACTTTTATATTTATTGGCACGGGAATTTGCTGTAGGGCCTTTAAAAGCCTCCTTGGCTGTGTATACACTTACTTACTTCTACTGGATGGAAAACATGAAATTTTTATGAGTTCTAAAATGTGTGTGGCTTGCTTTTGGGAGCGATATAACAACTGAACTAGCATTGCTTTTCTCGTTACTACGAAATATCGGTGAGTTTCCGATTTCTTATTTCTAATGTTTACAATTTTGACCAATGAGGTCGTATCATTTTATCCTAATATTTTTATTCTCTAACCTACTACTAAACTGACTATAATTAATATCTTATACCTTTTCTTTCATACTTATTAATATAAAAATCATTTTACTTTATAGCATAAAATTCATATCTACTTTTATAGGTTTCTTTATCGTTGGCTGTCAATTTCAGTCTCGCAACCATGTCCTATGCATTTTTAAATCTAATGAGTAATAATTATATTTTGATTTTCTGTTATTATTTAAGATCAATTTATTTATAATATATATTATATATTTTTTCACTGGTTATTTATATGTCATTATCACGGTATTGTTGCTATGGGCTATCTTGAATGCTTATATCATAGTAATGAATTGTGTTACCTATTTGCAGGAAATTAATTCTCTATTACATTACATATTTCAATTGTTATTGTAAACACCTCATCGATATTTTACTGTATAACAAAACTCATAATTCGGATGTAAATATTAATGAGAAGTGAGTCATTTTACCAGCAGATAAAAATGAACACTTTTATACACAATCGTGTTTTGTGTTTTGTGTTTTGTGTAAAGTTTTTTTCTCGGGTTATGGTAACCCGAGAATCTCCTTGCGAATTGTCCTTCGTATCCTGACTTCCAAGCCTCTCTGATAGAAGCACTTTTGGCATTGTTTCGGTCAAGCGACTGTTTTAGCTCATACCATAAGCATATTCAGAGTCGCAAATAAAATTGACTTTGTTTCGTTTTAGAGACTAGAAGTATTTAGTCGCACGTCAGGAATTGAAATCACAATTTATTGTAATATATTGATAATATATTTTAGTATTTAATTTAAGCTCTGATGGAGATCCTCCACACAAGGATAAATACAGTAGGCATTTTATTAAACTAAAAATTGTAATATTAATATTGTAATTAAAAATATTTGTGGGAAACCCTTGAAAATTCAAATATTGCCGCAAGTGGTTACGCCACTGGTCAACCTGGCTATATAGAGTGACCTCTGTCTCCAAATCTCGATGCACTTGAGTTTTCTTATTAAAGAGCAAATAAATATATAGGAATAGACCAGACAACATAGATGATTCAAAAGAATAAATTTGGTAAGAACCAGGAAAAGAGTCACTCTGGGAACTACTAAATATTGAACCAAAGCGTTGAAGTAAGCAACATCGTTCAAAACGTACTTGTATATAAGTCACTGTCCAACAAACAGTAACTGGACAACAATTTGAACAGTTTTATTTAATTTTATAATTTTAATTAAAAAAAATTTACAGATTTATTTACACAAAGATATATACGAAATTGCAATGTCACAATTTTTTGAGATAATAAATATTTATTAAGTTGTGATCCGATCGTGATGTCACAGCGAGGGCCAGGAATAGCATACTTATAGCATACTCACAGCACGAGCAAAGACTGATGCTCCCGCCGCGTCGTGGATTGCTGAGGGTCGCGTCCCATTTCAGACCTTAATATTTTTATTAGCCGTTGTTTGGTCCACCGTGTAGCGAGTTGCATATTGTGTTAAGCCGGCCATCACCTTCTACCACCTACGTAGCCATAAATGCGAAAGTTGAGACCGTTTTTAAACGGGCTGAAACAAAGATCAAGTGACATTAAAATTTTGATGGTAGTCAAGCACGTATAGTGCTCCATATTACTCTTATTTTGTTACGTAAATAAACCACGGCCGCCGTGTGTTTTGATCGCTTTTTCCATTACGGTCGGCCACAAAAATTGCTCGTTGCTCTTTATATTCCGAGGCAGTTAAAAGGATAGATGTGCCATACCATTATATTACACAAGATCCACTCTAGTATCTGATAGGTCGTACTGAATTACAAAATAGAAAAAGAAGGAAGTCTGGACTAGCTAAGGGACGACGAAACAGATAGAATCGATTGAAGAGCCCATTAATTTTTGCCCATTTAAATTCGGCATTCGGCATTATTCGTTGTATTTTAACAGATATTTTGCTATAAATTGCAAAAGGCCTTCTAGGTAGATAAATAAATATGTATTTGATAAGATTATGAAACCTATTAAAAGTTAAGTGCCGTATCAAATCAATGGCAAAACTCTCAATCAATGGCAAAGATAGGCAGGCAAAGATCAAAGGCAGCCATCATCAACAGTGATTTTGTTTATATAACGATCTTCAAAACATCTTCAATATTAGGTTATTTGGGACACTAACCATAAGTACCAAGTTTAATATTCGGTCCATTTCCTATTTTAATGTTTTGATGCGCGGGCGATAAATGATATTGGTGTTGTTTAACCAGCATCTGATACGAGCTTCAATGGAAATAATTCTACAAATTGTATACGATTTTTCGGATGTTGTCCGTGTTTTGCGTTATTTGATCACTGGCTCATAATTTGTTATATATGGCAGTGATATGAAGGCAATATATTCTTAATATCAATCATGCATTTAATTTAGTGTAGTAAACATATCTCATACATGTTCCATGTACCAAGATAATCGACCAAAGAATTCCATTTGGTACGGCGTCCTCTAGACCTCTTTCGCTGCGATGGATACGTGTCGTTTTTAGTATTGAAAATACTTCGAGACGGGAGCCGTCTTTAAGAAAACGTTCGTGACATACGACATGCTATTTATCTGTCCAGTCAGCAAGCTCAGGGAATGCGGAGAGGTGACAATTTGCTGAGAAATAAACGAATTACTGATTTGGTTTTATTTATAGGCTGACTAGTAAATATTGCTCTTTATGAATGGCTGCCATGAAGGTCACAGTATAACATACTTCCAATTTTAGAGGCCAAGCTTTATGTTTACATCGGAATAACATAATATGAACTCGATAGTTCGGTTTAAAAATATATCAATTCATTAGAATGTTTTTGTTTCCTATATTATTATGGCTGTTTTCGATCCCCCGACGGGCACCGGTAGCTACCATAGGCGTAGAATTTATTCAAGAGGCAATTATTCCAAAACTGTTATTTTGACACATACGAACTGTGTAACTAATCAAGTAAGTACTGTTATACAGTAAACAAAAAGTTGTGTCTGGTATTTTTAATTCGCCTGAGGCCTTGCGTAGGACGCAAGGTCTCTGAATTTTTTTCTACTAAACGGTTTTTAACGGCAATTAGTACCTAAAAAATAGCGACTATATATATATTAGTACGATGCGATGATCATGCAATTATAGCATAAATTACAAATGTGCCGTAAAATAAATTATTATAACTATGTATAATTTTTATAACTACATTATTAATTATTTTCTATTTGTTTCAGGTGTGTATATGAAAAATCCACTGAACTACTTCAGTACCACGCAATTATGTGTAAGTTATCCATTAAACTTATTATCTCATTACATAAAATGCAGATGAGGATTCCGCGAATCCGCTAATATGACGCCAGTCTAGTAGGTGCATCTTTTTACTTGCTTAAGACATTATTCCACGTAGTTAACATTATGATAACGTTGCGGAAACATCTGTGTCTTAATCTCTCGGTAGCCTCGATAATTAATTATTCCTGGGATTTCGTCTGTGTAGTCGCAATGGTCGTCTTTAATCAGCTTATATATTCCGCTCTATGGGAAATATGGAATTCTGCATCTACCATCAGTTCTTATGGCGTGCACTTCAAACCAAACATTACCTTGCATTTATTTGATGGCGTATTTTTCCAGTGTAATCCAGTACAGTGATAACGTGTAAAAGAATAATGTAACAAAATAGGGCGGAGAGTTTTGTTCGGGAGTAAAATAATTGTTTTAATATATCAATAAATTGCGTTACTGACGTTATTGTATACATCGTATTGTTGACATCGTTATCCTGGTGTATATTTTCAGGAAGATCGTTTATAAAAAGTAAGAATATTAGAGGTCCCAGGGCGGATCCCTGGGGAACACTCGTATTGACGCTATATTATTTCGATATTAAATCGGCATCTTTTGCACGGAATTTTCTATCCGTTAAAAATTATTTTATCCACTCTAGTCTCGAACCTCTGACGCACAGGGAATTTTTAAAATAAGTTCGAGGTTTGTATACAAAGGGTCTTGCCCAGGAGCTTATCTTTTGTTTTGTGTTATTATTTTTTTATTTTTGATCCGCCATTTTAATTTTTTAAAGTATGAGTCAAAAATTGTATTGAGTGACCTTAAACACCGCAAACTTTCAAGTGTGAGACAAATCGGTTCATAAATAGGATATAGTCCGCCATTTTGGATCCGCCATTTTGTTTTTTGTAAGTTTGAGTAAAAAAATGTATCAAGTGACCTTAAACACCGCAAAGTTTCAAGTTTGAGACAAATCGGTTTATAAATATGAAAGTCCGCCATTTTGGATGTGCCATTTAATTTTTTTTAATAAAGTATTAAATCGTATTCTCAGCGGAACACTATACAACTATACACCTAGCAAATTTCAAGTCTCTAGCTCATGGAGAAGTAGTTGAAAAAGTTGTTGCAAGATTTGAAACAAACATATAAACACTAATATACGGTCATGCTAAATAAAACCGTGTAATAATCAATGTATACGCGAGTATACAGATTTCAATATAAATATTTAAATTAGTTAACTAAAACTACTGATAAACTTTAATAAACCTTTAAAAACATCAAATTATCTTCTATTGATTATAACATATTCTGAAAAAACAAATGAGTACTATCGATTGAGGTCGTAAAATATAATAATTAAAACAAATGTAAACTCAATTACCTTCACCTCTTGACACCGGAAAAATGATAATCCACTTCCACGCTTTGTTGTGCAACCACCTACTGAACAATATACTGTAGCCATGGTACTCTCGCTTCACGTTTCTGGTCCACTCCGTACAAATCACCACTAACTGTTCCCAGTGAGAACCTAGCGCACTGTGTAATGTGTGTGGTCTTTCACGGGCTGTCTTCGAGGAAGGGGGAAGTAGAAGCGGCAGGCAATTTTAGTGCGATAACTGCTATGTATTCTGTAAACTTTGCTATGGGTAAAGTTAAATTCACCTGAAATTGTTATATTGTACTTTTTGCTTCATAGATACTATATTGTTTTGTAATTCTTACATTCTTACATCGTGTGACACCCTTGTATCAATGTGTTTCTTTAATAGCTTCTTTCAGCTCTTGAGAAACCATCCCTTGTTTTTTCAAATTGCATCCCCTAAATTGTTGCACTGTATTCACAAATGTATGCTGCACAAAATTATGTATGTATATAGGACACTTGAACACCGGTTTTTCAATTGTTGGTTAAGGTAACCAACAGCTAATTAACTAATTAGAAGTTTAGAATGTCATTGGAATTAATATAACTTCCTGGCAACTAACTGGTGGTTAACTTACCGATTGAAAACCTTACGATTAACTTACGATAAACTTACCATTGAAAAACCAGGACTCGTATATATTTTTAAACGCAGAAATCAAATATTCAAAAATATACAGGGTGACCCATTTAAAAATCTTGCTTTTGTAACAGGGAAATCGACAATCTTTGATCTTTAAGTCACTTAATTGGAAAGTAGGATAATCCTACTATGGACACCTCAAATTTGAAAAATAAAATTAATATATAGATATAAGCTCATATACAGCATACCAAATAGTTGAATGCTGTTGCGACGTATGTTAACCTTTAGCTGCTAACTCAATATAGCAGGTTTACGTTATATGTTATACATAACGTTATATATAAAGTTATCTCAGAAAGTTCAATGTTCCTCAACTTTAATTTTAAGTTCTGAAAGTATATATCACATGATATATTTTTTTTTGCTTCTTTTTTTTTTCAAATCTGATGCCTCCAGAGAAAATTCGGCAAAATTCGGCCGCCGATAACTATCGTAGGCCTTCCCAGAACCGCGACGCAGTAACACTGGTTCACTTACTAGTATTTATACAGATTACTCTTTGTTCCGTGCAGGTCTGTGAACTACTCAACTTAGCAGAACTGCGGAGTTGTTTACTCCTTTTCAATTCAAATGTTCGCTAATTGCGTTTTTTTTTGCTTCATATTGTTCCGCGTCGTTGCCTCGGAGGATTTGTTAACCTTAGCAATTATGTAAGGCAGAGCTTAACTTGTTTTAGAGTACCCCATCCCTGCTATTGATTGGGCATTAAGTATTTTTGAGGGCACCTTCTGAAAAGATTCAACAGGAACTATACAACCCCGGCGTGACATCACGAACGTCTGAACTAAGAAAAGATAAATCGGAAATTGGTTACCGGAATCTTACCATTTTCTATATTTATCTACTTCAACAATTCATGTACTATATAAACTTGACCATGAGTTAGTTCTATCTACACTGTACTCAATTAAGAAAAAATATTTCAATAATATATGGATCGGCGCGCGACAAAAAATTGGGTCTGTGTTTCCCGCCACGAAACATTACATAAGCTATAATTTTTTTCTGGAGGTGAAGGTTTGCTCGTGAACCTAATGAAAGTGAGGTATGCTCCCACTCCCCCATTTTTTTTTGTTTTCCTGTAAACATATCTTTGCGGTCGCCGTCCGCTCAGATTGAAACGAAATTAATTGAGATATGCGAAACCGCACTCACAGTTGCCGGCTTAAAGCTGGCATTGACTCTAAACCGAACGAAAAAATTCGTCTCAGTTCAAGGCTGGCTGTTCGTTATTAGTTTATAGAGAGCCGCCCACGAAAGGCTGTTTTACAATTTGGCCCAAATTCTAGGAGTGCAGTCGATCTATCAGTGTGGCGTCGATGTAAACACTGTTTTAAATTCGCAAATTCATTTAAATAATTGAAAGTTGATAAATTTTTCTGCATTTTTGTGTGTTATCGTTACTGTTTATGTTTAATTTGTGGAATATATTATGCGAAATTTTTGCCTTAAATCGCAAATATGTACGTCACCTCTGAAAACAAACATTTTAAAAAAAATAGCAGGATACACTGAAAAAAAGCCCAAATTTTTTTTTGCATAGCTGCTTACATAAAAGAATGGACTCTCAACGACAAATGTCTACCGATTTTAGATCAAATTTATTGTGTTACAATGTACCTCTGAAAAGTATTTGATCTTTAATTATTTCGACTAATGCAAAAGGCTTTCTAATATTCGATTCGATAATTAAGATAAATGTAATATTGACGGTTTATTTATTGACTTAAGGCGCTGAGAGCTTAAGGATATATTGGACATAACGGTGATTTAATTAAAATCAGGAACATATTAAAAATTAAAATTATTAATGACATTGTTAATCTCTATATAATTATAAAATGGATATTTGCAAAAGGTATTTTGCTAGTATTATTGTTATCCTCAATTTCATTTATACGGCTTATACGGCTTTTGACGACATCAACAACTGTGGTTCTAAAAAGTATGGAAAGTTGAATGACCGACAAATATGACCACAAAGTGCTACTCATGGGGGTAGGCATTTTTTAATGGTTAGAAAGTAGAAGGTTTTTATATGAATATTTTAAACACCACATCTGATATTGAATACAAGTTTCCACACCACTCATAAAGTAATGCTTTCAGCGCGTATACAACAAAAAATAAAAACAAAACAACAAAATTCTCAACAAAAAATAAAAACAATCACATAAATAAAATAAATATACCTATATATTCCAAAATAAAGCAAAAAATTGTCAACAAAAAATAGAAACAATAAAATAAATAAAATAATTAAACTTATATTGCAAAATAAAGCAAAAAATTAGCAACAAAAAATTTAAACGCCTTAGGACCTTACACCTTAATACCTTAATACTTAACCTTAAAAACGGGTAATTAATTTCACTATTTTCTATATCACCATTTAATAATATTATAATCACTAATATCACTATTTACAGTCACTTTCGACTTCATATTCCCTGTCTCTATCACCATTTCCAATATTAATCACAATGGGTTCTATGGCTTGATCACCGCCAAATCCACATCTCACATTATCTGTTCCTCTTTAAACACGTGATTAATACACTTCTTCCAATTTTCTGCTATTACTTTTTCCATTGCTCCTCTATGGCTTTCTACGACAGCCATAGTTTCACTCGCACGATTCACTCTCGCCAGTTCTATTTTTACATGGGCCCAGGTACTTCAGAATTCACTTCCTCGTGGTAGCCTCTGGTCTTCTTGGACTAAAATATCAATTCTCCATTAGGCAAAAGTCCACTATCACTTTCAATATGCGTTATGATTAAACGGCGACCTTTACCAGACGGCATTTTTAAACCAGCCTTCAATCGCAGCTTGCCGTGCATTTTTCTCGCTTCCATCCTGCCAGACTTTTCACAATATGTCCTTCGTTGACCAATACTAAGATAATCCATCTGCTAAGCAACTATTTCATATCTTTTTGTCCTCCGGGATTACATATTGACGGAAATCCCCGAAGTATAAAATTATAAACTAAAGACTGTAATAGGTGTTTTATTGATTAATTATTTAAAATAATGTTGTTGGAGAGGACAGTCATATAGACCAGTCTTTCCTGGGTGAATGTAGCAGATATGATCTTCGGCTGCCCTTTTATCAATATCAGATTCTTCACTCATAATCGAGCTCATGGCACTAGCAAATATAATGTGTACAAATTAATCTTGTCACAACGCAAAATTAGTATGGTAATTTGTCTATCAGTGACTCCTATTATTTGCCAGGTTTTTTTATGCTTAATAATAATTATATCTGTGTTTCTATAATGGTTTCTATGTGCTTTTTTATATTATGCGCGATATTATGTATACGTTTCAATTTCGGAAATACAAAAAATATCGTATATACCTTGCGACTGAAGTACTTTTAATCCCTCAGGTAAATTATGGTAAATTGTAAACTCTACCTTCTGGATTATGGAAATTACTATTTCAGTCCTGCGGTATATAATATAATATTTCTCATCGGGGTCTTAAAATCAAAATGTAGAAAAAAATCTATTTTTTCCTTTTATATATTAGATGAGTCATCTCGACATTTTCCTTCGAAAAGAATCGGCCCAATAAAATTGTTATTTTCCAACGCGAATAACCTCCTGGAAGTTTTAACGCTGAATAGTGTCAAGAATATAATATGTTGAACTAACATCTTGACATTTCTGATAACTGCCGCCGCATTTGTTTTATCAACTGAGTAAACTTTCCATCCTCGCAAAACATTACGCTAGTTTCCAATCAATGGCCGCCGTACACATGCATACACCGCCGAAGAATCGTAGTCATAGTAACTGCTGCAATGCGCGGTGGGGCTGCAGACGTCACGTGACCCGGTGCAGCTCTGCCTGCCCGCGCCCCGGCCACCCCCGTGACCGCCAAAACGTCGGATTTTGCACCACGACGACGCTGCCGGGGTCGTTGGGAGTTCACGTTCAATAAGTCATTGCCATTTCGGACTAGGTCTTGCATTTTCCCGAAATGCCCAGCGGAAGCTGGGCGAAAATTATCCGGCCTCGGGGCGTGGCACGGCACCCTTGCCGGGGGCTGACGAATGCTTCGGATGCGTGTTTATGCGTATAATGAGTGATGGTCTAGCTTGACCTAGTTATCGAAGACTCGCAGGGGATTTCATCCCGCTTAGGATTATATGTTCTTTTTCCCCCAGAAATAGGGCGCGTTAAGTGTCTTTTCATACATATTAAGAAAATATCGAAAACTTTAAGGAAACAAACATATTTATTTAAGCTTGAACTTTGTCTAATCCGATGGGGATATGATATGTCCAGACTAACTAATAGGGTTTTGCGTGTACCACAGCAGCGGCATATACCTGGTCCGATCAAAATCGGGTCTTGTGGAGTGATGTTGAGCGCAGTGTCGCAGTTGATGCAACTAAGTCGGATCATCCGTTCTAATTTAGTTGCCGAAGTACAAAAACTTATGTGTGCACATGTCGTTTTTTTAAACATCCTGTGTGGATGATGCCAATATTTCCTAAGCACGTGTGGTAAAATGCTGTTTGATATTATTTTTCATCCATGCAAGCTCGCTTCACACAATAGGCAGGGGTCAGAGCATTTCCACGTGGCGTTTAACCTTCAAATGTACAATTACGACGGTAATTGACCCATAACTTTCAATGGTTTCCTAACGATTCGTCTTCATTTCCAGTTAATAATACGACAACTCCAAATCCAACCCCCATTCTAGGGCGGAATTATTGTATCAGACACATTAGCCATTTATTTCCGCTAATAGCGAAGGCAATTTTCTCTTCAATGGCAAATGATTTTTCTTGTAATGCCGATCGCGCGTTCTAATAAATCAAACAAGCACAATAAATCGGTAATTTCCCAGGTTCGGCACTGAAAATACCGATGCGCGTAATATCCTGTGCTGTCCATCAATATTTTCTGCCCGTACTTTTTGAGAGAAAACATAAAAGACGTGTGTAATCGATTCTCTCGGCCGGAGGTGGGCTTTCGTGATGCGAATTGAAAACAAGGCAACAAAAGATTGAGCGGAGCGGAGAAATCTGACGGGACCGGGTATAATACGACTTGCAAACACGACACACGATATTGCTAATGCTGTATTATCAATCTGAAGGTCGGAGACGACGAGAAAGCCAAAATAAAGATTCTGCAGTCACATTTCGTTATTTATGGGACTCATACGTGTCGATACCATCGAATATTTTCGTTAACTGTCATTGTTATTCAAAGTGCCTGATCATTGTGATATCAAAATGAGGATTTTGCAAACTGTAATGAAACAAACAGTAGCTACATATAAAAATATGAGTAGATATTCCTATTATATTTATATAAAAAATGTCAAGAATATGAAATGAGGATTATCCTTGTATGCTCCTTGTATTTTATTGTATGCTCCTAAGATAGTTTTATAGATGTTTCCACGCAGCACTTCATTTTACCTTTTCAGCAAAAAACAATTTATTATTTGTCAATTTCTAGGTGTTTATAAGTTTACCAGAAATTGTTTGCCTAGAATCACAGCATTTAAAATTGCCTGTGATCATGTCTGAAGATCAGGCCCGGATTAAGCCCGGGGCAATTGGGGCAATAGCCCAGGGGCGCAAAATTAGAAACAACGACTATACCCCTACTTCAAAAACTTAAATGAGTAGTCCGGGTAAGTTCCTTGTGCTGCGCATTTCTTAAATTGGATGCACATGCGCAGCAGAGTTGTATTTAGATGCAACTAAATATATCCTGTTCTTAAATGAGATTTAGACGTTTTTGTCGACATCCACTTCTCGATGGGAAATTTAAAAAAAATGTCTGCAGTTAGGAGATAGGAGTCGATTATTCAGAAATAAAAAATGGACTACTTCAAATAATATATGTCAGTTAAATTCTACGAAAATACAAGCATTTATATTTATAGAAAAATTGTTGAATAGAAACTTGTGTGATGCTGTCATTTTGGAATGACTGAATAATTAATTAAATTGAACAAAATCAGCAAATATGTCTGCAAATAGAAGACATGATGTTCTAAGAGTTACCCATTCATTTGTATGAATCTCTTCTGGGATATATACAATCTCTAAAAACGTTGAAATTTCAACCGATTCGAAAATATGGGGAAACGTTTATCTGGATTCGATGCATACAAAGCAGACGAGAGAGGGGGAAAATAAGAAAAAAATATTTGTCAATGAAACGAGAACATGAAACTGAATTCAACGCCAAGGAACATATGATTTTTAACTTTAACACGTACTATGTAATGTTGGAAAGAATATATTCAGTAATAATTAACCATTTCTGATTCTGACATAAGAATATCGTCTATGGCGCTTAAAGCTGTTTATAAAACTGATCTGGAGAGTAGTTTTCCTGAAGAATGTGTTTAATTCAGACATTTTCTTCAATCAATATACATGGATTCGACAAATAAACTAAATTTTGTGTGTTAAAACCTATTAGAAAGCAAAAATTATGTGCTACGACAGGGACCGCCTAGCCGGCAAGACTTGGCCGGTAAGATTTCGATCTTCCGAGTTAAGCAAAGCGAAAGCCGGCTGGCACTTGGATGGGTGACCCAGGCTTGGGCGGACTGTTACAGTCTACCTGAGATCTGGGATCGCACACATCTGCTGCGGGCGTGCGGTCCCCGATAAATGGTAAAATGAGAACAGAGCAATAAATATCAGTAACTCAGGCCATGCTATCATATATAAAATTGTAAGAGAGTTTGCCACCAAGCCACTCGTAATAAATACGATGATTTGAAGAGAAGTACCCAATTAAAAAGGAGGAATGTATTTGCCTAAGTGCTGTAGTTATGTACATATGTGCTACGACTTTTCGTAATATGGACGTTTTATAAGAATATTTTTGTCAATAGCCAGCGACTAGCGCACGTGGTGAGAGGTCATTTTCTGTGCTAAAAAAATTATGAAAATATTTAATAAGTACTTTGTCAAAAGAACACACAACTAATCTCTCCATTTTAGCAATTGAAAGTGACATCGTTAATAGTTTAGATGCAGACAAATTGATTGACAATTTCCTGCAACTTAAGTGAAGAAAATTTTCCATTTAGTGTTACAATGTTTGTTTGTGTCTTGTTATCTGCATTTTAAAACGTATTCTCAAAATAAAAAAATATATTACCATTACTATAACCTACTTACTTTACTTAGTTTTTATTTTTGCACAATGGGTGGACGGTTTTTAAGGAAATACAATGTAAGACATTTTTAAGGAATTTTAGACGTATACTTAATTAATGTTAATAATAAGGCGCGATAATGGAGCGCATTAAAAATTATTATAAATTATAAAAATTATTATAAAGGATACCTTATTCAGTGCCTGCTGAAGTTCTTCCAAATTCAGCGTTTGGCTTCATTTTCTTCGCCCTTAAAAAACATTTTAACCAATAAGGCGATGGCCTTATTACCAGTCAAGCAGACTTAAACTATTTGAGCTGTCTGAATTTCGGTTACAATTCGGTATTTAAACAAATAAGCTATTTGAATATTTGATTAACATTATCATAAATGCATGTAATAAAATGCCAATAATAACACAATAAAATAAAGATAAATAAAACAATCATCTGTAACAAATATATAATACACTAAATGAAATAGTTTCATTCAACGCGTGTTCGCAGCTTTTACACTGTTACACACAATGTGAAGATGAGCTGAATGTTAAAAACGGACAAAAATTTTTCCATAGATACCATATTCATATTCAAATCATAATATTCAAATCATATCATATTCATATTCAAATAATATAATATTCAAATCATATCATATTTATATTCAAATAATATTCATATCATATATTCAAATTTCAAACATTATCCAATGGGCGTCACTGCCAAACATCCATGATTTTTCAGATTTAGACGATTTTTCGTTGATATAGATCGAGGCATTCCACAAGGGAATATTCTCAGACCGCTCCTGTTTTCATTATAAATACTTCCGATTATTACACAAAGCAAGCTGCGATAAATATTAGTACGGATTTATCGTCAATATTTTATTTACCCAAAGTCAATGAAGTTTATTACAAATAGGGACTTAATTTTACAAGATCCTTATCCTTAAATAATTTAATTTGGGAACCTGCTAATAATAATTAATTATAAAAACTTGGGTACTTATATGGATGTTCAATAATTAAAGTATTCGAAACATGTTTCCAATTTAATGCGAAAATCGTTGGAAAAAATAATTTAAATTCATAAGGACGTTTTGAGCGCCGCCATTAAATTAAAACTGCCATTCATTAATCCTCTCATATTTAACAAGAGACAAAATAGCCTACAGAAATTTCAAAATGCATGCATGAGATCTTGTTACAATCTTCGTACATTTACCATATTACAAATTTAATTATAATCTAAGTGGCTGTCACTCAATGAGATATCAACTTCATTTAGTATGTCTATAATAAATATAAAACAATTATATATAGTTACTTACTCTCATATCTACATAAAAACATGTTAAAGGTGATATCCATAAATAACTTCCTACCCGTCATTTAAAAAAAAATCAAAATCTTATATTAAATATTATAAATATTAAAACCGGAAAATTTTGAAAATATTATACTTCCTTGCCAACCTCTACAGGGTTGATAAAAACATTTTTTTTTAAACAAAACTGTTTTTTTGTTTAAAACTGTTTTTTTTGTTTGAATCTGTTTAAAACACCGTCAAAAAACATCTTTTAAACAGTTTTAAACAACCGTTTAAAACATAAAAGTAAGTAAGTAAGACTGTTTTCTGCGTTCGGATTAGTCTGACTGCCAAATTAGTCACCATATTAAAATATTTTAATTCCCAGACAAATAAATGCATCATTGATGACGTAGATTTTGACTAAACTTTTTCTCATGTTTTTCCTTTCTGCCTTTTTCTAATTGTTGTTACTTGTTTGTTTTTGTTTTATAAAGTATAATAATATTTATATTATATCCCGATATGTAAAATTTTATTATTTAAAAAAAAATTGTTTTTATATTTTTATTTTCCGTTATTGTATTGATTTTTTTATTTAAAGTAGGAGTTTCTCATTTAAAGTATGAAGAAATAAAGAATAAAATCGAAATTGCGAGAGATCAACAAGTGTTTAAAACACTCATAAAAACATGTTTTAAACTGTTTAAAACACCATTACTTAAAAAAAATTATTTTAGTGTTTTAAACATAACCCTGAACTTTTAGATACCATGTCAAAGCCTGTATAATACTAACTAAGTAATCACAATTAAATTATACTTAGCATTTTGCTGTTAGCAAATTATTTACATGCTCAATCAACTATTGAAATATTTATATGTATGTATACATTTCCTCCTCTATTAACATACATGGTTATATGGAACTCTGTCCCGATACAGTTCCACTAAATATTTTGAAAACTAAGTCCACTTAAAACTATTTCTGTTCTCATTTTTTATGCAAGACATTGATTTATTTGGTTCATTTCTATTGTATAGAATATTTCTCGGAATATTTATTACAAGCTTTCTGTTGTTTTTATAGGTACATTTATGCTCCCGAATATTATGGCATTTTCATGTTTACAAAGAGCCGTGGAAAGCATTAGGATTGGAAACGATTCCACTTGGGCTCCTCCAATTTCATTATTCAGTGTTTTTACCACGTTCCCTCGAGTGCGGCTTCTCCAAAGCTAGACTGGCGAGATTTATCATCGTTAATTGAAAGCATAAATCGCTATCGTATCTCTCAGGAAACCCCTAACGAAAGTATTACGTGTTATGATATATATAAACTTTCGCCCTCGCCACCTTCGGACGATTCTGGAAGGCCTAGCCAAAGCTAATAATCAATCCTGAGGTTTGGTTTCCACAACAACGGTTTCCATGACAATTAGCTCCTGTGGAAACGAGTCGCTAGACGCTGCCTAACAAACGTTTTTACGAGTCTCACGTCTGGCGATATGATAATCAGTGGCAGTCCGTATTTTTCGGCGGAATTGGGGTTGGCAGTAAACGTAAAAGGGAGTAATCACGGCGATGAGTCGCGAGAGCTCCCCAAAGCGTTTAAAGTTCAGTCGTTAGTGTTTCTGGCCACCTAATCGCATTTCCTTCGGAACACGTGGCTGAAGAGTGAGATTCCAACCGCGGAAATTAGTTTCGGGCGCCCGGGGCTGTTCGACGTGATGGTATAGTTAGGTGTTTACCTCTAACGAATCGATACTTCAACCTTGGTCGCGGTAGTGCATGTAGTAAGGGGGTGAATGTTAAGCAGTATTTTAATTTTATCGAGGGACATTTGCATAAACGTTATACTTCGTTCGTTGGTAGTTCCATTCGGATCTGGGCACGTGGCTCATTTCCTACACCTGATTGCCTGCCCCTTTCATTTTCAGCTGAATATTTTGAGCCGGATTAACTGCTCTTGCGATTGTAAGATTCGGCCGGTGCCGTGTTTAAAGAGGTTGAAAGCGTGGTCATAATCTGCTTTGGGGTTTATATCACAGCCAATGCATTCCAAATACACACGGTACCCAAGCAGATATCTATAAGGCTGAATTAGGGGTTTAATTTATTAAAAATTACTTGAAACTTATCGATTCAAATTCCTAATCCACTTCTAGGTAGACAAATAAAATGATGATAATACCTAAAATTAAAAGGGAGGACAATGAAAACAAAATGTTATATACACATGTAGCGTTTACAAAAGTTCCTAAGCTGCTGCATCTTATTTAAGGTAAACTTATTTTTAGACCCTGATTTTGCGACTGATTTTGCTCCTGTTTTAATTGAATTCTCCCGCAATATACGCGTATTGAAAAGAAGTACATGAAAGGCCTGATTCTAATGAGATTAGCGTCTCAAAAGTCAGAGCTTATCAGCCATTGTCAACCGCTTTTTCGTTTGTTTTGCCGAGTCGGGCTGTATATGAAATCGAGTAATATCGCGGCAGGGTCTGTTAGATTAGGGTAGATCTAGGGGTACATAATAAGGAGGGTTCTGCAAACCACAATCCGCCGTTAGGGGAGAATTCCCCGCTTTGTGTTTTCTACTTTGTTCCAATATGAAACTCGGATAATATTCTTATCTAACTACATATCACACTGAACTGTTATAGAGATATCGTTGGGCTTTTAATAAGCACGTATAGCGAGAGGCGTAGTCCTCCTGCGTTAAGGAGATATAAAACCGTACAAATTAGGTTTTATATGGCAGTTTTCGATTATATTTCCCTTTACACCTTTTTTTATGGTCCAAGTGGATTCCGGGAGGCGTAATGGAGCATTTCAACAATGAATTTATTCATCTGAATCGTTATATACAGCAAATAAAAATGTTATTCCTCACGCAGTGGTAGACTGCGTCATTTTCTAGATATATCGACCACTGGTGGATTTTAAACGAACCAGAAAGCAGTGAGTACGTAATGTTTTTTCGTCAATGTATGCCCTAATATTAAAACGATATACCATGATAATATGACTTGTCTGAAACTCTCTTGTCATTTGTGGGTAACATGAAGTTGTATCTGGTTCGGTTTCCCTTATATTTATTTATTGACCAAATGGAAAAGGAAAGTTTTGATGAAAAAAAAATTTCTAATACATGAAAGCGGACCATCGATAACTCGAATTCGCCAATAGGTAGAGTCAATGTCAATATATATTTTTAATATATGAAATATCTTTTTTCGGGTAAATGTTGGATTCTTTGGGATTTTTATATCAAAACCTTCCAAAAAAGTAAGTTTAGAAGATAATACGACTGCCCAAAAACAGAAGTTTTAAAACTGAAGAAGCTCAGAAAACTATAACATTTTCCATAAATATTAAAATATATTTTGTACTTTTTAAACGTTTGATTTTCTTTCTTTTAGAAAATAAAATGGTTCAATTTGATAAGTTTGAATCTGATAAGTTTTGATTTTGTCTTCTGAATACGTCGAATGTGTTTCTATATCGCGACGCAAAGGGAAAATATATTCATGCCATCTTGTATGTATATCTTTGGTTATTTGTGTGAAACTGAGAGAATTTCTATTGATTTTTTTGTTCGTGTTGGAGGATACTTTTTAGAATAAAATTGAGAAATCAATGCTTCATTATTGATTATTGGATTGGAAATTAAAGCGTCCACTGGTTGGGGAATCGATTAGGCAAACATAATAATGAAAATGGAAACATGAATAGGAATCAAGAAATGCCAGCGACATAATTATCGAAAAAGTATAATTTCATTATGATCTGAATCCAAACGTGGACGAACGTTCATAACTTTCTAAAAATATAGCGAAAGGAATACCAATAAAATATGTTGTTCATATTATGTTTTAGATGTTCTGTGTTGAATACGGCTTTACAAATTGCGCTAACGCTGAGTGCGATAAATGGCCCGTTTTTTGCTCACTTTATCTGACAAGGTGTGACCCTTAATCCCACACGTCGTAAATTCTGCGGGAATAGGTAAAAAGTAAAATAGCCAGCGGTCGCGAAACCGGCTTTGACAAATCTTTTGTGGGGAATCGTGGGCTCTCTCTCTACGCGGTCGATATATCAGAATCGGGTCTGAGTACGAAGATAGACGGTATTCGTTGTGACACCACCCAAATGTCCAATATTGTACCAACGATCCATGTCAAGAGTAATCAGGTTACATCACGTATAGAACGTTTTGAAATAAAGTATATATACTCGTCTGTCGAGGTTGGCTGTATGTTAATAAGCCGCTGAATTAAGGTCATTAGGTTCGTTTAGAAATATCGCGCATTCATTAACATCTTAATGTTCCACTGTTAAGATATAGGGCCATAAATATTGATAAAGGTCTCGCTTAAATTTTGCAGAACATCAAATAAATTCTAAAACAGAAATTTAACAATATACTTATATATATATATATTTTTGTAAAGCCCCACGTTGGGCGCCAATTTGCGAAAGTTTAATGATTATATTTTATTATAATTTAATAATTAATAGTGAACAGCTTCACATTGATTGCGACAATTTATTAAATAATAAGGATGTTAATTTAATAATTAAAAATGGAATAGCCCCACGTTGCCGTTGGTGCCAATTGCATGCAGATATTGTATTTTAATGTGGTTTTATAATATGATGTTTTATTTTAGTATGATGACTAATATTTATATTGCCTACGTTGACATTTGTGAATGATATATTTATGTTATGATTTTTATGTTAAGATTTATTATTGGGTGGGTATTAAGGGTCGATCTGCTTACTATGTTTAGAGATAGAATAAAAAGATCTGTACTTATTATATATGCTACAGGCCTTGTAATATATGGGCGCTAGTCCACAATGTCAGTTAACACTTTTGATTTTACTATTTAACAAAATGATTTGCTATCACTTTTATATGTATATTGAAATATTTTGAAATTTTAAATTATTAATTATCATTAATTTTGCATATTTAAGCATAAAATCTCTTGGTCTCTAAGAAGAGTTCAAAATAGATTTGTATCCTGCTTGTATGTTACTTTAAAATATACAATTTGTTTATATTGCAAAAATTATCATAAAGACTGAAACTTGTTTTAAAATTAAATTATGGAATAAGAAGATGGTTCGCAATTCATCAGCATATATGTTTATTATACATTTTTAAATGATGGAGAAATATTTAAAATTAAAAGAAAATATGTTAACCTAACGACACCTATCCATATCTTAGATTACTAAAATTTTATATAAATATTTAAATCCTTAATCAATACATAAAATAAATGTGTGTATAAATACACAAAGAAACAATTTATTCAAGTTCTACAATGATTAAGATTTATTAAAGTGTTTTTACTCACTGTTGCAGCTGAAATCCTCGTTTTTTCTGTTTTGTAGTCATTTTGACTTCTTTATCTTGTAGATAATTTAATTTATCTTTACTTGGATATCACGAAAAATACCTTGAAGTCTATCTAGGACACCTTAGATATTTTGACGACTAAAATCGCACTACTATTATTATTATTCTTGAAATGTTTCAATGTTACAGCTGTCTTTATCTAATGCATCACGATATTTTGTTCCCGTAGGTTTTTTGTCTGTTAGATACTACATGCGGTGTGCCATTTGTAGGTAGGTGAGGTATTCTTGAGATTCTCATGCATTTTATCGATTATATCGGGGCGTGGTCCGGTTAGTACGACTAATTTCGCAGGTCCCTATAGGGATGTTATATTATTATGTTGTGGGTATTAAGGGTCGATCTGTACTTACTTCTTTTGGTTATATATACTACAGGCCTTGTAATATATGGGCGCCAGTGCACAATGACAGTTAACACTTTTGATTTTACTATTTAAAAAAATGATTGCTATCACTTTTATATGTATATTGAAATATTTTGAAATTTTAAATTATTAATTATCATTAATTTTGCATATTTAAGCATGAAATCTCTTGGTCTCTAAGAGTTCAAAATAGATTTGTATTCTGCTTGTATATTACTGTAAAATATAAAATTTATTTATATTGCAAAAATTATCATAACGATTGAAACTTGTTTTAAAATAAAATTATGGAATAAGAAGGTTGTTCGAAATTCATCAGCAGATATGTTTATTTTCATAAGAAGATAAAATTTTTAAATGAAGGAGAAATATTTAAAATTAAAAGAAAGTATGTTAACCTAACGACACCTATCCATATCTTAGATTACTAAAATTGTAATGGAATATTTAAATCCTTAACCAAGACATAAAATAAATGTGTGTATAAATATAACACAAAGAAACAATTTATTCAAGTTCTACAATGATTAAGATTTTTTAAAGTTGTTACCTTTGATAAATTCCTTCAGGTCCAATGTTTCACCTATTTTACTCACTGCTGCTGAAATCCTCGTTCTTTTTGTTTGTACTCCTTTTGACTTCTTTATCTTGTAGATAATTTAATTTATCCTTACTTCGATATCACGAAAAATACCTTGAAGCCTATCTAGGACACCCTAGATATCTTCTGACGACCAAAATCGCACTAATATTATTATTATTCTTGCAATTTTACTATTTTACAGCTGTCTTTATCTAATGCATCACGATATTTTGTTCCCGTAGGTTATTTGTCTGTTACATGCGGTCTGCAATTTGTAGGTAGGTGAGGTATTCTTGAGATTCTCATGCATTTTATTGATTATATCGGGGCTATTTCTTATTATTAATCATTAAATCATTCTGAAGATCTTCAACAAAAGCGAAAGGACTTCTAAATGATTCGTTTCAGTAAACAGTAGATCGTAACGACTTCGTTTATAACGTTATAACGACTAACCGTTTTTAGCGACGAATATACACTCTAATACACCGTTTGGAAGTTGGTGAATCAAATGTAATCGTTTTGTTTTGTGCGTGGTCCGGTTAGTATGACTAATTTCGTTATATCCGGATTCTACAGTATATTCAAAAATATACAAGGGGCTTTTTATATAAATCAAAACGAACTGCAACGAATGGTCATGAATGTCAATTGTTTAACCCTTTGAACTGAATGAAGACATATTTTCTCTAGCTTTAGGCGCTATGTGCTTGACGGACGTGTTTTTGTTTTGACTGTGCTTCTCTACGACCGCTAGCATGTTTTTGGAAGGACGTTCAAAATGCAATAGGACTAATTTAAAAAATCCATTGACCCAGATGTTTCTATATTATTGCATAGCTTCCTAATGACATACGTGTCATAAGCGTGGTTGCTAATAGTCTGCAGTGGCTATTTAAATTACGATTTGGTTTCGTAACTGTCAGCGAAACAAGCGATAATTGAACCTGCTATTTTAATCTAACCACCTCCGCTTAGGGTTTGATATAGATTTTGGAAGTAAATTGTATCGCAGGAAAATTATCCGCGTAAGCCAGTAGTTTTATAACAATAATATCTCCGTTTATCCTAAGATTGTATTAGTAATTAAATTAATGTAAATTTATGTTAACTGATGTGTTCGATTCCGTATTAATAACGATGTTTGGAGATTTGTAATCACGGTGCTCCCCTGGTTAGATGAGGACAACTAGGTAGTTGTCCTTAAGAATAATTTTCAATTACAAACACGTTGTTTATTTTTAGAAAAATTGTATATTGCCAAGTTGTATCGGTTACCGGTCTATCCGGTGTTTATCTTACTAGATTGCTAGGGTAAATGGACTTAGTTATAATACTCAAAAATATTTAAATAATGTGGCGATAATTTACTCACGTGACTATAGTATAATTAGGAAAAACTGTATTATTCCACACTGGTATATAAAAAACCCGTAAAACGTGATTTTATAGATACGTTGAGGCCTATTGATTGGCATAATTTTAATAAGCCACACGTGTTAGTGGACTGAATTTGGCTTTCTAGTTCTGGTTTCCGCCGTATAATGTCCATATATATCTTATAGAAAGTGCATAAGAAAATAAATTAACATTTTGTTATATAAATTCAAATCTACTTGAGCTACTAAGAAATAATATATAAAACGTAAACAATTATTAATATAGTGTGGATGACATAATATGCTTACTATTATATATAGTTATACATACATATAAAATTGTAATATTATTACAATATAAAATTTTCTAGCAAGGAAGTCGTCGAAACTCTTAATAAATAAGTTAAATGGCCTAGCATTCCATCCTATCTTAAAAAAATGGAAGTCAGAGAAGAATGTGACGTCGCAAAGCAGAACCCGAAAATTGAGAATTTATGAAAATATTATATCACCAGCAATCTTCGGGTTAAGTCTCTCGGAAGCAATTATGGAGTGGAGAGAAATTACGTGAAAACACTTACCATTTGTACATTTTTATTTGGTTACATATAGAAACCAATCATTGAGAAGTTGCAGAAGTTCTTTCGCCTTTATTGAGGCTCTGCAGAATGACGTATAATTCAGTTAAACATTCATTTATATTTACCTTATTTACTTTAATTTACCATTAATGCCGACTATGTTTACAGTGTCTTTTTTATGTGACGTTAGTTTTGACAGGCGATGCTCATATTCATAATAAAATAACCAATTACGTTATCTCGAGAATAACCAAGGAACATGAGATCGCAATGGGTAATAACAACGTGACATAATATACTACCGCGAAACTACCGGCGAAAATTGAAACCGTAGAGTTAATGGTGAAACTCACAAAACATGTGAAACTGAAGCAATAAGTGTCGCTGCAGTAAGCAAGTCAAGCACCACGAAGTGCGCCTCAGAGTAAGAAGGGGAACAATAGCAATTGCGATGATGTCATGCAGAAGCGCGGAGTGGTAGGAACTGTAGAGAGTAATGGAATGTGGACAAAAGCATGGTCGTGCGGGGGGAAATGACAAGACATATTGACACAATTATTTTATTCTGATTTTTGATAAATGTAGTGGGACATAGGCAATTGGAAATTAGTTTATTAACGATTGTTTATTTAGGTTAATAGTTTAAAGAACACTAGATATTTAAACATACAGGGAGGACCAAATTTTGCAAGGCTCAGCCTCAGTTGATCCACTGGGTAAATTTTAATCGGACATTTGACAACTTCAATCTCGCTGGAAAAATATTATTAATCCTTTCAAGAATAACAAAGTGAATGCATATAACATAGGTTACTGATGGATTTCAGTTTCAGCATCACATTGTCAATGAGATCACCAGTTGTTTGAGTTTTTATTTTTCAATGCATTAATCATTTCTGTTAAATCTTCTGGAGTTACATCTGCGAAGTACAATGACCCTGGACAATTATTTATACATAATCACAAACGTTTTCAGTTTTGTCCCTCATTTTAGCTCTTCATTCTAAGCATTTAATTTTTTATTCACCTTAATAGATTTCTTTTTGGAAGATATACAATTTTAAGTAAGTTGCATTATTTTTTATTCTAATCATACCTATCTCTACTCTATACCTTCATGTTAACTAATCAGAACACCCATGAAATGTTGCCCTATTGGGCTATATTTTGACTATTCGGTGTTCGGTTGAATTTCCGAGGATTCGCTCAGAAAATTCTATTTTTAATTGGTTTTTTCTTACATAACTCTTCTTTTTAAATAACGCGAAAAACTTGTTTCGCGAATTTAATAGCCAACAATGATAAACATTTTTCAAACAGAAACAATTTTCATCTTTATCCCCTATATTCGCCTATATTCATCATTAATTAATGGTAAATTGTGATGCAAAAACCAGGTAATAAGCGATATGTCTTCTTTTCGTATTATATTTCAGAGAACAACCATTCACATAGAAGGTACTTACTACCAGAGAAACAATTGCCTGAATTGTGGTCACGAAAGCCTTCCTCAATGCTCTTTTTAATTAAAACAATAGAACAATAATTCACAATAATTATTGTTTATTTTTATATCACAACACACGTATGTTCCAAGACTCATTTAAAAAATACAGAATCTGAACACACTCGACTATTTTTACTTGTTAACGATACCTACTACTGTGTTACTTTTTAAACCAAGTAGCAGCTGTTTTCTTGTGCTTCCGCTGCCAGCGCAGCCATTAAACATAAAATTATTATTTTTATCTCTAGCTCCCGCGTTGATTGCCATGATTAAAAATAAAGTACCTACTGATAACACCAAAATAGTCGTTCATTGATTCCAACAAGTATTATAGCTGTTCAAAACAATTTATAAAAATAATTTGTTTATTTAGCTGTGGTATCCATCTATTTCTTACGTTGCTTTGTTACGTTTCAATTCATTTAGACGCGTGGTTACATATAACCCGCTCATGCATATTTCAGTTATTGTTTGTTGTCCGCCTATAATGACAATGCAACGAATCGAATTACCGGTCCTGTATGACACACATTATTATATAATTCCCTCCTTCTGTTTAAACTTTCCTCACGTAAAAACTTACGCAATCATCGTAAGCAAACACTAAAATATCAATAACTATACCTTCGACGCTACGTTTCTCAGAGCTTAAACGACGGCCTGTACTGTCGTTTCTAAACACAAATATTTGTTGTATCACAACGAGATATCGGATTAACGTATGACTAGAATGATCTTGCTCGGAAATATATTGCCTGATACAGGGGCGACATTTCTGGAAGCTACCAATAATTCCAAACTGAACAATTGCGATATACTCTGTTGAATTTTGGCTATTTTTTATTATGCGGATCCGTCCGCTTCCCGTACCGAATGGACCAAAAGTGCCATTCTTATAGTGCCATAGATAATGTTTCATCATTTCTCTCTGGATCCAATTATAAAATCAACGCAGACAACCGCATCAAATAAATCCCATATCTCATAAAACCATAATATATCAGCTATAGCCAACTTTGGAATGAGAGATAAATAAAATAAAACCTTACAACCAGATAAACGGCAATGGGCGTGCTGTTTTTTAAAATTCGTAAAAATTTGGTATCACTCTAGACTGTTAATATAGTTAATATAATATATTGTCAGTATAATACCTATAGACATAGATAATATATCGTCAAATAACAATATATGTATGTGAAATAGGAGTTCGATATTTCTGCACTCTTCTAACACGCCTCGATGTTTGGAGAAGCGTTCCGGCGGCAACGACAATGATCGATGCAAATATCTTAGACGGCGCCGTCACCCGCCATAGGCCTGCGTAACAATTGAATTTAACAGATCACCCCTGAAAACTATGCAAACTATTTATTAGTAGAATTGAAAAACGTATAATAGCCGCCAGTACTGTACCGTGAAAAAACCTGTATGTAAGTTATTTTTTATATATTATTATAAATGCTTATTCCTAATAGGTATATCTACTCAATCCTAATGGATTACACAGTTGTTTTCAAAGTAGTGACTTGGGCATTCTGTGTAAGTTTTTTTATTTTTTTTTCGCGGAACCCTAATACTTCTAAAATGTAAGTAACCTATGTTACTCCTTAGAACATCAGCTATCTACCAGTGAAAATCCCGTCAAAATCGGTCCAGTCGTTTCGAAGATTTGTCGGAATAAACAAACAGACACCTTGGCAAACATTTACATGGAAGCCTTTGAGAAGAAAGCCCTGGAGTCCGCAGTGTTGGTTGCGATATGTAGATGGCACCTTTGTCACCTGGTCACACGGACGCGACACAGTAAGGGGATTATTCGACCATATAAATGGAATACATCTGGATTTCCAGTTTGCAATGGAGTTGGAAGGAAATGATGAAAATGAGTCCGCCATTTCTTAGATGTCCTGGTAAAAAGGAAACCTAATGGAACCCAACCGTTGGACACCAAGTCTATAGAAAACCGACTCATACGGATAGATACCTGAATGCTGAATCGCACCACCACCACCAAAAACAAGGAGTCATCAACACATTAATTATAAATATAAAATAAACACGGAGCTCGAGCCATATGTGAAGCAGTATAGCTGGATGAAGAATTGGATCATTTAACATAAATGGCAACGACATATCTACCTTACCTGAGAGGTTGCACCGACAGAATAAGTCGTCTTCTGAAGAAGATAAATATCAACACGTTCTTCAGTACAACAAAGAAGATAGCGTCGGTTTTCCCCAAGACACGTGAAAACCGTGAAGATCAGGGTCCAGGTGTATATAGTATACCGTGTACGTGTGGCAAGGTGTACATAGGACAAACTGGAAGACATATCAGCACCAGATTGAAGGAGCACAAGAGCACACCTGAAGTAAAACCACGTGGAAAAAATCAGAAGATAGAGCCGACACCGGACACTATTGCAATCCAGGAAACCAATATGTTGGGAAAGGAAGGAAGATTTTGGCCCCGACTTTACAGAGAAGCAATTGAGATAGACACAGGAACCCTAACGATATCAACAGAGACGGAGGGATAGAATTACCTGGAGTGTAGAAACGAATCGTGCCATGACCATGACCCATATATAAACACCGACTAGACAAGTTACTCTCCAGTTTCAGATATTCTGAAGGAGAGAGCCATATGACTCAAAACGTCAAGAACCGTAAACCGACGACGTGACAAACAGCCCAGAAGTGACAATAACATAGACAGACAAACAAAAATATTGAAAATTGGTTTCTTGTTATAAGTAACGTATATACTTTCATCGTGCATTTAGTAAAAAGCTGTTATTTTGACATTACAAACAGACACCTCAATTTTATTTATTTGTATAGATTATATCAAAATTAAAATTGAAACTGAGGCAAATATACAGAAATTCTACATTTCTGTATATTACACATAGGAGAATAGAAGAGTTTAATTTAACAGGATCGATAATCCCAAGAAAATATTTTCCAAGAAGATTTAAGATAAATAAATACATTGTGATCTTGTGCTCAAGGCCGAGGTGGTTAACGTCTCTTTTGCTACCTCAGCATGCACTGGTAAAGGCATTCCTGTATATAATGGTACTTGGAGTTTGTTTATCATCTACCTCCTGCTTAGCGGCAAGCGGCCGACCCAAAATAAATACTGATAAAGAATTAATAAACCGCCAAGGAGGATACCACACGTCTGGTGAGCATCAGTTTACACTGTAAAACTTGTCACATTAGTATAGAGCGTAATGCACCCACACTGCATTCGCTAAGGTTGTCTACCTCGGTGAGAGTCCCTCGATTGTTTGACATCGTTGCGCTATCTTCCGCGGTCTATTTTCAATGGATCGCAGGTTGAGTCGGTGCTTATTTTAAAATATTTGGGACCAGTCGAGGACGATTTACAACACCGGGACGGGTGCAATCTGTGGTAATTAAGAGGTTTCGAATAAATCGAGTCATAAAGCTGATCTAATAGACATTTTTGAAATTCTCACATCTATGGCAAATATAGGATGGATAAATAATTAAATACGCGGAACGTCCCAGCAGGCATGTTTTGCAATTTTGGTGGCGTGTTATAGGCCATGGAGTTTACTAAACTTTGGTGTTGTTTCATCATTTTTTGTCAGTAACTGTTCGAATTGTCCGAAACTCCTATAGTCTGCTTTGAAGTGAAAGATAGTAATAAAACCATAATAGCACTAGATTTTTCTAAGAAGCCTAAATGTTGTAACTTGCTTAAATGTGGTAATTCATTTTAAATTTCATACCATTGTCTTATAAAACTATCAGATGGAATTTCATACATTTCTAAACAGAGTGTCCACAGTTTTTTAAAGTATTCCAAACTATTCCAAAACGAGTATCTATAAATTTATGTACAATTGTACAATCGTCCCAACACATAATTAGGCATCAAATAAGTAGATTCGTTCCAGGAATGGATCTACAACTTGTGAGATGGTTCCTGTGAAACACTGGTAACATAACCTAAAAATATTCTTAGGAGACTAATTGGTCCTCCTGGGCAGACCGTATTCGATGTACACATATTTAAGAATACGTACTTCAAAACTTGACTTCAAGTCAAAAAATAGACAAAAATAGCAAAAAGTGTGATAAAGTCAGAAACGTTTTATTTAGTGACAGATATATTATTTTGCGAACGTATATTTTGATTTCAAGCGCACAAAACAGGCTTATAAGAAAATTTTAGGACAAAAACTTATATTGTAATCATCACTATAATAATAGCTAGTGCATGCACCTTAAATTTAAAAATCAGATCTTGTAGCTTGCGGCAATGTAGCTTTTTAATTTTTTATACTTAACCAAAATAAATCCATCTATTTAATTGCATAATCTTAACATAAATTACGATGAATATTTGTTTATTTTGGATATAAAATGCTAGAGGATTTTGTTTGGTGAAAAATATTTATTACGGTGACAAAAAATTATTCCATATTTTAATTAACAATTTTATTAATAATACTACAGGAGTTACTAAACCTAACGGTCCAAAAAATCGTGCTGTAACTGACTAAATATTTTTCTTAGTGGTTTGTATTTTAAAGAAAAAACTATCTAAAATAGGTTACCATTGAATACCTAAAACCTTCAAGTATTCCTTTAGGAAATCGACTCATTCATCGAACGATTTTCTACTGGTATAATTTTTAATAAGTGGAATTAACGGACGGCCGCTTTTTACTAAATTAAATCAACCACACTTAAATAATTTTATTACGCAGCATAATTATATACACGGCATATAATATTTTTCCTTCAACATTTGAACGAGAAGAAAGATCGTCTAAACGTACAGGGTGGTCTACTACTTATGGGAAAAAAATTCTAACAAGTAAATCGGCCAAGAAAATTCGCTGGAAATTATTTTCAAGTTCGAAAAATGGCCGATAGAGGGCGCAATTGTTATGGCCAATCAGAAAACGGGATTTTTCTCAAAAATATGCGCGTGAAAAGTCATTTTAAATATTGCTATTGTAATCACTGGAAAATTTTAAATTTTTTAGTATAACGTATTTTGCTATATATCATAAAATAAAGTGGTGGGGAAGGTTAAACCTGCTTTTTTTAAAATAACGTTAACTTTTGGTTAACGGAATTTAACAAAGTGGGGCTCGTTTAAAAGCGATTGTATTCCTTTATCTTAATAATATATAACATAAACTTTGTCACGGTAGATTTTGCAGTGGTAGCTAGAGGGCGCTGTTTGACATCGCCCGTAACAGTTATTGCGTTTGCATAAAAATGGCAGGCTATTATATCTCTTTTTACATAGGTAAATAGAGCACAAAGTTGCCAAAAAGCCGGCGTAAATAGACTCTTTCTATCTTCTTTGTCACTTTGTCACAATAGATTTTGTCGTATTTTCCCAGAACTCATCAATGTAGTTTGTACTTAGTATTTAGTACCTATTAATAACGGCCACCTTCGCACAGCGGCCGCGGTCACACTACCCAAAGGTTTGTTCGGCCTCTGAGGATTATGAGGATTATTGGAGGATGTTATAATTTTTGTTTAGTATAGTATGTCGTAGTATAGTTTTGTAGTATAATTTTTAATTAGACTATAGGCTTAGGGTTAATATCTCCCGTTACAGAGAAGATAGATAGTTACGGTTTGCGCTGACTTTTTGAAATTTTGTGCTCTATTTAACTATGTAAAAAGAGATAATAATATAGCCAGCCTGCCATTAAAATGTTTTATGCATACGCGCAATAACTATTACGATGTCAAACAGCGCCCTCTATAGCTACCACCGAAAAATCTACTGTGACAAAGTTTATATTGAATATTATTAAAGAATAAAATCTCTTTTAAACGAGCCCTAGTTTGTTTAATTCCGTTAACCCAAACCAGAGTTATTTTTTACCAAAACTTTATTTTATGAGATAGATCAAAATACGTTATACCAAAAAAAATTACAAATTTTCCAGTGATTACAATCACAATATTTAAAATACCTCTTCACGTGCATATTTTTGAGAAAATCCCGTTTTCTAATTGGCCATAACAATTGCGCCCTCTAGCGGCCATTTTGCGATTTCTCTTGGTCGATTTACTCAGTAGTATTTTTTCCCAAAGCTATGATACGTAGTACGATTAAGTAGTTTCTGAGAGTAAGTAGTTTCTGAGATACAGCCGGCGTCCATACTTAGTTGTCCACCCTGTACATATTTCTACAAATTACTTGTGAACTATCGTTGTAGCGTGCTAGAACTATTTTAAAAATTTTAAAAAATGATGCGCAATATAATACGAGGTGCTTAAAGAAGACCGCTAGTAATTTTATCATCTGACCTTGGTCAATATAATTTTTAATCATCTCCTTTGTATTACCTTTCGTACCCTAGGCGATGCTCGATGCTGAAACCTTTTTTCTAATGGATTAAATCTTCTGAAAGCAACTGCATTATGATATGCCTAAGTTTTCCGTATAAATTTTGAAAGGTAAATTCTACCCAGAAGGGTCTCGTTTATATTTACAGTAAAATATTTTCTCACATTCTATATCATCTGAATTCTGAGTATTTTGAACTGGTATCTTTTCCAGTTTCCAAAATGTAACTAAATTTTTAACCGGCGAATCTATAATATTGTTTATAAATTATTCGATTCGATTATCTTGAAATAATTTGATAACGAAACTTTTATCTAAATATATATTTGCTAATAAGCGTTTATTTTGAAATTTATCGACTAAAGTTTGAAAGTAATTTTATAATTATCACCGATTAATTGGTGGTAATCCAGAGCAAGCAGCTAAAGCTTTTCCACTTAATTTTCCAATCAAATAATGTACCATATCTACATCACTTGATTTTCATCTATGGTCCCTGAAACTCTCATAAAAAGTTGGCCCATTTAAAGGATTACCTGGAAAATCCTACTAATTCTATTTGTGATAACTTGATATATTTTTTTGTTGATTTGGAACCATTGCCATTACTAGTAGATATTAAGATTATTTCGTTCTGGTTTAAGAAGAATATTTTCTGCAGCACATAAAATGTGATAGTACAATTCATCAAATGCGTATAATAGGGGTTGATGATTTAGGTTAATAATTTTCATCTATTTCAAAACTAAGTGCATTAAGGTAGGGATTTTGTAGAGTGAGAGGTAAATAAATTTATTTGTTTTGATCAAGTTTAAATAATTAAGAAGCTACATAACATCTGATGATCAAATTAGGTGCATCCACTAGCTTATATTATAGTCATAATTATAATTTAAGTTTTTGTCCCAAAATTTTCGTACAACTTTTCTGTGCGCTTGCAATGAAAATATGCATTTTTATTGTTAAAATCACAATATATTCATTGCAAGCGCACATGACAGGGATATACGAAAATTTTGGGACAAAAACTTATATTAATAATCACTATAATAATAGCTAGTGCATGCGCCTAATTTGATCATCAGATCTTATGTAGCTTTTTAATTATTTATACTTAACCAAAATAAATGCATCTATTTGCCTCTTAGTCTACAAAATTCCAACCTTAATATCATCCAAAAGTTTAAAAATATATTCTTTTTCGTTTCGTCCATTGAGTTAAATTGGATATTAAAACTATTTAAATCAATATGTTGACTTAAATCAAACGATTTTTCTAATCTAGCAAAGTAGGTCCTGTTCCTTTTTTGTTGTAAGCATATTGAGTTGTTGCTGTTTTTTAGCAAGAGCCATTTTGCAAAAATAATCTACTAAATGTCTATCTAAGTTAAATAAATACTATTATCAGTTTGTAATACTTATGGCCAAATATTCCAAAATTAATAAACTAACTATGATATACTTAATTATGTAAAGGAACTACTATGTAAAGGAACTCTACTTTAAAGAAAAACTGAAAATTATCTTGAATATGATAATAGTATATTAAGTTCTTACAAAACTAGCATTTAAAAATATATATTTGCTGAAAGCAATATTCTATAAAATATCTAGGTACCTACTTAAATTTACTTTTAAGGACTTTTTAAACTATCCTGTCTCGATGGTACCAAAAAATATGGTAACTATTTTATGGCTGGCTCATTCTTTTCTATTGATATATTTAACTATATATTTGCAGAGGACTGACTATCTATTTATTTTATAAAAATAAAATCTGGGCATTAAAAAAATGCAAGTTCCAAAGACGTGAGGAATATCTTCTTTAACTTTGTTCAAGACATTTCCATCGTTCAACCATTGCGGAGTTAATTTCAAAAAACTAATTTGTTGTACCTTTTATTCAAGATTTTTGTACCTTTTGTTCAAGGGCAAAGGCCTTTTTGCCCCTACAGGCTGCAGTTCTACTTATTAACTCATTCGGGATGAAAGTTCATTAACTAGAGATATCTTTGTCACTATCTGAATATGTTTATTTTCGCAACTGAATAGGAAGCTTCCGACGCCTTAATTTGATTTTGAAATTGAACGTCATAATAATTAATATAAATAGTAAGTTTGCACTGTTTTAATTACTATTTATTTTCTGAAACTTGACCTCTAACGATATCTAAAAACCTGTATGTTTTGTATTACTATTTACATCATGTCAACAGACCGGTATTTTATGATTATCCCATAATATTTGCTGGTTTTCATGATGCGGATCATGCCATGATCTCCAGAATCCTGGCAAAAGTCGGAAATCAAATCACGCAGGAGAGACGGAAAGCTTCCATTCCGGTCGCCTTGTTTCTGAAACAAACAAACACTCGAATTACGAAAGCCTAAGGTTACGGCTGATATAAATATTTTCATAAAGCGTATACAGATGCGCGATAATCCTGCAGCAGCGAGTCTATTTTTACCGATTGATAACCTCGGTGCATCGGGAAAAAAGAGGAGACGGTAAAAGCGGCGGACGTATATGGACTCAGCGGGAGAGAGAAATGCGTAGATGCACCCGTCACAAAATGTCACTGAGCTGGCTACCATCCAACTGACAACATTGCATTCGAGTTTCGAGTCTAGCTAGAGTGTCTAGAAATATCTCTAGGGTAAATGCCACCTTACAATAATAGACCGTCCTACGACTAGATCGTGTTGATGCGGTGCTCATCTGGACGCGCCAGCGTTAAGTGTGGCGTTAGCGCTGGAACATTTTCCGCATCTAATTTGGGATTGTATTTTAGTCGTTAGAAGCAATGAGTTAATTTTATTACAACTACTCATTCTCATACCTATTACTTCGGTATTCCTAGATCATTCCATAGATTACCAATGCCCAGAATAGTTCCTACGAGTATATATATTAGAACTTCTGCATATACATACAACGAGAAAAAATCTAGCTAATTCCGGTTATTAATTCAAGCACGTGCGGGATTCAGTAAGAAAAATTCATACTTAAAAAATATTCAAAATCATTTGAATAGGGTTATTTAGAGACGTGAAAAAGGAAAAGTTAGGTGGCCATGAATGTTTATTGGTATGTCGAATTAAATTTTCTTATTATTTTATCTTGTAAAATTAAGTGAAGTCTTAAGTAAAAATGTTGCGCTTTGGAAAAGAAAATCAAGGGAATATTAGAAAATAATGTGAAAATTTAGTGCCACAAAACACAAAGAGGTGCAAAGAGAAGTGCGTGGAGACAATTTTTGCAGTTTTGCTATGAAAAATCCTATGACATTAACAATCAATTTATTTCGATAGAAGCTCTGAGTCAAATTGCTGAGTCAAAATGTATTGTCAGGTGAACTGATTACCCAAAATAAAAATAAACTTACTATTGCAACATCATTTCCAGCAATCCATCAAAATCATGTTCCAAAACAGAACTTTGGAACATCAAATCTCTATCATCTCTAAACTTTTAGCAGAACAACTACGTGAGAAAAGTCAATCTTTGTAATAAATTCAAATTATCGTGAAATCTTTTAATATGCACATTTTTATGTCAGTAATTAGAAGTATTTTTTACCTTAATTTCAGACGAAAACTACTTTGCGAGTAGAATGTATGACAAAACATTCTGCTTCACTCGATACCCATAAATGCATGTTGAAAATGTATTAAAATAGTGCCCTCAAATGAGGGAATAATGTTTACTCGTTAACGAAAAAAATCTATACATTTCTACTTCTTCTAATTATTAAATCTCCCTACTAAAATTTTATTTTTTAAAAGTGCATATAATTTCAATAGAAATTATACTCGGTTTCCATGAAATACGTTTTCAATATCCATAAATGCCCATAGCCATAGTGTTTTCATTTCTTCATGTTTCCATTTTTCAAAAAAAATTCTTTAACTTTTTAAAAAATGTGTCGTTTGATATGGGATTTTATCTAATTATTGATCAAAAATGTGAAAATATGTTTAGCGAAGTGATTTAAAAGATATTATTGGGGAGGAATTATACGAATCGCTGAAATACGTTTTTAAGAGGAGTCGCATTTATTTCGAGATTTTTTTTCATAATAAAATTTAAACATTTATATAATGCATCAAATGTATATGTGGCCAGGGATGGTCGATTAAAATCAGGATAAAGGTTCGATTCTGTAGGACGTTATCATCGATCCAAGATTTCCACGTGTCAGTGCGATATGCATTTATATTATATTCCGTATATGTATTTGAGTGTATAGAATGGAAATGGAACAGTTGATAGAGCTGGATGCGCGTTATGTGTACTTGTCTTCACTTGCTTTAATCGTTGACAAAGCATTTTGACGATTGAAGTGCTGGTGCCAATTTTGCTGCTTTTGTTGAGCAATAATCGCCATTCTAAAAATGTATGGAATCCTCAGTACTTATGGCCATTTCAGTTACATCTAAAAGTTTTCCTTCCTTGTCATAATTATTGGCTTTTGTAGGGAATAAATTATTTTAAGTATGCGCGTTTCGTACCGAATTTGACCAATGGAATTGCGCTGGGTGCTAAATAAATATACGAAATGTCTAAAAGGAAACCTGCATAAAATGGGACGTCGATCATAGACATCCATTTCGTCAGTAAACTGCGATGAAAACAATTACCAGCAGACAAAAGTAATGCCACAGTTATTTACACCAATTGCTTTGCGTTTTCATTGGTCGCCCACCGTTGGTCGTTTACCAAATAAAGCGTTTTAGGTGTAATGTTAGTTGGTACATTTGCTAGATTTGACGATCAAGAGGCCCAATCCAATTGAGGATGTGTCAGCAGTTTATTGAATTATTTTATCTTCAATTATAGCGGTATTAAAGTTGTTGTTGGTATTTCTGAGAATGATCCTTACCTGTCACAGATAAACCATAATAACGCCCGATATGTTAGGTTGTCCTTCCTACACGAATACCATTAGTCTTCTGCTTATACAACTGATCCGACGTGTTTCAGTTAATCGCAATTTTAATTTAAATTGTCTTCGCGAAGGAACAATGACCCCGCTGATGGTTCACACTACTGGATTTATGTTTCTTAACACGTGCATATGTTTAGTGAAACGTGGTGCTTATCAGCAGCTAGATAACATTGGCATTTGTAATAGTTTCCCTATAAAATGTGGGATGAGTAGGCCTTTCTGGGCTGTCAGTTCGATGGGAGCTGATTCGGCTGAGTGCCAAGCGCGGTCGCCGTTAGGGAGTTTTCAGTAAGCTGGAGGAGGCTATGTTGATTTCCTTTTCTAATTTTATTTATCCGTATTTTTAACATTTGTATATTTCGGTCAAACAAAAATCGAACACTTGTAGACGGAGACGTCGCAGCTTACTTTAGTACGGTTTTCAGCAGGACATTAACATTTAATTAGTTTTCCATTTCCGGGTGGTGCATGGCCAACTTTTTATTTTTCAATAATCATGTTAAAAAGTAAATCGGCGGAATTTTAGTTATAAATATATAATTTTATCTCGCTTTTTCCAAGACGCAATGAAGTAGAAAAACGAATGTTGCTTCGGCCAACGCCAACGCCAAAAATAACGCCAATTTTTAAGGAAAGATAAAAAAAAGGTCGCTATCCACTGTATAAATATATTCCAAATTTATAGACTTTGCCCTGACAACAGACAGATAGATATTTGCTTGGGTATTCGTTTCACCTGGTGGCATATTTCGCGATTCTCTCGCGCTCCGAGAGAGGGTCGTTGTCTAGCTTAGCAACCCGTCGATTTTGTGTAAATACGCAAATAAAGCTAATGATCGCCGCCACCGCATTTGTAATGAGTCTCCTAGCGTGAGTCTGCCGTGCAAGAGACTTTGCGGAGGTCACCAGACTATATTAAGAACCCTGCGTGCATTCTTCTCGCGGGCTGTGTCATTGGCTGATGCACATACCTCGCACTGCAACTGCAAGAGTGTTTTTTTGTTGCTTCCTGCCATTTTTTCACCAGTATCTATTATAAATCAATTTTAAATGTATAATGAGCTAGTTTTAGACTCGTATCGAGTATTTCCGTAATTCGAGCTTAAATTTGGACGATGCTGAGAACAATTTCATAGAATATACCTATATTTGACGGTGACGATGTCGACGATTACACGAAAACGCAGTTTTGCCAAGTTTTGTGGTTCCATTGTTCATAATATGATATTATCTATTTAATCGTACATTCATTATGATTCAACTTTTTTTGTTATAATAAACAAAATATTTGCCATGAGAATCTACTGAAAAGTATATGAGGTTATAAAAATCTAGGAGGAAATCTGAAAATTCCAGATCATTTATAATAATTCAAATGCCATAAGTTGACGTATATTCATCGTTGTATTTGGGGGATTGGTGTGGTAATTGGACCCAACTGCACAGGATGTATCTGATATCCTGACAGATGTGGGAGAGTATCTACGCTTGCAACAACTAACTGCCGTTTACCAACCTGGCTGATAACGTTGCTAGTGTGGCTGGACTTTGTTGCTCGATGACTTCTTTGTATGGCTTCACTCACAAAGACTAGTTTCATTTTTACATTTCGCCGAGATGATTTAGAGTGTGGTTTTTACGGTGTCTCGCGTTGGCCTTTGCTTTATTTTCTTTTGCCGGAGATGAAGGCGGCGATTCTCCCATTTGGCAGTTGCGCCTGAAAAGGCAGAAACAATAAAATGTAAAAACATTTTATTGGCAATTTTAGATTCAGTAATATTATATCGACAGTTATATATGATCTTTAGCACTTATAATAATAAATATTTGACCATTGTGTGGAGTTTATTAAAACGTGAAGAGTCACTTAATAATAATAATAATAATAATGAGAAAAATAATAATAAATTGTCTGTATTAAATTGTATACTAATACATATTTAAATATAACATAAAATCGTGAGTTAATAATAATTTATAATTAATTATTTGAAATAATTTCATTAATAAAGGAAATCATAATTATAAAGATATAAGTATGGAATTTTAGGCATAAAAAATAATAAATATTAATATTAACAATTAAGACCAGTCTCTAAAGATTTTTTTGGAAAATCACAAACTGTCAAATTTACCCGATGTTCGCCCGAACTTTGAATTGGCGCATTTTAAGTTATTTTGGAAGCAGAAGTGATTGTCACCAAAAGTTTTTATCAATCCCTAATATTTAAAAAAATCCCATATGGTTCCAACTTTACGGCGGACACTGTATATAGAAATAATATTATAGAAGATATATAGAAATAATAAATATATATAGAAATAATAAAATAACTTACAATAACTTAAATTTTATATTGGGGGAGGATATTTGGATGCTGCAAAAAATATAAACAAACGCCTTTGTTACCTTGACCATTGTTATATAACGTATAACGTATGGTCCGAAAGTTTTGGGAAAAAATTACCTGGTTTGATTGAATGACAAAATGCATTTATAATGAAGTAGGTCATAGGATTAAAATGTCACCATTTATGTCATTTAAATAAACAAAGCAAAAGATTTTGGTTTCGCTTCGCAAAATGTTTTATAAAATTGATCTTCGTCGAGGTGTTTATAATCTGGTTGGGCGAATGTCAGAACGAGACATTGTCGATATTTATCGAGATCACAACATAAGCAAATCGACAATTTATCGCACAATTAAAGAATGTCAAGAAGGGATACCATGTGTAAACTTGCCTATATGCGGTTGGCCGCTGGTTTTGAACCAATTAAGAGAGGGAAGACTGATTGAAGCAGCTAAATACAAAATTGGGATCTCACAGCGAAAACTGGCCAAGAGGTTTAATGTTGGAAAGACTACGGTGTTTAGGACCCTAGCAAGTAAGAATATTGTCTTCCGGAAAAGGAGGAATGCTCCAATATACACAGAGGCTCAGTTAGAGAGAATTCCGAGATGTTGCCGCGCTTTGAGGCGAGTGCATTTCGTCAACAAGTTGATCGTGATGGACGATGAAAAATATTTCACATTGTCCAACTCTGAGATGAAGGGCAATTATGGTTTCTACACGGACGATTACGAGAATGTCCCCGATGATGTGAGATTAAAAAGCAAAAAAAAGTTTGAGGACAAAATTTTGATGTGGTGTGCAATTTCTGAGGCTGGCTTCATCTCGCAGCCCTACATTGGCGTTGTTCGGGGCGAGGCCTTAAATGCAGAGCTTTATATCCAAAGATGTCTCTCTAAACTGCTTCAGTTTTTGAACATGCGGATGATGAAATAATGTTTTGGCCAGATCTTGCTTCATGCCATTACGCGAGAATCACAAGGGACTGGTATGAGGCCAACAACATTAACTTTGTACCGAAAGTAGACAATCCCCCTAATCCCACCTCAGGCTCGCCCAATTGAAGAGTTCTGGGCAATATTGAGTCGGAAAGTCTAGAGAAAAATTAGAGAAATTAACGCTGAGGTCGTCCAAAGTATGATGCAACGCGTCAGGACAATACTTAGGCAAATCGAAAATAACGGTCCCTTGTCGATGATTTGAATTTTGTTTTATAATAAGGATAGTTAAGAGCGCTTTTCAGAGCGCGATAAGTAGGGTATGTTTTCAATTAATGTAAGTCTTCTTTCATTGATACAAGCATCAAATTTTAACTGCGGATAGAAAAAGGTATGCTTTAAACATCATGCATATTTATTCTCATTTATTTCTACACTGAATTATAAATATAAACATCTTAAAGAACCCCATCTTTAAAACTGAATAATTCTCGTAATTAATTAATTTTTTTTGTTCAAAACCATAGTGTTTAGATCAGACTTTCAACATTGCAAACCCCAAATATCTTTTCTTAATTTTAAGACATTATTTAATGGCGTTTTTTAAAAGATGATAAGATTTGGACACAATTTTTCACCAGGAGGTGCTGCTGCCTTACAGGAATTTACTCAAGCGCGTGCGTGTACCGCCTTATACAGTCAGTATAAGTTACTTTAAGTATAAGTGTTAGTTTTACCTCACGGAGCATTTCTGTAAACACGGGCTCTTAAGATAGATTGTTTAAGAATGTGATTAAAATATAAAACTATTTTTATAAGCCTCTGAATTTTTTCCCAAAACTTTCGAACCATACGTTACTTAGTAATTGAATTGAAATGGGAGCAATTTTATTAAAATCATGTCCAATAACTAGACATTAATTTGTTGGATATGAAGGTGTTAACTTTGTGGAATACGACATCTTGGTCCCTTGTTTCTCATCATCTTCATCGATTGGTCGTATTCCATTAATTAGAACCTTCATTGCATTTATAGCTGCAACATTTCTAAAAGTGCGTGATGCTAATTATAATTCAGTTAAATCATATACATGATAATTTATTACATATTTATTCTTGTTAGCTATAAAATCATACTACGTAATATTCCATTGTACTGTCATATTTCCTTTTTGTAAAATAACTAGTGGCATTTGCATAATTTTATAATTCTATAATAATAAACTTCTTAGGAAGACAACTTGGTTAAAATAACGAATATATGTGTTGTGTGATCAAGCTATTGTTTCTGCCATTGTTAATTTGAATAAGCTATCAGTTAGTCCGGGAAAGGCTCGATGCTGGCTAAAAGAACTTGAGGTAGGTGAGCGAGAGAATTCTTTAGACGAAACCCGTCTGAGAAGCGGACCATAATAAATCCCGACCTTACCTGGACCGATGCTATTCCATTCTTGCGCTCCAAGGTTATCTTCGTATACCTGGCCAACGTACGCCGCGCCGTTCGTTATTTATAAGACCGATACAACTTTCTGCAACCTGTACAAAAATAAAGGACTGCGTTTGAGCTCGTTTCGTTATTATTAATGCATGCGTGATTATTTTAAAACTGGATGGGTTTTAATGGTAAACGCGATTTTTTTCTTCTTCACTATTTAGGAGACAATGAGCCGAGGTTATTGTTTAATTTGCACGTCTAAGTTGTGAATGGCCGGCGATGGATCATAGTATGGTAATTAACAATCTCGAAGGAATTCTCGAAGGTTGTGCATGCTGCAGAATGCAGCAGCAGCTTTCGCACGCAGTCTGGCTAGCTAAGCGGCATCCGCGCGCAAGGTGAATGCAACTGACCTGTCGGCAGGTTGAAGGGCGTAGCTTTGGCTGTGCGGTTGTTGATTCCCAGGCGCGCCGATATACCTCGATCGTATTATTAATTATACTCCCAAGGCGGAGAATTTTACCTTTTCACGATTAGGGCACCATACTAATTTCTTCTTTCTATTGTTTCAGGTTGCAAAATTAAGGCGCTGAGAGCCAAGACAAACACTTACATCAAGACTCCAGTGCGCGGCGAAGAGCCCGTGTTCGTGGTTACGGGCCGCAAGGAGGACGTCGCCAAAGCCAAAAGGGAGATCCTCTCCGCAGCGGAGCACTTCTCCCAGATCAGAGCGTCCCGCAAGAACAACTTGGCGGGTCTTGGATCGGGAGCCAGCACTCCGCCCGGTCCGCCCGCTAACATCCCCGGCCACGTGACGATTCAAGTACGCGTACCGTACCGCGTGGTCGGGCTGGTAGTAGGTCCCAAGGGTGCTACCATTAAGAGGATCCAGCACCAAACTCACACTTACATCGTCACGCCAAGCCGTGATAAGGAGCCAGTGTTCGAGGTTACCGGGTTACCGGAAAGTGTGGAGTCCGCGCGTAGGGAAATCGAAGCCCACATAGCGATGCGTACCGGCAATGGTACTTCCATAAACGGTCTGCCCTGTCTAGGGGGTTTAGATGAGAACGATCTGATTGCTTCTTTGTACAAATCCGGGCTGAGTTCAATCCTCAACTACATGGAGCCCACGACTGATACATTTCCCGCCATGACTTCCTCCACAGGCAGCAGCGGAGCTTTTTCCAGCTCGGGTTCGTGCTCCAGCAGCTCCTCCAGCAGCGGCGGCAGAGACCTGGGCGCCATCTGGAGCTCCAGCGACCGCGACGAGGGCCTGGGCGATTCCCCGAGCTTCGACACGTCCACAGCCCTGTCCAGCATCTGGTCCTACCCCACAGTATCCGCCGCATCGAGGCCTTCCCCAGCCAACAGCACCAGCCCGTCAGACTCTCTGCTGAGTTCGGCGACTAAATGCTTAGTGTGTACCGATGCCAAAGTGACCCACGCACTGGTGCCATGCGGCCACAACTTCTTCTGCGTGGATTGCGCCAACAGAGTATGCGAAGGTAGCGAAGCCCAGTGTCCCGTGTGTTCCCTGCCCGCAATCCAGGCCATTCGCATATACTCTCCCAATCCTTAAGCCCTCAACGGCCGATCGATCTCGCTCGAATCCTCTCCGCATTCCCCGGGCCCGCGCCCTGTGTTCAGCCTCGGCTTGAAACGTGCCCTTATCCCCACATGCACACACTCATACAACGAATGCTAAATTATCATTATGGTAACCACTGATATGTTTCCTTAGCCGTATTATGCCCTTAGTTGTTGAATTGAATATTGTTTTTGGTTGATTTTATATAGATGTATGTTTTATAGCGATCGGTGTGGCGAGAAGGGCACGGATCGGTCGACGCGTAGTCATCCATATGCCAGTTCAACAGTTTTCTTATTATATTATATCACGGTTTGAATAGTATTAGAGTCTTATTGGTTTATTTTTATTTAATATTTTTGCGTGTATCCGCTCGCGAATACTTACACAACTCCTCTCGTCTACACGTAGTAGTACCCTGTAAAAGACATGACGACACTACGTAATAATAATAATGTAAATTTTTATACTATTGATAAGTGTTTCGTTATTTTTTTAAATATATTTTTTTAAGTTCGCCATGTGAAGTGTCACATTTTTAAAGTCTGAAACAGCAATTCTCAAAATATTATTTAAGTAATATAATATTTAAAAAGTTAAAAATAATATATGAATAAAAATATAGCAAAAAATACTAAAAAATATAATATATTGATAACGGAAGTGAGAATTAGATTGATAGTTGAGAGAGAGAAAGCAAGGAAGAGGATTGGTCGCTCGGCGAGAGCCATGCGATTGAGCAAAGTGAGCAGCGGGAGCCGGGCGGGGCTGGGGGGCCTTTCGGCTGTGATCTACGTCAAACTGCCGCTAGCAGCTTCGCCGCCGCTGGCCGCGGTTGCACCCCCTAATAACGAAATACATATCCCTTATTGTTAGTTGATCACTCATTGTTGCTATTGTTCTGTTATGTCATGTGATGTGATACATATATTTCTATATTTCTTATAGCGTATAAGTTGTGAGAGATTTTATGATATAAATATAAATTATTTATCGTGCAACCGCGGGGCCGGCTTGACGGGCGCCGCCGCCGCCTTTGATAGTCGCCTAACCGAAATTCGGTCCGGTCGGTCGCAAGGAGGGACTTCGCTCGTAGGGTAGATATCCTTAAATATTAAACTAAAGTAAAATAGCACGGCCCCAGCCCGCGCCGTCTCGGCCTCGATCCTTCAGTATTCACGTCGCCCGTCCCAGCTACCTGGGCCGTCACTACTTATGCATTTCTCCCCGCCCTGCACTTTATAGTAGAAAATAAATCGGCTATCGGCTGGCGCGGATTGGCGCACACGCGCTTATATATTTACTTATTATTAATATATGTATTATTATTATATATTATTAAATATTAAGAAGCTATATTTTGTTTTTATTTATTTTTTTATTGTAGTATTTGGAAATTATCGTTATTAGATAAATTTATATATATATATATTTTATTATTATTATTATTATCCCTGCTTGGCCAGTCCTCGTCAGCCGCTAAGCGCGGGCGGTGCCCCACCCGCCGACTTAGTTTGTTTTTACGTACGTATACTGTAAATAAGTTGTTGTTTTATAGCTATTAATACCATATTATTATTATTATTATTATAATTATTATTTTATTTTTTTACATATTTTTGTGGAGATATTTAAATATGAATGTTAGTACAAGTACATGTCCACAGTTGTGTGCAGAGTGACTGTTTCAAATAGTTTAATTACTTAGATTTTTGATTAGTTATATTTATATTGATGATATTTTAATTATATAAAAACTATCCTCGAAGTGATTTCTTTTTTGTAATTTTTTATTGATTTTTGAATATTAAATGTATAAGTGTGTTTTCTATTTAGAAATTTATAAATTAGTACGAATTTTTTATATAGCGACTGACCTTACGCTTAAGAATATTTTGCTTAGTTGGTCGTGGTCTAACGGACAGCGAGAGCTCGGGGGCGGTATTTATATTATTTAAATATTACATTACAAGACTAAACCGCTCCCGCTGCTTTGGCTGCGCCTTAGAAAACTATAGCAAATAATAATTAAGGTATTGACTTTTTTATAAATTTAATTGCTACCAAATATTGTAATAAATTTCGTGATTTATATTTTTTTTTGTTTTTTTTGTTTCTCGTTTTGTCGCGGCCACCGCTACGTTGTGTTCCCTCCCCCGCATGGTCTAGCTGTGTGCTCGTTCAGTTGTGTCGTGCGTTCGTTTGGTGTCTGTCTGTCGGGGTGGAGCGAAAATATGCATTCCGTTTTCTCCTATGCGCCAAAGTTGTCGATCTATTAGTTTGTTTATTTTGCTATTACCGAATATATAACGAAATAAACCATCACCGCACAGAAATAATTCAGGTATACCGGGTGGGCCAACAAAAAAAATTAGCACCTTAACTCTTTTGTTTATTAACCGATTTTAATCAGCTTGGCATCGTTGCTTACATACCAGATTGGACTATGGACAAGAAATTTAAAAATGGCCGATTTTTTAATATTCAAGATAGCAGCCGCGTTTGAACCTTTTTGAAGCAAAAATGTCGAAATGCCAGCTTTGTCCTTGCTTATAGAAAATAATGGACTATCCAAATGAACAGAAAATCCAAAATTGTTATTCAAATATAGAATATTCAAATATTCTACCTTGCCTGCGGGACAATATGACTTGGGGCCCCAGGGCAAGGACAATTAAGGTGCCCCTCCATTAATAAATGTAAATTTTAGGTATTTTAAATAAAAACCGAAGACGTGTGACCTAAAGTTGCGTTCTATTCCAATAAAATAAAGTGCAGGGTTTACATTAAAAAAATGGGAAATTACGTTTTTCAAAAAAAATCGCGGCCATTTTGTCCATTCTGTTTTTTAAGTAACGACACCAAGCTGATAAGCAAGTATGGAAAACGCAAAAAGTGCAATTTTTTTGGCCCACCCGGTATATAACAGAAGGCCTCGAAGGGTCACACTTAACGCTTGTAGCATTTTATATAATACAAGGGTGAACTGTGCCCATACGGAACCGTAAATAATGGACCAGCTTTGCAGATACCGAGGCAATTTTAATATCAACGCCTGGGTGTATTATTAAAGTCTTGCATAAGCAATGACCAGTAAAGGGGGATGAATTCAGTAATAATTCTAATATGGCTATTCGGTTGGGTTTACTCAAACGTGCTTTTCCTTTTTATCGCCCAATTGTATTGGTAAGACCTGATTTAAAATTCACAAACACAAAAATGTTTTTTAGATTGTTGTTATAGTTTCATTTCCAAATAAAGTTTCAGTTTTAATTTCCACATAAAACATTAATGTAGGAAAATATTCCATGGTTATTTAACACTTGGTGAGTACAATTTGATGATCAAATAATTTAATTTTACAGACGTAACAGAAGGTCTCAAAGGGTCACACCTCACACTTATTTGGGAAGTTATATTTTTGAATCTGGTGCACATTTTTATTCTTCTAACGTCTGAGGGTAATTTCCGCATTCACCGGAAATAGTTATAATATTGCTGTTTTAATGGATCATGTAAATTTTCATATTTTCAATTAATCGCTCGGAAAAGTATGAAACATATAGCACATGATAACTGCTTTTAATAATTTCCGAGATAAAGACGGATGAAAATCTTATATTGATTATAAATTATTGAATTTCCACTTTAAACAAATAAATATAGAAATATATCTGCTACGATTATAGTATTTTGTCAATTAAAATTTGATGGTCTTAAGAGTCTCATTTCCGGTTGTGTCAGAAATACCTGCTAGAAAAAGTTATTTTCAAACTCTAATTACTTTTAGGCAATTTTAATGGGAAACGCCATACACACTATTCACAATAATAATAATAATTCACAAAAACAAAAATAAAAATTTTTAGATGGCAATTCAGACGATATTCTGAACTATTACAAGCAGGAAGTGTCTCGACATTATACATAAACCAGAGTATGTGAGGGCGGATTCAGTTTTAATTCTACATACAGCATGTCTCAAGATTGGCGCAAGGATAGAGCAACGTTTTATCCTTGTGGAATCTTTCTTTACTTGCTTAGAAAGTAATAATTGTGACCTATTTTGGATTCTTTAAAATCAAATGTGCCGTGACAGTGAGACAGACAGTTTTTTGTCAGTTTGTTTTGTTTTTGTTTCAGACAGTTGCCGTGGCAGTTTTTTTTTCAAACCAATTTCTCTATACGTTTAAATATTAAAAACAGATACAGTAGGGACTAAGTACTATTTTAGGAATTATCCTAAAATAGTACTTAGTCCCTACTGTATCTGTTTTTAATATTTAAACGATAATTCTAATGACTCAATTCTCAGAATGAAAATAATTTAATGATGTTATGTATTTAAAAATTTCAGTTTCTCTAGATTTGTAACGTGATAAAAGACATTTAGAATTCTTTTTAAAGTTACAAGCTACATATATAAACAGACTTTGAAACAGTTGAATGGCTTAAAAATATTATTGTCATCGTAAAATTACATTATCATTACTGAAATTCTGCAGGGGGCCATTCTTTTCAATCTGAACAACTTTTCTTGATAACATTACATTGATTGATAATATTATGTCTGCTAAGACATATGCTTTTATAAATCCAAAAAATATTTTAAACCCATTCGTAATTTAGTTTCTCGCTTCATGGCAGCACTAACAGCCAGAGCAGTTTGAACGCCCGCTAGATTCCTATCAACGTCTACAAATACAGAATATGCTATATCGTGTTCTTTGCAGGCGTCATCCAATGGATTAAACAACCCCTGTCGTGATTTTACGACAGAAATAATTTAGGGGGTAAACCGGGTAAAAGTCTAATTATATGCAACTACAAGTGTGAAATGTAGCCCTTCGACGCCTTCTTAATAAGTAACAAAGATTCACAATATAGATTCTCTGGCGATGTTTTGTGAGAGATCTTTAGTCAGAGGTTCATATTATGTCTCTGAGGAGCTAGTAAATAAAGTTGCCGAATATGCCAAGATATAGAGATTTTTTAGGGCATTCAAAATAATAGATAACGAACTGTGCAGGGTTTCAAAGTAACATAGATGAAAACGTATATAAATTAAATAGCAAATAATTGTTAATAACAAAATGGCGTCCGAAAAAAAAAACAGTAAAAAGATTTAAAAAATTGGTTCTTTGAATTTCTAGCAACAACTCCAAGTACAATTGTTTTCACAACAAAATACAAGTTCTAGACAAAATAAAATCTACAAAATGAGGTCTACCGGAACTCTAGCTACCCCAGAAAGACCGCGAAAGGGTTTTTAAGCTGCGGCGTGCGCGTTGGGCGAAAGAGCAACTTTAAACATGTAAATTATTTGTGCAAAAACCTGGATCTTGCGGAAGGATAGTTTTGCTATGATTTCCAATTACATTGTTTGTTCCCTTTATTCAGGTAATCACCCGTGCTCGTATGGTAGTCAGATCGGAATTTTTCGGTTTTAGGTAGTTTGGTTATCTTGTTGTAATACTGTTGCTGTGTAATGTTTTCAATATTACACAGGTACACAGTATTAGTACATTGTTCGCTAATTTGTAAATCTAAGTCATTAATCATATTATCATCAATTTTAGTATCATCGCTATCATCCATTATATCATCGCATTATTCGTTTCCACAATATTTGAACACGTTTCATGCATACAGTTACTACACAAATTCGAAAATGCAAGACATTTTTATGACAGCTGCACAGAACAGTTTTACAGCCGGTTTTACACGAACAAGAAATTTTCTGGAGTATTTACTGAACGTCGGTGTAAACTAATATCAAGTCCGGCGCGAGTAATTATTGCATTTTGCTGCAATGTTCGTGCGCGTTTTAAATAATTTCAACATCATTTTAACGTACAAGTTTGAATGTACGAATTTTAGGTAATGTTCTGATGTTTCCAAAACTGTTGTAATAATTACGATCGGCCCAGAAAAAATCTGTCGAACAGATCCAGGTTTTTGCACAAATAATTTAAATGCTTGAAGCTGCTCTTATGCGCAACGCGGACGCCTTTCACTTAAAAACTGTAATAATGAAGAAATTTCAATAAAACTTTTCTTCTTTTTCGATGTTTTCCCGATTTTCTCGGCTGAAAATGCAGCTAGAGAGTTCCGGTAGAGCTCATTTTGTAGGTTTTTCAATTCTCTACAACTGAATTTTTATTGTCAAAACGATTGTACCTACTTATAGTTATTGCTAGAAACCCGAAAAAATAATTTATTTAACTATTTTTTTACTGTATTTCGGACGCCATTTTGTTAAAAAGAATTGGCTGTTTAATTCATATACGTTTTCATCTATGTATTAATAATTATACTTTAAAAGTTTCGCGTAAGCAATGAAGATGACTGTGTAGTAATGATATTTTTGCAATATATTTAAAAAAATCTCTTTTAGTCACAACTATGAGTCGGTGTCTGTCATTGAGTATTTGAGAATGTGCAAGGATCCAAAAATATTGTTTCAAATAAATGCGCACGTTCTATATATAACATGATAGACAACATTTGGAGCTTGGTGTTATTTTGTTTGCTTTTTTCGCTCCGCGCTGTGTCTATCTCGCCCTGCATGTTGGTGGGTACTGTAGAGTCTAGAAGTAGCTCACGAGGCACAATTTATGAAATACCCTAAGTATATAGGAAAAGAACAAATAAAAAAATCGCGTTTTATATTTTACTAATCTCATATAAAGATATTTTAGTACGCGTATAATCTAGATGTAGCAACTTTAAATGACATTTTCAGTATGTGTAATAATTATAAGTAATGTAATATGCTCAATAAGGTTGAAAAGTTTAAGCAAGCAAGCAGATACACTTTCGGGTCGAAGAACGGCGCCCGTAGGTAGATAGCCGGAAAATAAATTATAATCGCTAGGTAATGTGCGTAGGAAAGTTTCAAGCGTCGTTCTCTTGGGCACGACTTTTAAAGAGGTGCTGCAGCAACCGATGGTTTTAATAAAAGTCTTCCCGCCCGAAATCATCCACTTTTATAAAATCACCATTTATAGATGAATATTTCTAGATATATTAACAGTAGATAATCTATCAGAGAACACCACAGTTTACTGACCCTAGAGCGCCTCGTTACGGACCTGTGCCATACTAACAATGCCATAGGCTAACAATATTATAATTGTTAATTAGTTTTATAACCTAAAAACTGTGTAAATAATATATAGTACCTATACACACATATAGTTTTCAGGTTATATTCCTAACCTAAGAATTTGCCTATCGAACAGTAGTAATTTTGATTTTTTAAGCTACTGGTGTTCATTTCTTCAGTAAGTCAGTAAAAACAAATGTATTAAACAATAACCGTAAAACAATCGAATATACCTTAACGATAACTGACTACATTGATATAATCTCACCATTACTAGGTCAGATACTATTTACGTGGTTAGATTTTTAGGTTATATTCTCAACCTAATAAATAATTTCAACCCGTTTCGGCTCAGTTAATTGCCAAATTAAAGCTTTTCTCTGAAGTATTTAATTGTTGTGTATTCTATTGATAAGTTTGCAAGAACTTTCATATATTTCTTCTTCAGCTTGAGGTTTTTTATAGTCTTAAACAGAAATCAATGACTGCTGAATATTCAGCTAGCATACAATTGAAGCTTTAATGAACGATCTGACACCACGTAAACTTCTGTTACATAACAGTTACATAACAGTTACATATCTGTTACATAGCAGTTACATAACTGTTACAAAACAGTTACAGTTTTTATTCCGTTTCTAAAAATTCAAGAGCACATTCATAACGTTTTGATAAATGAGGCTTCCTGTTGACGGTTTTAGATCTGAGCTCAAGGTCAGTAAGCTGCGGGAAATCTCCTTTTCGTTGGATAAATTTAACCATTAGATAGACTAATTGTCATATACCATCGCTGTGTTTTGATGTGTTTATGTGTATTTGTATGAAAAGCTGAAAGGTATGAGCGGTGCATGCCTGATAATATATACGACTGAGCATTTTATAGATATGTCCTATTCATATTGGAAAGGCCGGGCATGCGCTCTCAGCCCCATGGCTTGGCGTTGCAATAAAGAGAAAAAAATAGATAAATATATTTAATCTGCGCAATCATCATCATCGCTGCTTTGCGGGGTAGCTTCATCTATCACGATTTCGACTGCGACACATAAAATTGCAAAAAATCACACTGTATATTAGCATATTTTTAACACTTAATATACAGGCCTAACTATGATATTTAAGTAATAATATCTATATTTCATATTTATTATATATGAAGGTAATTTTTGAGATAGACTAAGAGAATACTACTTATAGATGTTTTTTAGACAAAAATACTGTATATTGTAATAAGTAAATGAAAAAAATATTTATATAATTATGATATATCTTTTTGTAGCCTCCTGTAAAAGACATTAGCTTAGGGTCGGAGGTTCAGCTGATACGCGTTTTCATAGGGTTGATAGCTTTTCTATAGGTGCGACCTTTCCGAGGCCCTGCGACATTCTCACTAAGTTGAAATTATCGAAAGTTGCAAACAACGGCACAAAATATTACCGTAAAAAAATTATGAGCAGTGGCTACACAACCAGTAAAAAGTATAAAACATGCATAAATTAAGGAAATTTCTACTATTTTTCCATTTTCCACAAGTTGCATTGTGACATGCAAGTTACATTTGTTGTATTCAGTCTTGCATTTCAACAGGGTTACATCACTAACGACGCGTGTGCTCTAGCCGACTTTGTGATTGTCTAGCCACTGTAATATAATAGTAAGTCCGCACACCGTTAGAACAAGCCAGGCTCTTCTTCAAACACGTAATCAGCAGGAGTAGCGCCACTACTCAAAACATCAGTCAAAGCCTATTTTTTTGTTTTATTTTTAATTCAGTAGGAACAAATCCATAGTGAGATGATTTGGCCCTGTGCTAACTGCTACATATCCCTTGCACGGGATGGAAGGGTTTATGGCGGATATATCCGTTCTTACTGGTCCGATGACAAGGGAAGAATATGCAGAATATCTAAAAAAAAAACTTGTCTAAAAAAAAATATATCTAAAAAAAAAAAATATATCGAAAATGTCATATAACGTTCTTTGTATAAGCGATGGTTTTCCAGATATCGGCTATTTCAACTGAAAAGAGAGTATTTTTACTGTAAAGGCAATAACTGTATAGACAGAGTAAAGATAGTACACAGCACAGATGGGGTTAAGTACAAGGAGCGTTTTTTATGGTGGCATCCTCGTATCCTTTAAGTGGTAAAAATGTTTTGTTACCAGTATTACACCTTTCAATCGAAACTTCATCCTGTTCATCTGCAGCGACTTCTCCTTGTAATTCATTTTCCATGGGTTGAACATTCAAGACGTCACCCTACAATTTACATCTTCAATATTCAGGGCCCATCTGATAAACCTGAAACATATTCTTCTGCTCAAGAATTCCATTTTACTGGTCGATATCAAGTCGCGGGAATAATCAGCTTGTTTGAAAACGACAACTACAAAAAGTATCACACCTAGTGGTGGCATACAAAGTAGAATAATATACTTCCAACTTGTTGGTCGACGCTTCATGAAGAATATAATATGTAGATATTCACATTGGATTCCCTTGCTTGGCTCATCTTGTATTCCCCCAGTATTTTCCCTTTCAATCAAAACTTCATCCTGTTAATCTGCAGCGACTTCTCCTTGCAATTGATTTTTCATTGGTTGAACATTCAAGACCCTACAATTTCCATCTTCAATTTTCACGGCTCATCTGATGAATCTGAAACATATCTTTCTGCTCAAGAAGAATTCCATTGTACTGGTAGATATCAAGTCATGATAATTATCAGCTTGTTTGAAAACGTCGACCACATTTTGCAAAAAGTATCACACCCAGTGGTCGCATACGAAAACAGAACATTTGCATCTTCCTGGTCGACGCTTCATAAAGAATACATGTGTGTCTCCACATTGGATTTCCTTGCTTGGCAAAAAAATCCGCAGTCTCACGAGCTCTATGAATGACCAGAATAAATCTTCCGCGACAACGATTGCATTGATAAATGGTTATTCTATGGCACTTTGAATGATGGCAATAATCTTGAGCATGTTTAGCCAGAAAATTCTCGCGTGCGATTTTTTCGGACATCGTGGAAATGAGCGTCATTTTACTGTTGCCGTTGGAAATATTTTTCCTGGCTCTGTTGCATTCATCGTCTCATGGAAGAGAACATCATCATATGAAATTAATGATAATGCTTGGATGAAGTAAATTATCGCTAATTTACTTTCCAACTCTTCCTGATTTTTTGAATATTTTTTCGTTATCGTGGAACATCTAAATAACATCTAAATAATAGTATAATAAAGGATATATCAGAAATTAGCTGGTTCGCTCACAACTTAAACTTACCTTCTAGTCGTATTTATACAACACTTTTTAAAGGTTAAAAGTATTTAGGTTATGCCTATGTAACCAAAAATCAGTGCAATATTTATTTCATGTGGTATCATGTGCTTTGGCTTGTTTTAAGAAAGTGCGGACATAAAAAAGACAAATGAAACGCATGCAGCACAAAGCAGTTATTCAGGGCTAGAAATGCTGAGCATTTCGAATTCGGTAGACCAATTTTCATGGCGTCAAAATAGAGCTATCCTGCCGTGATTCTTATTGCGTTGATAATTTCATTATAGCGCTGATATTTGAAGGTTCTTTAGGCAGGACTTTTAGTGCGGTCCCATTTAGAGTTGGGGCAAGCATTTCGCCAGATTAGATGTAGACTTAGGCAGCACAGGCCCATGATATCAGACGATATCAAAATTTTGTCTTCTAACGTAACTCAAAGCAATAACGTAACGAAATAACTAGTGTTATAAAGTCTATAATCTATTTATCTACTTTTTAATATAAATAAGCGTAGACTAGAGCGTTCTTAGCCGTACGCAGAAGAAACTTACGACCCTAGCTGTCACCGCTCAGCGTTTATAATGAATATATAAAGTATATACTAAATTATATAATTAGCTGCAAATGTTAAAAGTATTTCTATATTACTGAGTGTGCGAGTCTGTACGTACTATTATGGTTAGATTTTTGTCGTTTTCTAAGATTTATGTTAAAAAAAATCGCGCTTCGTCGCTGTTGGCCCCTATAACGATACTTGTATTGCGAACCCATCATTGAATGATGTAAAATCCCAGCACAAATTGGTCGGTTATTTTTTTAGGGAATTGATAAATACGTCATATTTTTATTAAACGGTTATTTTTGTACACGATCTTACATTCCAAAGTTTGGGGCGGCAATAACATCCGCTGGCCCTTGGTTAAGTGAGACTACTGATACGGCCGGACAGAACGATACTTCGCTTAAAGACGCCGCTGAGTAACCACTAGGACTAATATAAAACTTTAAAACCATAGGCGCACAATAATTCTGGACCGCATTTATAATAAAGTATCATTGGGAAGCATGACAACAAAATAAATCGGGTAAAGTCTGCATATAGTGTATGAAGCCTCGTAACTGCTATTTTGTCTTTTACGTTGATTTGTGTTTAGTTTAGTAGCAAAATTTCAAGGATAAGCATTGTTCAAGTTGAGGTTCTTATGCAGCATGTTGAGCGCATTTCGCTTTACCCTGTTGACAACTACTGCTCTTAATTTTAGATTAAATCCTATAGAAAACGCCTATGGTCTATTTTTATTTATTTGTGTACAATCCTGCTTACCAAAATAGTCAAGGCTCACTTAAATATCATTTAGTACATCGGTTATTTTAGATTTATCTATAAATACCCCACAAGAATCTCTCATAGATGCCATGTCTTCAAATAATTGTTCTGTTTCTTCTAAAGTATTCCATGTATCATGCAATTTTGTTCAAAATATGTCACAATAGATCATTCATATTAGATCTATTTCAGCGGTTAACCCGGAAAAGTTCATTTTAAATTTTAAGGAAGTTAATAAATTAATCTGTTTTTGCGCCTGTCAACCTATAAAAATGGTTCTAGATGATTCTTCTGAAATATCTCGAAAATTAAGTTAGCATAATTTTTTTTGTATAGTATAAAGTTGTACAAAAAGTGTTTTTTTAACAACTTTTATCATTATCAGTTATTTAGCTTCCATACGCGTCATTTAAGTGACGCCCTGCTCAATTTCGATAAATTCAGATTTTTTTCGAATGGAATTAAACATTCTCACTAATTAGCCCATCTCTCATTACCTCAATCCTCATCATGATGCAGCCGACATCGGCGTAATCATGGATGAACATTACGTAGCCAGAATTGGAAAGGTGACCGCTGAAACAATATTTCGGTGTAATAAAATACCACAATCAGTATTATACAAGTGGGAAAATGTTATTTTGGGGTGTCGTCTCTGTCCGGCACCGTTGATAACCAGAGCACAATAATTTCATCATATCAAAGCTTCACTGTGATTCGTAAGACTGACTTAAGTGTTATTTCGGAATAGAAAATTAATGAAGTCTCCTTCTCTAAAATATAAGGTTAATTTTCGGTTCGTCATTAATGAAATATATATTTTAAAAAACCAAAATGTGCAAGCCAACAGCTGCCAAGCATAAGAAAAAATATATATAAAAATATTTACGTGTGATGTATGTGTGGATAATATTTTTCCAGTTAACTAAAATCATAGATAAAATATTTAGATACGTTTCTATCACAATATATTAATACGTATACTATAATGTAATGATAGTCCTGTAGGCAGGGATTTAAATATTGAAAGTGAATCAGGATCCTTGATTTTTCGTCGTGATTTCGAGACACGAAAAAAATAAGGTATATGACATGTAGAGGACTTTTCAAGTTTTGTAATAACCTCTAAAGACGTCAGACGCACAGCAAGCGAGACCTTTGACCATCGATATCTTGGGTAGCACAAGGGTGACCACATGAGACTTTTCGGCGTTGAATTTGAACAGGAAGACGAAGGTCTCTGCAAAAATTTAGCTTGCTATCTCATTCAGTCTTATTTGACAGGAACATAAACTTGTTTATTAAGTTACTAAATTAAGTTTATTAAGGACGAAAAATGTACAAATTTCAGGTACAACTTTTAGCAGCGCGAAATTGTACAAGTTGGCTCTATTTTTTTTGCTTGGCTGTACATTCAAATGAAGCATTTATTAAAAATAGGGAAGTAGGACCAAGACCGACGCCGCCGGTCGCTTTTTCATCGCTTTGTACAGAAACGGATGATAAAACATTAACAAAAATCAATGGCGGATTCACAAAAAGAAGGCATAAAATCAAGGGTTGAGATTCAGAATCAATATTCCGCCTTTCATTTGGCTCTGCCTGCGGGGCTATTATTGAAGAAATATATAATGGTATTCTGAACTAGCCAAAACGCTAATAAATGCTTATGTAAGTTGTATTTATCGTTGTTGCTTATTTTACTGAAAATTGATACAATAAGACATGGGATGAGCCGGAGGATAGCTGTTCTAACATGGGTTCAAGATATATCGCATTATTTTTCCATTATTTTTACACCTCGAAATATGAACTATTTTTGTTACACTCGTATAAATATAGTCATATTGTAAAACAATATTCAAAAAATAAAATAACGTGCAAATTTTACCGGTATTGTTTATAACGTATTATATATTTTTTGGTTACTACCGATTATGTAAAATGTGAGCATGGCGTCATATTTCGATCGTCGTGCCCATTTTAAAACAGCTACTTTTTTGGTCCTCCTTGTAAAATGCATATTTACGATAGATCAGCACATTAAAATAACAATAACTATATATTGGGGAACAGTCATATAATACAAACATCGATACATGTGGATTCTAAAAAGTTTTATATTATTATTGTAATTCTGGTGCCAAAGAGTAAAAGTTACTAAAAAAAATGTTATGCAGGTATAATTTTATTCATATTCCAAGCAATAATCGGTAGATGTAAAAGAAGCCTCAGTACCGCTACCATACAAATATCTGTTTTTTGACATTTTTATATATGAAATATAATATAGTAAATTTATACTGCATAGCAACGTATTATAATATAAGTAATAACTGTCGGCGACCAATGCATAATTATATACTTCTATTTCTTATTAAAGATCATCCTCTATTTTTCAGGATATATATTATCTGTTCTAGTGCATGTTGTAGCGCCGCCAAATTTAATATCCACAGTATCATCTCGGATTTGGCGGTGTCATTCTGTGGTTTCAGTTCTTGTATGTGATTATTTTATATTTTCGCATATGTCAGACATATGTCAGGGTTCAAAGTACGTGTATGTATAGATATCCAGGATTAAGGGTTCAGTTGTTACAGTGTTCCATAACTCGGCCACCGGTCAAACCCATGCAAGTAACATCAGTTTGCATGAAAACGATTATTGGTCAAAAATCTAGCATCACTAGCGGTAATTTAGAATTTATATTCTAGGCCAGTAGAAATAAGAAAAATCATCGTTTCTGAGAAAAGTCATATATTTAGGCTCATAATTTTTTTATATTGCTCATAATTTTTTAAAAGTATGGTAGAACATTAATGTAAAATAAAAAAATCAATATTTAATACCGCGGAAGAACAAATTAAATGCGCAATAAAAAAAATATCCCGTATATATTTTTATCGCACGTTCTGCTTACAAAAACTTGCAAAAAATATAGCAAAACATTAATGTAAATTAAAAAATTCATGATTTTCAACGGCGGAATAATAAAAGCAAATTAAATGCCCAAAAAATAGTTCCGGTCATATTTTTTCGCATGTTTTGAACTTGCAAAATAGATAGCAAAGTATTAATGTGAAATAACAAATTCGTGATTTTCATTCGGGAATCATAAAAGAACATTAAATGGTAATTAAATGCCTAAAAAAATGTCGTACCTATCTTATATACCATGTTTTTAACATATTCTGCTAACCAAGGGAAAAATTAAACCAAATGTTAAAATGAAAAATTAACTATTAACATTAAAATGAACTGTTAAAATGAAAAATTTCAGCTCCTTTATATTTAACATTATTATTATCGTTATAATTATTATTTTTGAAATTGCTATCGTTATTACTAAAGGCTTGTTAAAGTTCTTATAGAAAAATGAAATAGATGTTTATATCAAATCGCAGAAATTTTTTTTTCTTAAATTAATAAAAAATGTATTTCGCGTTTGAAAATGAATTTGTTATTTTATATTCGCTACTCTTAATGATTCTTAATTCTCCATATGACATAACTTTGTTCTGCTAACTTAAGAGACATTTATTTTAAAATATAATGAAGAAGTGTGCAATAAATTCAGACGGTGTATAGTAGCAAAAGTTCTGATTGCTTGTAAATCATCATTTATTTAAAATACCCGCGGGTTCAGTTCTGGGCCCTCTAATATTTTAATTGTACGCATACATAAATCATAGTAACTATTTAATTTATAATTGCGAATGCCTACATTGAAAGTTGGTCGTCTTTTCAGTCACTTGCAGAAGCCTTTAGCCGAAAATAATTTATACCGATAATCGTGTATTTGATTTAGATCAAATCGGAGACAAGTGTTATTAGTAACATGGACGTTACGTAACATTATATGTTACGTACGAAATCTGCAAATCGTCGGTGGTTGTAAACCTAAGTGGCGGTTGATAAATGGAGTTCCGAACGTTCTGCACTTCCTTATTTACGTTTGGCCGCTAATTTTAGAGTTAACAGCTTGGAAGTTACGCAACTGCATTAATATTTATTTTGGCCTGATGGTACTTGCATGCGGGTGAACTTGGCCTATAGCGCACCATATTAAACATCCGAAGTTGTTGCGGATTCAATAGCAGCTTGAAGAATCTATATATTTTCGTATTAAAGGATACTTTAACGTGCGTCAAGATAATCTATCAAAAATAAAGTTGAAAAATATAAAAAATTGATTAGTGTCCATGCGCTGTATTTCAGATTAGTATTTGTTGTAAGAATATATAAAATATGTTGTGGCAAAATATATAAAATAAAACTGTGTAATGTGTGTCTAATCTGAATTACGGAACCTAAATGGCCTTTAGTATTTATTAAAGGAATTTTGCTTAAGGTATACTAAAAATAGATATTTTTGCAGGAGATATTTTTTAATTGATATTTGAGATTATTTTTTATTGATATTCAGAGTTCCACTGAACGTGTTCTCGATGTGAAATATTTTATATATGTTCATGGTGTTGTAATTCCATGAGTGTAGTAAAAAAAATTGTTCCCCCGTATCGCAGTCCAGGATGACTCTGTGTCGGACCCGAGAATTATTGTATATTTTGGGAGCAATTTGAACACTGTATATTGATTGTTATTGTGAGGATGTATAATAAGAATTAAAAGTGAATGTAACGATCCCCTGATCATGTTAACCTCTCCCCATATATATTTTAATAACTAATGATAAAAATTATACATATACGTAGCATATACATACATGTTATGCGATCAGTATTTTGTACGAGTACACGTTTTTCGGAAAATATATATTCTCTAATTAATATTATCTTTCTACATACTATAAATACATATAATAAATGTTGCTATACCATTATAATACTTAATTTATTTTATAATACACCCGTAAATATACATACATAGGAATATTATATCTAGTGAAATATATAATTATGATAATAAAATGTATTTGTATTCTATTACCGTTGCTTTATTTCTCCCACGCAGAGGTTCTTGCAAATAGGCACAAACGTTAGAAATATTCAAAACACTTCTAGTGTTTTGAATATAACCCTATTGAAAACAAAAAAAATGTGCTCCTTGACTGTGAATCCGGAATATTACCACTACGCTCCTAAGACATTGAGTTGTTATATATTCACTTCTGAATTATATAACAATTATTATTTAAAATATACAGAACAACACCTTACAGCCTTTCGTAAATCAATTGAAACTGGAATATTTGCTGATTGTGTTAAATTAGCAACCGTTAAACACTTATTAAAAAAGGGTGATCCTACTGAAATTTCTTTGCCGACAATTCTTTCTAAAGCACATGAAAGAGTAATGTATAACAGAATAACCTACTTTGTTGAGAAAATTATCTATGACTGCAACCCACCATGGATTTAGGTCTAATAAATCGATTGAGACGGTATCTTGTCACCTGCTCGAATATGTTTATCAGTGCTTAGATCCCGGTAAGTATGTAATCTCACTTTTGTTTGATCTCTCCATAGCATTTGATACTGTCGATATAGTTAGTATATTAAGTATCAAGAACGGTAAGGTTAACTTACCATTCGAAGACTCAATATACAGTAGACCCACAAATACTTTCACAACAGCACACCTACACAACATAGTAAACACCGGTCCTCGCGGACGTCTTATAGGCGGCTCTAACGCTCGGCATGCCGCATGGAATTGTCAGCGTCCCAACGCAAATGGCAACACTCTTCGACTACGTTAACGATAATAACGTAGTAATGGAATATCCCGACTTTCCAACTTGCTTTCCAGATACCGGCGGTACACCTAACACCTTCGAATTGATTATTAATAAATGCGTTATCAATAACGATGGGAAAGCTCACGTCCGATCGCAATCCCATATTAATAACTATCAGAAACATGTCGAGGGAAGACCATAAAATCGAAATAACCTCATACAAAAATGCAAATTGGAGACACTTTAGGAACAACATAAATAAAATTGCATTGTCAATAACAATATACAACAACAAATAACAGCAAATTAAAAAAAGCAATGGACCAAGATTTGAACCCTGCGTTACGCCAGATTTTGCCAAAAAGGTTTTAGAGATAAATCCTCGATATGTTACGAACTGATACCTGTGAGAGAGATAAGAAATAAATTAAAGTAAAAAAAAGTAAATTATTGCTGAGACCATAGGAGAAAAGTTTTGCCAGCAGTATATCATGGTTCACCTTATCAAACGCTTTGGAAAATCTATGTATACAGCATCAACCTGACCACTCCCCTCTAAAAGCAAACTAATTTTATTAACAAAAGTTACTAAATTTGTTTGTACAGACTTTTGCTTGCAAAATCCAGCTTTTCATGCAGGATATTCATGTAGTTTGGCAACACTGTTCCGGATAGCAATACGACAGTAGTTGCTAACTAGATTTCTCTTATGAATAGGTTAGCTTTGCTTCTTTAAATTTATTAGGAAATATGCCATCACTCAGTGATTTTTGAAAGAGAACTAACAGTGGATACATCAGATAATCTTTGCAGGCTTTAATAACGTAGCAGGGAATATTTTCCGGTCTGACTGCATTGGCTTAAGTTTTTTAAGTTCTAAATCGCCAATAGATATTTCAGTAAAGTGAAGGTGGTCGGTATTTAATGCTTGCTTAAGTAATAGATCTTCCTCCGCTACTCTTTTAATATTATCAAAGGGATATGTAGTCTTCACTATATACTTCAGAGAATTAATTGGCAAAACCTTCAGCAATTAAAGTACTGTTATTGATAGTCGTACCATTAATTTTAAAATGGTTCTCCGAAGTATTCCTCTATTTTTAGATTCAACAAAATTCCAATAATTATTAGTATTAACGCATATATTGGCCTCTACATTCCGAATGCATATGCTTTTCATATTTTTATTTTTAATTTAGCTGGTTTAGTTTTAACGCTGTTTAAATAAATATGTGATACATTTTTCAATTTCCTTAGGCGAATTTGTTGTTTAATTAACTCTTTAATTTCATCCGTGAACTGTCGAGGATATTTTTATGACGTTTGTTTTGTATATTATGATATTTGGAAGCTCATATATCGAACATATTGTAGAATATACACTGTAAAAGTAATCTGCAGCCTCGTCTATATTTTCGAATTGTCCTATAGCTTTCCAATGACACCGTCTCAAAAGATCACACAGCAACGTAAAGCCTGCCTGTCTATAGCTATATTTGCAGCTAGATTATTAGTATCTGTATTGTGATTGCGATCTCCTTTCTTTATGTGAACCTTAGTAATTAAAGCTGGATGTTTTTTATCAAAAGGGGCCAAAGGAAATATTTCTTCCGCTAACTTGATATTAGTGTTTGCAAACACCAAGTTCAATGTACCTTTTATAATGGGAATATTATATATATAAAGTCTCCAAAGATAAATACATGTGTGTTTGTAGAGACAAAGTTATCAATATTGGAAAAAGTTCAGCATAATGTTTATACAATTGAGTATTGGAATGAGGTTCTATATAGGTTGAATTAAGAATAATGTTATTGCCTAATACGTCTACTTTAATGATTATGTCATGTATGATTATATAATGAATGATTATATAATGAATATATGATCGTTCAAAAAATGTTTTAAATAAAAATTGTAGAGAATACAATCTTCTACAATTTTAAATTAGACTTTTTTCTAGGATGTATTCTAAGAGAGATATTTCGAAAAACGGATTTTTGGTGTCATTTTCTTTATCAGGATTTTCATCTTCAAATTTTTTTCCAGGTAAAATGAATCGGCAGGGTAATCGAAGTACATACGGGGTGGATCATACATATGGGGTGGATCAAAATTTTTGCATTTTTTAAGTTTGCCCATAAAGAGCTCACTAAAATCGGCAAGCAAACAAAAGCTATGGGAAAACTTAAATAATGCTAAATTTGTTAGCCGACCCCGTTGCTATCTGTTTTCTCAGTAGATACTTATTATATTTATAATGCACACAGTTTTGAAAGCTCTATTTGATTTATAACGTTATATAGAGATAACAACTAGTAAATAAATATTAAACATCAAATATTTTTAACATAAATTAGTGTAAACTGGGAGGAACTTATGCAAGCCAAATTAGTGATGTAAATCATTACACTGGAAAATAAAATGCACTGAAGAATACTATGTATCTATATTTGACATACATAGAAGATGAAATATCTATGATAAACAACTTAATCTAAACAAAGAAATCTCCCGGACACGATTAGATTCGTGCAAGAACCTTAAAGGAAAAATTCAATGAAATTGCTGGTCCACTTACTTTCATGATGAATACATGTTTTGTTAATGGGTGTTTTCCAGATATTCTAAAAGTGGGAATCATCAAACCATTAGATAAGAGTGGGGATAAACTAGAGGTTATTAATTATGACACACTTCTTTAATATCAAATATATACAAAAATATAAGAAGAGGTTTACATTTCCTGAAATTTTCAAAAGAACAAGAAAGAAGAAGTTGGTGGCATATGACTCTTACCTTATTCATATCCTGCGACAAAACCTAGGTAACTTAAATCTATTACATGGGACCAAGTCCTCTGGCACAATATTCCTTAATACTAGCAAATTTTTAATTGTTTATTAGCTTAATATGTTAATCCTTTTATCACCACGCACAAAACTTATCACATTTTTTTTGGTTTCACTGGTACACGAACTAACAAATGCCGCTGGGCTCTGGTGGTGGTGTCATCTAGCGGGATGTCGCTGAACTGCCTCTGGAATAGTGACTGCATTTGTTGGATCTCGCCTTGGGATATGTTTATCCTCAAATTTATGACTTACTGATCCTGTAGTATTTAATGTTGTATTACTTTGATTATTGTGAAAGATTGCTTTCCTTTCTTGTTTGTTATTGATCGCAAATTTCTTCTAGTGGGTTAGGACGCTACCAAGCCTTTAACTTCTTACTTGTAAAAACGACGAAAACACTTATTTATGCAGTTTTTCTGCTTCTAGACAATTTGCATGGGTATTATTGCTTATTTAGCCCAAATTTACGATTATTACTTTAGATTTACAATTATTTTATAATAATTTTTCAGTAAATTCAGGAGCGTGGCTGTTCCTTCTTCGAACGCCGTAGCTAGACTCTCTATCATGTTTGTAGTTTCTACAAATGTACCGTAATAAGAAACAAATGCACATTCCTGGTTACCTATTTCTTTCCTTGTTATGTTATTTTGATCTGGCCAGTCAGATTGATTCATTATATTTAATTTCACTTAAAGCTATTACGCTTTGATTATCATATTATATAATTTTTAATTCTAAATACTATCATACAGTTAAATTCAATATCTGTCGTGTAACTTCACTTTCTGTGTGACGCGTTGCCTCGACATTTTGATTTTTTTCTCTCGCACCCATTATTTACACTGATGCTCTTGCATTAATCCTTTAATTTAGACACAGTTGATTAGTGATTGATATTTTATAATTATTGTTATGACTTGTCTATTGTAATTTCACTTGAAATAGATTTTTGTGGCTATTAATTATTTAGTTATAACGATAATACGTTTTGACCAATCATGCGCGTAGGTAGTTGGCGTTCCGCTATACTCTGTTCGTTGGTCATAGGCACGTGTTTGTCTCCGCTTATACTATAGTCTGTCCATTAGTTGCAGGCTACTGAATTTAATTTTAATTGTAAAAAAATTGAATTGTTTAAATTTTAATTTGTTGTATTTATTGAATTTTATTGCCTATTTAAGTTCTGTATTTTCGTTTATCTCAATATATATATATATATATATATATATATATATATATATATATATATATATATATATATATATATATATATATATATATATATATATATATATATATATATATATATATATATATATATATATATATATAAATAGTTTATTTACCCCATGCTATTGTTTATATTTTGTATTAATATTGTTGTGAATAAACTTATTATTATATCATATTATTATATAATTTAATGCAGTAAATTTCAAAAAAGGAACTGTCCAAATGGTTTTATTTTCCCTGTGACGTTCTAAGTATGTTATTTTTCTTTTTACGATAACCATAACGCTAATGGAGCGATACAGGGAGATATGCTAATGGCAATACAGCATATTTTCGCTTTCCTATCCACCACGTGAAAAATGGATGCAGGGATATGTATATGGATCTAAGACATCATGATAATAGCCCCCTTCTTGGAGAAGCGCCTTGGAATGGCCGGATATGCTTTTTACTTCACATCGTGTTCCTCAAATATTTTTTATGGAAATAATAAATACAGTGAGAGATAAGATTATTTATTTACGAATATTTCATTATTAATTGCATTACTATTAAAAACCGAGAAATTGAAGACAGAAAGGATCATTGTCACTGTTAATATCCTAAATCTTTCTTTAAGGGAAGATAGTATTTTCACAAAAGATTTAATAGGCAGGCTATCATTACACAGAGGATCTAATCCATAATCCTTACCTACCTAAAAGTAATTCGAACACCTGGCTATACTTATTTTTGGCCCGAAATGGTATGAACTGAATACTTTCACAGTTTTCTGAACATCTGGATCCTTTCATGTAGGAACCTCGGATTCAAATTCGCATGCCAAGGTAGTATTATGCCTTTATCCTCGCTAAGTTCCCATTTATGAATAGCTTCTCAAGTGTAACTGCCACAATACATTGTTAAATAACATTCTCGGTGCCCCGGAAGAAACTGACGCCCCTACAATTCTGTATACCGAGGTGTATTTTTCAAATTTCAATGGGGATTTACCTGCTTTTGTTATGGTAATGTTCAGGCCTTAATTTTAAGTTTGGTACTTCACCGGAGGTATATTACTCATTTTAACGACAGGGAATATTATATGCATTACAATTCCAACCAATAATTCCCTTAAAGGTCAATTAATATACCTGTTCATGTGCCGAAGAAACTAACACAACATACAATCGCGCATTAGGGCGTATCTCAGTTTTATTAACTTTATTAAAGTTGCAAAATTTTGTATTCACTTTGCACTAACACTACATAAAGACCTTTCGAGCAAGCCTTAATATTTTTCGAGCAAGCCTTATTTTTTGGGTAATGGTTTAAGACTGCACTCTAATATCCTAAATATTTCTTATACCTTTGATTTGACTTGAAGTCTTTGCGCTTTCTCATAAAATAAAGTATAAACTGACAAATACCAAATAACAGTGGAATCATGCCAGGACCCATTGTGTCAACATACATTTGCGCTTTGCGAATACCTAGAGATACGAAAAGAACTATTTTTTTAAACTAAAAATAATATATTAACAAACCATTTGTCTTCCAGTTATTTGTTCTGTATAACCATTATACAGCTTCAGGATAATTTGGGCACCCCTGCGGCGCCTGGGGGAACTGAACCCCTTTAATAAGTTATAGGAAGCACAGTGGCGTGCAGAAATTGAGGGATACAAGAAGCAAAAATACATTTTTTAATGGAACGCCTTGTACACTTACTGTAGAATTTTTGAATTATTCTTTTTCTGATTTTAAAAATATAATATATTATGGTATTCCTATCTTTAACAACCATTTTAAGCTCGTTGAACATTGGAAATTAATACATTTTTAAAATAACTACAAAACATTTGTTTAAAATTTTTAATTATAAACATATTAGGCCATTGACTATGTCCTAAAAAACAGGGCAATAAGAAACTAAGACGTTCACGGATTTTTATTGCAGGAATCGGTCAATGGGACATTTGAGAAGCTGTTGTTGGTCTCATGCCAGTCCCTTGTGATTCTCGTGTAATGGCACAAAACAACATCTGGCCAAAACATTATTTCATCATCCCCATGATGTGTAGTCAAAAACTGAAGCCGAGAGACATCTCTGGATATAACGCTCTGCATTTAAGACTTCGCCCCGAACAAATCCAATGTAGGGCTGCGAGATGAAGACAGCCTCATAAATTGCATACCACATCAAAAAGACTTCCTCAAACTTTTAATCTCACACCATGGGGGATATTCTCGTAATTGTCCGTATAGAAACCATAATCTTAAAGTTAGACAAAGTGAAATATTTTTGATCGTCCATCACGATCAACTTGTTGACGAAATGCACTCGCCCCAACTCATGGCAACATCTCGGAATGCTCTCTAAGTGAGCCTCTGTATATTTTGGAGCTTACCTCCTTTCCCGGAAGACAATATTCTTACTGCATATGCTATACGTTTTAATTCGGCTTCTAATAAAGGTGCATATTCATACAGATAACGAAGGCATTCGGTCGACTTGACCATATTAGTTAGGTTAGGAAAATCCGGGCGCGAATTTTGAAATGGATCCCTAAACACACTCCAACAAATTTGACTGCCATATGTTTCTTATGGCAGTCCATATATACCCATATATATACTCAGCTTTCGGGCATTTCTTAGTATTTAAACATATTATTCGTCAAACTTTAAACATATTTCTCTACAATTCAAACTCAAATTGTTTTTTAAACCTATGAGTTTAATATACTAACGATTTTAAATTAAAATGTCTGTTTTCTATACTATATATACTCAGCTTTCGGACAGTTCTTAGTATTTAAACCTATTATTCGTCAAACTTTAAACATATTTCTCTACAAATCAAGCTTAAATTGTTTTTTAAACCTATGAGTTTAATATACTAACGATTTTAAATTAAAATGTCTGTTTTCCATGGACGTACGTCGCGTCTTAGTTTTATTTTTTCTTATTTCGTACGCAAGAGCGCCAGGCCAGCTGTAAAAGTCAGGTTAAGGTGGGTTAAGGGTTATGTTATGAGCTATGAGATTGTCGGTGGGTTGTTTATTAATTTATTTGTTTCTTACTATTTTGGTCAATGTTTATCGATTTTTTTATATTAATGATGTAATAATATATGTACCTACTATATACACTTTTATAAAAGAATAATGGATCAAAAAAGGGCCCAACTGTGGAATTCTCCATATAAATAATAATCCGGTAAGTACCTACCTACCTAGATACCGGATTATTATTTATATGGACATTTTTGTTATGCAAGGCTTTTTATTCACTAACTAAACAGATACCGCACAGAAAACTTGATGATACTAATGGAAAAGGCTTGGAAAGACAATGTGCTCTAGAGACTATTGTGCTCTACACCTTTCGATCGAATAGATGCTCTGCACTTATTCATATCATATGTCGGGGCAACCAAGAACAAGATACATCACTTGATCTTGATACTGAATAATGCGCTTTTAATAAATTTAAGTAGTCATCCAACTGAAAAGAGTTTAAAGGACCAGAGCTTAGGCTACATATTCTGGCCACGTACAAAACATTTTAAACCGTCTAGGAAAAAAACACTTATGGTTTGTTTAGGTAGGTATTTTCACCCATTTTCTAACCAACACTCAAAATAAATTATTTGCAACCGGAAAAAAAAGATAAGATTGTGATGAAAACTGCAACACGTGAAATAGGTAAATCAAAATAAAATGAGATTAGAAGTTGCCTACCTAGAATACCAATATAAATATACAAATTCCACTTCCAAACCCCGTCCACTCCGAACCATTGCATCAAGCAACAACATACATTTTTTATACAAACAACGCCTCCAAAAAACGTAATATTTTTATTTTAATAATGTTTAATTAATTTTTGAACTAAAACATCAAGTAATTTATTTTTCAACTTATTTGACTAACAGACACTATCACGCATACAGACGCTCTCAAACTTTGGTCCACATGAGACAACAATATATTAATTTTTAAAATAGGAGATCCGAACCTAACTAATATGGTCAATAGATTAGCCCAAAATTGCTCGGCGTTCGGTAAAAAATTGGTATGTGTCATTTTGTCCACAGACCTCCGAACGAAGGCTCTCTGTCATTCGTTTATTTTTGCGGGTATATACAACCAAAAACCTTTCTGTTAAAACAATAGAGTCGGAGAAAGATTTAATAATTATTACAAGTGAAGCTTATGTCGTTGTTATCAGTCGTTATCAGTAAAGCACCGAATTCAAGGCAGAGAAGGACATATTTGGTTGAATCCTCATTATCAATCAATAAACTATAATTTTTTTATAATTTTTAAATAATTTTTTTTGCAACAAAATGAGAATATAAATGTCTATATAATATCTGTATGAGGTATAAAAATCTAAAAAAAAGCTATGGTCGAGTGGCCATATTTCGGTCAATTTTTAACCCAACAAATTTTTCGGCCCAGCATTTTAAAGGAAATTTTGCCTACTTACTTTTCTATAAAGCAATGCCTATACCTGTCTCTGACCCAAAAAAAGTTATTGGCAAGAAAGCAAAAAAAATTAATAAAATCGAAATTTTGGCTATTTTTTTTCTTCTTATTTCAACATTTTCGGCATCAAAAAGATATGTTGATATGTTGCTTCGTTTGCGAGATATGTTGAATACGCTGAAAATGGTGCATTTTTACCCCTATATCCAATTTCCACCCTCTAATTTAATAACACTACGCGGTTTTTTCTTCTTAGATGACCCATTGACCGATTTCTACAATAAAAACCCTTGAACGTCTTAGTTCTTTTCTATATGACATAATCAATAAATAGCCTATGCCTATATAATATTCACAAAAGAACAACAATTTATTAATATAAATAATGAATTATAAAAGTTGTTCGATATGGCCACCATTATTTTCGATGCAGAGTTCATATCGTCTTCTGAAATTCCGAAAATTACTATAATGATATCGTAATTGACAACGTTTAGTATATTTATTTAATTCTGAGTGTTTTCTGAGTGCTTCTTAATTGGCAGTAATACTGTGATTATTATTTTTATTGACTATACCTATAGTTTCAAAATGTCCATAAAAATGAATCTAGTGGAGTAAGATATAGAGATTTAGATAATATTTTCAACTTCTGGTTCTGATTGTTTCTATTGAAAGCGCCCTCTGTGGAAAATTAAAACTCATATGTACATAATATTTTATTGAAAGCCGTTTCTTTTTTGAACATCCGTGCTGAACTGGTAATATTTTGTACGGTCTGTAGTTGTTTTTTTTAACCTTCGTTGAATTTGTAGTTACTTTTATCCAATATAACTGCGGAATTGTTAAGACTGTTTTCTGAATTTTCTGTTAACTGCGGCATATGTTTCTCTGTCCCTCTGAAACATCGAAGCACCTCCGCCATAGTCGTAATTAAGCCGCGTGAAATCTCCCAAGAAGCATTTCACCATCCATTAAATTTTATTGAATAAGCGGAATTCCTTCTTTATAATTCAGCTGTAATTCAGTTTTTATCTGGGTAAACATTAGCCGTAAGGATGTGATTTAGAAGGAGGTAGTGAGAATATTTTATAGCTGCCCTTGTGAGGGATGAAGAGCACGTGCCTATGGGGTCTTTTTATGCTCCACGCTGACGTAATTTATTATAATATTATACGGAATTAGATTATACGCAAAGTAGACAGCAGCCAGGTGATGGGAAGGGGTGACTTGCGGAAGAAAAATTAGTGGAGGATAGAAATCGATGGCGAGGCACGTTGTGGGAAAGTTTTTATACTTGTTATGCATTAAATGCTAATAAGAGGCAAAGCTTTTAATTTGTTACAAAATTATCTTTGTAAAAAACATCAACAATGAATATCGTTCTGAGAAAATAGTTCCTCAAGGTACTGTTTTAGGGCCCCTATTGGTCTCGTTATATAGCAAGAAACGGTTTTTGCTAAAGAGATCTGGAAAAATATTATTTTCCTTTAATAAACTTATATTAACAATTGATTTTGAAACAAATTTTTTGTTCCTTTCGCGTCACCAAAAAACAGTTTACCAGATTATATTGAAAATAACTAATTTTGACCACGATTAACATTAAATCAACAGAGCATATAAAATATCATTGATTTGTATTTAAATGGGACAGACACATTGATTTCGTAGCTAGAACCTTACAATGCATTCTATATGAATTTAGGATATGTCTCTGTTAGTTCCTCAAACTACCTAAGAGGACTTTGGCAGTAAATACTGCAAAGAAAAAAATTTGTGATTTTTTAAAATACTTAATCATAACGTAAAATCATCTTTTGCGTTCTTTTGCGTGCTCATCTTTTGCTCGAAACTTTTTTTCTCTAAGATCATTACTTTTTCAATTATTGAGAGAGAAGTGAATGTCGTTCTCAAAATTATTTTGCGATAAAAAACCATGACGCGTATCTCGCTCATTGCAATTTTTTTAATAGCTTACTCCAAAGTCCAAATCAAAACCTCTACTATAGACATTTTCATTATAATTAGCATATACACATATTCTCACAGTGCCTTAAAAATTCAATAATTGAGATGCGAAAATGGCAGTTATAATAACAAAACTGTAATTAAAGCAAGGACTACTGTATATATTCCATTCCAAGGACTACAGTGACTATAATTGTCATTTATATACTTCACCAACGGTTATCTCCGATGCTGCAATCTAGTTTGCTTTATATCTAACGCTAGATTGATGCGATAGGAAAGGGATCGGTAGGATATAATATAAATTAAATATCACCCTTGCCCTTAGTTTGTTAGGTTGAAAAGCCGCTGGGTCTGTGAACACATGCGATTTGCTTCACTATAAATTCTCCTCTTAGTCCTATTTGTATGAGCAAACTAAAACAAATTACTTTTCACGGTATGTTTAGCGAATTTTATATGTTCCTCAGTTTGGATATTACATTTGTAAGGCTAAAGGTTTAATAAAGATTTATCTATTTATAACCGATGCAATACTTAGACGCCTAGTCATCGCGCGTATAATATATATAGAACGGGAGCTTATTCATGTTTTTATCTTTTATCTTATAATTTATAACATAACCTTATAATTTGTGACGTAACGTAATTTAATTAATCTCTGTTTAAGTCATCTCAACAGAAAACTACTCTAATCCGGTATTACCTGAAGATCATGTGATCAGAATGTGTTCTTACGCATAACTTTATTTCAGTTGCTGCCAGGTTTTAGGTAAATATTAGTGTATTATGTAATTCATGACTGCTGAACATTATTTACTTTAACCAGGAGTTCCTTCATAACCTGAGAAAACACCAATATTGTCTTGCTGACAATATTAAAGTAGTCAAAGACTCCAATGATACTCAGGATATGGTTGCTGATGCTGGTGAACTTGGTTTCACTATATGGGTTTTACCAATCACTAATCATTTGAGAGATGTTTCCTACATTTAATCTGCTTTCAAGCATGAAATCTTTAATTTCATCACTACCAACATATGCAACACTCATTAAAAGTGTACCATCAGGTCCAGCAATGGATAGGTGTTCCAGAAAAACTCAAGGATGGGGATGGAATGCCAATTATGTTAAAAAATCTTGAATATTTATAGTGTAAGGTAATGCTGTATCTTCCATCGCTAGATCTACATCTAGAAGAGGTGGCTTTGACTACCATGACTCAAATCCGTTGGCATATTACCAAACGCAAGCTGTGGCCAAACCAGAAGCCGCCTGTGGACTGAGGCTGTCAAAACGATACCCCTTTTACAGGCATGCGCAGATGGTATTCCGCCTCGGCTTGTCTTTGATAAACCATACACCATACAAACTAGTGGTGAAGATGAGACCGGCGTTGAAGGTGTAAACTATGTATTCACAGACGGATCAAAGAAGATGGAAGGAGCAGGCTGTGGTATATATTCCAGAAATCTGCGTCTCCGATGCAACTGGACTATGGATAAAAATTCCAGTGTAGTACAAACAGAATTCGCAGGTATAACGTATAACCATAGCCGCATAAGAGATTGCTCGAAGAGAAATAACGGGCAAGACAATCAGAATCTGAATAAAGAAACTGACAAACTGGCCAAGAAGGCAGCCAGCCTGAGAATTCTTAGGCCTGGTCCCTCAAGTACACTACAAATTGCAGCGAAACTACAAATAATAAAGGAAAACATCCATAAGAAATTTAAGACGTTGTGGGATAAAACAAGTAGCTGACAGCTGGCCAGAAATCTCCTGAGATATCCCAGCGAAAAGACGGCAACGAATTATCTGGCAATGTCTAGGGGAAAACTACGATTTGCAACAGGAATCCTAACCGGACACTGCCGGGTAAGGAAGCACCTTACATGAGATAAAGTGACACCCTCGTCTGCAGAGGATGTGAACAAGAAGATGAAACGGTCGAGCATGTACTTTGTGAATGTCCCGCCACGTCATAGACCAGAGAATCCATATTGGGGGAACGTTGGCCTTCTATGGCCAATTTGAGGGAAATGCCTCTAGGCAACATCATCACCTGTTTTTGCAAGCACAAGGGGCATAATGGGGCATAAGTGAAGCGGATCTCTGATCCGCACTCCGATCAAATTACAGATTCAATGTTTATATCTGAAAATCTTGGTCTTGAGCCATAACACCACATGCACTTCACTTTTGCCTAACTGGAAGCATCATTAACTGGCATTTGTTACTGTCTTTGTAAAAATACGCTCCTCCTCTGTCTCATAAACTGTAGGATTTTACAACGCCTCCATCTGAGATGTACCCCTTTTGGCGGCAAGGGCTTCTTCTAAAGCGTGTTCCATATAAATGCGGTGGAGAGGATAGGACGCTTTTTTTGATAATGTCTGAGCATTTTGAGTTACTTTAGATCTTTATTAATAAAACAAACCTAAAAACATTCAAAAAAACAAATAAAATATTCCACACACTGCCAAATTATGCGGTGCCAAAGTAACCTCTTTTAACGATTTGCATTTTTAATGAGCTGTCATTGTCATTAATCTCTTTAATTTTCAGACTATAAATAGACAATAGAAAATTATTTTTATTATTATTATTTTTACTATTCAGATGTGTCTTGTAATTTTATACGCATAAAATTTTAATATTGTCATTCGCTTTAATGTGGAGCATACAGATAAATTCGCGCATAGCTGTTTAATAATTCGTTTATGTGTCTAGACTACTATTGCAGTAGTAAATTTCTCCAATCCGAAACTGCAAATGAGTTTATCATACATTATTCATTAAACGAATGCATGCAAATTTGAGTTTAGTAGCTGTTGCTAAATGTCATACGTAATATTATGTTGGTGGGCTAGATATGGTTAAGAAACAGCCCATATTTGCACGTTGAAAGATTAGGTGTTGTACTATATTATTTTATTGGTTTAACATTTTATAAATACTTGTAGCATTCGGAATGACAGACTCGAAACAAGACATGAAATTAAATATTGTTTACGGCTGCGTATGTAAACAAATATAGCCCAAATGAAACCGTGTTTTTTCAAGGCCATAGTTGTTCCAAACGATAGTCACCGTTAGCTGGCATCATCAGTGCAATATTGATAAAGTACAGGGTTCATTTTTTACCGGTCTTGTTTACATAAACAGTAAAAGTGAAAGTCGACATTTCATATAATTTTAATGTGATTTTAAAGTTTTTTTATCAAGTTTATGCTTTCTTTTCTTTTTCTCAAATAGTGGGGAAAGCAGCCTTTGTCATTTTGGCATCAAGCCTGTCTAGTACGTACTCTATATACCTAGCCTAGAGGCGATGATCTAGGAAACCGTTTAAGGAGAACTAAACGTCGCTGTATATTGAATGTTTAGACATCCAAATGAATGCCAATGATGCCGATGTGAAACGGCCGATGAACGTGTAAAATGGATCCGTAATATTTGAATGGGAAACCACCATCATTTGGATTCACCATCCAATTGTGGTATGATATGACGAAAGGTATATAGTATGATAAATATTTTGTTATACTACATGATAATGTCATAATGTGATGGGCGATGTATATAAAATCATTTGTTTTTCCTTAAATTCCTGGAAATCGGTTATACTTGACAACGCTGTTAAAAATGCGGTAGCAGGTGTGAAGATATCGATATCATGAGGGTCCTTTGCTCGGGTTTTTATGTCTCATATTTCGATGTTACAAACTATATGTAACTGTATGTTGATTGAAGGTGTAAATCGTTCAATCAATGATATCAATATGTCTATATATTCCCCCATGACTAGTCGTAAAATTTTTCCCTCTTGCGGATAGGAAAGTTTATTAAAATTTCACTTTCTTGGAAAAATCTTGGTAAATATTGCACCTATAGAGCTGCTTCCGGTCTCAAATTGTAGCAAATTTAATATACTCTAAAATACGTAGAAGTGATTTATGAACAAACGCACAGTTTAGAAGATATAGTGAAAAATCGAAAAAAGTGGAAAATTTCTCGGTTTTTATAGTGCTACGAAGTTAGCACAGATCTTTCGAAGCTACAAACTGGGATATACACTACCGGTGGTAGTGGTCCTAACAACATATTAAAAAATCAGATGTCCTACATGATATGAGCTACTAAGCTTCTCGAATATTCCTGAATTTACTAGCGCCTTCTTGCTAGGGCCGTCGGTCGCCTTCGTATTAGAAATAATCAACATTTTAGGATTCTGCATTCGCTAGACGTCTGTCTCGTGAGTATAAACTTCACAAATAGGGTTCAAGAAGCTATTTTGCTTTAAAGATTTTTGAAAAAAAAATTAACAGACTACCTAAAAAATTACCACTAACTAAAAAATTATTAACAGAAGGACTAGCCGAAAAAATTAGTTGTAACTAAGAGTAATGTTGTAACTAAGAGAGAAAAAAAATAAACGAGATAAAGCGAAATGGTGCAATTTTCAATTTTCGCCGAAAAGCGGAAAATTTTTAGGTTTTTTTTAATATTAAAGTTGAATTGTAGAAAATGGGGAGAAACATTCTGAAACTTAAGTTTTCATGACTTGAAAGTCTTAAGCTAGAGTTAAGACTCGTCTGCCCAGTATGCATTTTTTAAATGTATATTTTACTATTCTTTCACTAAATAATTATAACGATGAGTATTTTGATGTATTTTAGAAATATTTTAATAAAATCATTTGATTACATAATTATAAAGTACCTAGAATAATTAATTTTGTGATATTTTTTTTACAAATATGACTCGCTTCGTCGACAGAAAAATATTAATTTTTGTAAAAAAAAATATAAAAAATTTTCTTTCAATAAAGCTTTGATATTCCGAAGGATCTTCGAAAGTATCGACGTATTCGAGATCTCCAATATCAATATGAAGACTCTTTCTGACTCTTCATCAATAATCTGTTCCGAATTTTCTTAATAAGTCTTCAAATAATTCCTGTGTAGTTTACATGACAATTACCTACTACATAAATTGTTTTTTTTTCCAAAAAAAAATGGGTCACTTGTGTCTCATAAATTATGTAAAAAAATTCTAACCTCATTTCTGCAAAATATATATATTAAGATGAAAATAGACTTTCTACGATTTTCCATAATCTTAAATCATAGGTTAGGACAGTGCACGTAATAGAATACAACAATTATTACGTATCATATATAGAAAAGTGTGAATTGTTGATATTATATCTAAGTGTACCTATAAATAATCATATTGTATAATAGATGAACTATAATTGAGCTGAGAATAGATGAATTATACTTGAGAGCAGAGATTTCTCGTTAAAGTATTGTGCAAAATAATTTAGTAGGTATCAAATAATATATTATCGGAAATATTAACGAATATAAAATTAGATATAGATAATAAGCAAATAGACGAATAATAAGGAAGATACACTTACCAGTGCTCTATCTGGAGATATACACGGAAACGAACCACTTAGAAGTTGTGCAAGTTCTTTCACCTTCATTGAGGATCTTCAGAGCGGTGTACGACCTGTTTCATTGATCATTTATACTCGAATTTAAAATATTAATACTCCAACACTTGCAGTGACGTTTTATGACATCAGTTTTTTATGAAATTTTTTTGACACCGATTTTTTTGAGCAGTAAGACGGATATTAATGCGGTTTTGTGCGTTCGATTCGTGAGAGCGTACCTTGTGCCCAAGGTGGATAGTATGAACGTCATCATAGTTTTATGGGAATTCGTAACATAAAGTCGAAACTCGTTACTTACTCGTGGGTTTTTGGAGTCGCTGAACACGAGTACCACAACGGCAACGGTTTCTGAGGTATCTGGTGCTCAGAGTGGACAGTATGAACGTCGTCTTCTAGAGTTTTATGGGAATTCGTAACATAAAGTCGAAACTCGTTACTTACTCGGGGGGGTTTTTGGGGTCGCTGAACACTAATTTCACGACGGCAACGGTCTCTGAGGTATCTGGTGCCAAGGGTGGACAGTATCCATACTGTTCCAAACGTCGTCTCTTAGAGTTTTATGGGAATTTGTAACATAAAATTGGTCAAATGTAAAAAAAAATCTTGTATGAAACACGTTGGGAAACACCATTTTATGTAACTCATAGCCATATGCGCAAATTTGTTCCTTACACACAATAGTACTTTTCCCAACTGATTACATAAATAGTTATTTAAACATTAATACATTAAAAACTTACTTAAATTTATATTCACTATAACTGTTGCTGAATTTTGTATTGAACAAATTCAATTATATGCGAACAAAATGTAAAGAACGGTATTGATAGTGTGTAAACTATGAAGTAAGACGAAGAACTCCTAACCCGAAGGCCGTTGTGCAATAGCTCAAGTAGACAAAGTTTGTAGTCCTGGTCACCTGTGGTCCAGATATCTACACCTTTCTTATAATATTTAAATAAATAATTAAGAATTATATATTTAAATTCAGGTAAAAATTATGTAATACTTAATTAGGATAATTCCATGAGACGACGACGCTAAAATGCATTTATTCAAAAGTAATTGATCAATTTAATTCACAAAGTTTATAGACGCTCCCATGAATCGAAGATCCCCCATTAATTAAGATCCATCTTACTGCTCAAAAAATCGATTTTAGTGCTTTATTTCCTCGACTAAGAGAGTAGAGAGCAAAGTAATATTTGACGTTCGTATCATAACGTCATATTTTTCATATATCAAAATAATCCGTTAAATTAACATTGCTGACTGCGATCATACGCATCAAACGAAGCCACTCTCATGGGTCATCATCTCGCTGTAAATATATCTCTGTCCCATTTTATGCTCATTGTTACTCACATGCGGAAGCAATATTGGTACGTTGATACGCGACAATCCATACCGCGATTTTAAGTACATACCTACAGCAACACGGGTAATTTTCAACTTATACGGCATAAACTATCCCATTAACTTTTTTTCTTACTTCCGTTGGTTATTCAATAAACGACATTAGCATAACAAATCGTACAATGTACCAAGCACAGAGAAATTCTAACAGAGATATTCCTGGGTCTAATACGCTTATGGCACGAAACTGGCTCTAAAATATTAGCGAATCTATTAGGGGAAGACGGAAGACAAGAACCCGGCAATATATTTACTAATAGACAGGCAGGGCGGGAAACGGAAAGCGCTTTTTACCCAGGACGGATCGATAGGGACGTGATATCAGGGCACTAAAAAAATTAATTGCGAAGTAGATGCAGATATCGCTGATTTATTATTTAATTTAAATATGACAGGAAAATAAGTATCACATGTACGGCAATCGCAATTTATTGACGTTTATAGTATGACTGAAAATACAGACTGAAATCTGTATTTTTTGTATTTTAAATCAGTTACTAATTTAAATTGCTAATTCAAAAATGAAGCCGATGTTAGTGACGAACATATGAGTTTATTAGTGAGAACATATGAGAAATTTACATGAAATAAAATTTTCTCAATGTATGTCAGATCGGGTGTTCAGATGGCCACTAGGAAATTATGTAGAACAAACGCGTTTAAAACGCCAAAAACTTCATTTTTGTGCTGGTCATAAAGCGACGTTTGATTTTAAGTCTTCTTTCTTGTATCCGAAACACGTAGTTATATCACCAAATTATATTTGTATCCTCTTCTGGCGTACCTACCCCAAGGGTCTCTCACTTGGGACCGCTGCTTTTTCACTATTTCTAGTTTTCACTATTTCTATATTTCAAGTCCATTTTTTCAAGTTCAAACATTAGAACACTTACTTCATCGTTTACCATTGATCTTCCTCTGGTGTGCCTCAAGGTTCTCACTGGGACGATTGCCTTTTAATTATTTATATAAAAGACATTTTTTGAAGTTCAAACGTGACAATACTTGCAGATGATCTTCGATTTTGATATCGATATCGTTTAATATTGACATCGATATCGATTTTAATCGATATCGATTTGATATCGATGATTTGGTTGGTTCGTAGTAGGTGAACTTAAGACGAAATTAAATCATGAAAATTGATTGACCGGTTTGAAGTTATTGAACCTCAATTGCCCCACTTTTTTGTCCATCAGCTTATTTAGCGCATTTTAAATTAAATGCAAAATATTACTTGAAGAACGTTTAACAATATAATATAATAAATACAGAGAATTTTTTGCTGAATCAACTTATTACTTACGAATTTCTTAAAAATATTCAACGAACTTAACTGAAATTCCATATTATTATTAAACTAAAGAACAGAGTCTGTTATCAGATGAAATTACACTTTAGCCAAGGAGTTCCGCCTTTATCATCCTAAGCGAGATTCCTCCACTCCCTTCTCCGTTAAACCCAATTTAGCCGCCCAAATTATTCATATTTAACGTCATCTTCAGGGCGAGAATCTCTTTCTTGTCCCTACCTCCGTGCAAACTCAGCCTTTATGGCTAATATTGTGTCTCTTATGCCTAGGAGACATTGCTACTTGATGTTTAATTTAGCCTAAAATTACTATTTAGTAATTCGAGGGGTTGTACTCCAAATCACAGATGGCTTCGCGTCAAAGAACTTCTGGGACTGTGAATAATGAAGTTGCACCTCCACCTGTCCTGTATTTAACGTAATCTAAGTGTTGCGACAATATAATGTGTAATGACAAATGAGCATACTAAAATCAATCACCGTTTGTTTTATTATTCAAAGGATGAATGTTCGTGTACCATTCACTTTTATTCAATTCAATTATTTTAATTGGAAAACAATAATACAACATTGTTTTTGGTTTTGGATGACGCACATCTTTTTTTTTCCAGAAAGAAAATATAATGCACCGAAAAAAAACAATGTAGAGAAAAAACACAATTTTTCTTTGGTACAAGGAGTTAATATGTCTTTTAAAACATTAACTGACTTCTTTGAATGCTCAAAGAGATAATTGTTTAGTGATAAATTAACTCCCATACCAAAAACGTCTATTTGACAGTCCCATTTTTGTCACTCTGACACCGATACAAATTGTGCACCGTTTTTTATCACCGATAAAAATGCCTGTTCCTCAAAAGCAATGTACCTACATCTAGTAGTCGCACGTCACTTTAAAATCTGTCCTGTCAGCTATAATTTTGTATTGTAATAAGTATTGTGAAACTATACTTACAATAGGGTAAAATGGGTGAAGATGCTCAAGAGAGATAGCTCAAGAGAGATAGAGAAAGACGCAGATGTGGTAAAAAACTCGGCAACGGTTTATTCGTGCTTACTGTTAGCTTAGAGCAACATTAGGTGAGTGTGTTATTATGTTTTTATGTGATTTTATCAAGCTTGCAGGTAAGTTGCATATGGCTATCATATCATCCTCAATTTAACTACTTTCTAGCTATAATTATGTGGCAATTCGATCGGATTTGTAATGTAAACTAAAGTAAAGTAAGTTAGGTTAGGTTTTTGATTATGGACATGTCGTTACAAATTATGGACAACAATCCCATTCACAAATGTGCTTTGAGAATACTTGCCTAGCTGTCTATATGAGATGAATGCCCATGTTTTTGTTGTAAAGATTGTGCAACTCTCCATTTAAAATATGTAAGAATTTATGGGAATATCAGTCAAAACAGAACTCATTTTATACATTATTTATACATTTCTCTATAATTTCTTGGTCGAATTATTGATTTTTTTTATAATTTTCTTAATTGATATTTCCAATTTCCTTTATTTCTTTCAGAATATAAAAAGTAGAAAGAAAGTACAAAACATAATCAAACCATGCTAGTTGATCAGAAGAGGATTTGACAGCAGCTCTATAATAAAACGTCACTAAACAGAAATAAAACCAGTCAAATATACAAGATTCCTAGCCGAGCATTGAGAAGAAGACTTCTAAACAATAATGCAAAGAAACAAACTCTCGGAAAACATCCTGGATTGGGGTTTGAGGATGAAAAACGTTTGGTTGCTCATATAAAACGACTACAAGCATCAGGATTTGCGCCATATTCAAAAATGGTATGCAGCATTGCATATAGTTTCCCTCGGGCTATAGCAAATGAAAAAGTTTTTGGGAATAAAGGGGAGGAAAATAAAGGAGCTGAAGATCCCTGGTTCAGATTATTCAGGGGACGATGTCTGGAACTATCAATAAGGAAAAGTGATCTCCCTAGCTAGAGCTCAGGACATGAACAGGGAAGACGTAAATAGATTTTGCAATTTATTAGAAGGCATTTTGGAGTAACATGAGTTGCAAAGGGCACATTCTTGCCACCAGTTCTAATATGAAAGGTGTTTAATGTGTTCTAATACGAAAATCTAATAACAGACTTAACAGAAATTTTGCGTCCAGGGTCTTACATATATATGAACAGAATATCTTCTTATATAAATGCAGAATTATCCCTTAAGAACTAAATGGAAGTGTAATACAAGAATTTTTAGAAGATGATCCTTGTCCTGGCCTCTCTGGTCTTTGTATGATAAGACACTCCTCGCCAAGCAGGACAATAATTGCTACAGGTATCCTAGATCCTGTAGCACCAACTCCTCCTGAATCCTTTGGTCTTAAGACACTCTTCGCCAAGCAAGACTACTGCAGATTCAGCATCTGATTTTGCTCACACTCCATCGAAATTTTTTTTTGATATCGCGCCCGTCGCAGAAATTCCGATAAATGAATCAAAAAGAAAGCAAACAGCCAGGATTTTAAAGTCAAAAGAATTTGAAAGTGAAACTGCTGAGGAATATTCTCGAAAAAAGGAGTAACAAGAACAAAAGAGACCAACTACACAAAAGTACCAACTACACAAGAAAGTACCAACTACACAAAAAACGAAAATGATGTAGAGTGTACAGAATGTTTGGAAAATTACCTGCAAACAATAGAAAAAGTCGACTGGATTTGTTGTATAGACTGTAATAGACTTTAAAAAGATAACGTGATAGCCATTGACGCTATAGGGGGTTCTATTGTATTCCCAAAAAGATTTAATAACAGTTTTTATAGTAGTTTGAATGCGTTCTCAATAATGTATTAGATATTCTTATTCTACTATATAGACTACATATACTATATATTCTTCAGATATTCGAAGTTTGGCCTCCTAGATTCTATGCAAAAACAAAACTATTTCTTAATTTGCAAATTCCGCTTTCAAATCTGTCCAAGATCAAACTAAAATGTGTCTGGTGCATCATTCGGTAAATATCTCATACAATGTATACTGACTGTTGCAGTATCGTATTTACAATGCACTCGTCTCATCTACCGACTCCATAATAGCCGAAAAAACGTAAAACATCGTCCGTAGCAGTAAAAACCGAACCGTAATAACTCCTATGCAAACGTGCTAGCGAACATAACGCTCTAAGTAGCAGCAGTATTCTTCCGATGTATATAATTCAGACAACTATTTAATGAAAGGTCCCGTCGTATTGCAGCACAGGGGTATCGTTCCCATGGTGACGCTGCAGCCGGTTCTGCTGGGGTAGCTCGGTCTGGGGCGGCTGGGGGTGGCTCTGCAACGGGGTGGTGCTCCGTCTGCTGCTGTCGTTGCCCTTATATCTACTATTTCTATTCTAATCAAACTCGGCGGAGCGGGATGCTTCCGCGAGGAGTTAATATTTTTATTAAAAACTGCTTTCAATAGACTTCCACTTGGAAATCATTGAAGCGGCTTCGAGACGTGGCATAATTAAATACCGACGAAAGTAAAATCCGTGCAAGAGAAAAGCAAGTATTGTGATGAAATTATGTATTATAACTAATATGTGTACACTAAAATAGGCTGGCATTACTCATTGGCTATCTAAATGAAGTACGTTACAATTTCACGTGAAACTAATGGCCATATCACCAGTTTCGTAGATAATGAAATAGTCCGTTTAGGGCTCGGAATTTTTAAAAATCTGAAATTCGAATATCCGTTTGGTGTTTTATTCGAATAGTAATATTATTCGAATAGTTGAATATCTAACGAATATTGGAGTATTAAAATATTTGAGTATTCGAATATTCAAGTATTTATATATGCGAGTATTCGAATATTCAAGTACCTATTTAAGTATGCGAGTATTCGATTATGCTTGAATATTTAAGTAGGTGTTATATTAGAGTAGGCATCCGAGTATAACTTAACTACAAAGAAATTTTTTATATCAACTAATGAACAAATTGTATAAACGTGATTGGAATGTGAAAATAAATAAATATGTATTATATTGTGAATAATACATATAGTTTGTAACATCGAAATATGAGACATAAAAACTCGAGCAAAAGCCCTCATTATATCGTTCTCTTCACACGCGCTACCGCATTTTTATTGACAGCGTTGTCAAGTATAACCGATTTCCAGGAATTTAAGGAAAAAGAAATGACTTTATATATTTCGCCCATCACATTATGACATTATCATGTAGCATAACAAAATATCGATCAGCTTTACCTTTAAAATCGATTTTATTAAACAATTAAAAAAATATATTGAAACTAAAGATTTTAGTTTAGTATAAACTAAAATCCGTATAAAATGTATACATTATCACTGACCGCCTGAAGGAACAATCGCTGTTGTCACATGTAATTCTCAAATTTCTCAATATTCAAATAACATATCAATATCCACAATTATTGTAATGCAGTGGCGGCGTTAGGATTTCTTTGAGTAGATAATTATACAGTGACGTAGGATTTCCTTATGGGGCGAGGTCCGAGCATTACTAGCAGGATATTAGATCTGCCCCGTGAGACCCTGATAGCGCCGCAGGGGAAATTTTGGAAATTTTGCAAGGTCACGCGTTTTTCTGGCATTTTAGAATTTGAATGAAAATTCCATTTACAAAAATACCGACTTTCACATGAAAAAGTTTTGAAACTCCATATCTTTTTCAAATAAAAAATTCTATATTATATATTACGAATAAGTTTATGGAAATAAAATTAAATGTGTTTTTATATATTTTTCTTAATATTACAAAAAAAAAAAAAAAAAAAATCCGAGTAAAAAAGACACGCCGGCACCGTCAGAATGTAAGTAGGTACTTATAGCATTTATTTAGGTCTTTTAAATAAGTGATAACATAAAAAGTAATATTTAACAATAAATATGGAAGAACAAACGTTTAGGATGGTGCATAATGCATAACAGTGGCAATGTAGCCTAAGGCGACGCCCCGCGGTGGCGCAGTGATGCAATGGAATAGCACAGGATATAAAACATAAAACTGTGCGCAGCGCATGGCCATGACTAGGGCTGATCTTCTTCCCAAGAAGGCTTTTAATCAGGACGTCGAGAACGGCATCATATAAAATTTTCAGAAAATTTAGCCAAAAGCCATTTCCACAACTCATTTTCAAAAATATATATTTCAAGATCTAGCAGTCGAAAGATAGATATCAATAAGTATGATGGCTGCAATCCAAACTTGCAAAAAACATTGGATTCATTTAAAAAAAAATCGATGACGTCGTTATATGGAGACAAATATGGCAGCAAACATGAAAATTATCCAATATGTTCCATTTAAAAATATACTTGGCCTGTCCTATATATTTCCGGAAAACTCGAAGGAATATTAGATAGATTATTAATTAAAAATTTTTGGCGCGCACTGTATATCTCCGGCATATACGTTATTTGTGCACACTATGGCTTTTAACGTAATTATTGGCATAAGGAAAGATGGACACTGGGATAATGCTCAAAAATCCGCCTTTTCTCATTAACGCTGCACCATGATAAACCCATTTAAGTATTATTATAAAAATTGTGATCGAAGGGGGATTAAAGCCCTTTATATTAATCGGCTTTGTTTCCTTTCCATATTCCCTTCCATATAATGTAAACAATTTTAAGCGAGGGTGAGACCCTGGCCATTTTCTTGAACATGAACCCAGTTCTGTCTGGGAAAGTGTAGAAGCCGTAACTAAGTATTCTGATTCATAAAGCCAACGAAAAAATCGCTAATTGAAATCGCTCTTAAAATCAATGAATGCAATAAGATCCTTTCAAAATTTCAGTTATAAGTGCAAGTGTACAAGGGAGCTAGTAGTGTACACATTATCGACACATTCGAGATTTTATTCTTGTGACATCCTCGAACAATTATATAAGTTTCTACCCATGTTTCCAACTTTGACAGTAGCGTGTTGCTGAAAACCTTTGCAGGGCAGTTTATTACCACAATACCACTATAATGAAATTCAAACTCAAGACTCACTGTCTGAAACTCCAACCATAAATAAATTTCGTGTTATTCATTAGTAGAGTTGCACTTTTCAGGTAGTGAAATAATGGAAATCGCAATTAAATAACAATTAATTAAACAGTCGATAATATAGTGATATATAATACAATATCCTCTATACTGTTAGCACCAGCTATTTGGAGCAATTCAAACGCGTTATCAGTGAAATATATATTTTTGTTTCATAGCCAGGTTTGGGTTTGTATTTTTTCGTCTCTTCAAGATCGGGTTAGAGTAATACTTAGCGTCTTAAACAATAAAATTTGGATTTTGTAAACCAGGCGGAAGCGTCTATTTCGACCACTTTTCAATATTTTCAGCATTCATGTTGTAATGATAATCTGTTGACTGTTGATAAACAATTGATATTTTACCTTCTGTAGCTGTACAACGTTATTAGATTTATTTGAACCATCTTAGCAAGAATGATTTAAACCCTCGTTTGCTAAAGAACCGAGTTTCGTCTAAGATATTCTTGGAATTACCATTTTTTTAGGTTTGCTGTTGCAACAGTAAAACAAGACTAACATTGTAATGCAAAGTCTCCCGCTTTAACAATAAGCAACTTAAGTGCACTACTTGCTCAACTTCCGAGAAAATACTGAGATCGCCATCAGCATTCCACGACGACACACGTTACGCAAATTTCTATTCAATCATTTCTAGTCCAGGCGTTATACGTTTTTGGGTAAATCGCATATGATCCCGAATTTTTGCTTTAATGGCTTCGAAATATTATTAAAAATGATAATTTCTTCAATGAGTCCGTATAAAAACATGGTCTTAATTTTTATTCAACAAATAGTGAAAAAATCGTCAAAATTTACCAATATTATTTCCTTTTCTCTCGTATAACTCGGAAGCTATTCATTTCAGAAAAATTTCGAAGAGGAAACATGGCTTTAGAATTAAATTTTACACATAATAGATCTGGCTGCGAATCAAAAAAATTATTAATATTATTGCAAAGATATCAAAAACCACTGTGGGAAAAACGAGCTTTACCGATTTTTTTCAAATACTTATATTATATGTAGGAACTTCATATTTGGCCAAATATAACTCTTAAGTGTCGTAAACCATCACACAAAATTTTATCAAAATCGGTCGCATAGTTTTAGAACAATATTGTTACAATTCAGATTTTTTTAATAAAGAAATTGAAATATTTACAAATTTAACAGGGTAAAATCTAGAGCCTAAAATTTTTACATATAAAAGAACATTCTAACATTGAAATGCATTTTGAAAAATTGCAATCCGTTAATTAGGAGAGCAGAGAGATAAGATTTTTTAGGTAATCAAATAAAAAATCCCTACAATTTGACAAAAAAAATTTTTTTAAATTATTTAAATTTAATTTAGCTATGAAATTTTATTTAATATCTTATTATTATATTTATTAAAACTGGATAGCGCTGGAACCTTTGATGTAATGATAACACCAGAAGTAGTTCCCACAAGCACCAAAATACTTTTGCTTTGCTCGACGCGCGTTTCGCCAACCAAGTTGGCATCATCTTATACTAAAAAATCTACCCTATTTATACTATTTTCATGGTGACGTCATTAGTCACGCTTCATTGATGAGATGCTAAGTAACGCGTAAAGCTGGCTATACGGTATAGGTCCCTTGTCGCTATTCATACTATTTTTACATTTCATAATTTCTATGCTCTCAAATGCAACCAACTGTCTATTATTGGTCACATTTCTAACTAATCTTAAATTACTAATATCTATTCTATGATCGTTGTCAAAAGCATGTTGTGCAACACTAGACTTATCTGTTCTTCTATATTTTAGATGAGCCATATGCTCTGTAAAGCTGGTGTCAATTGATCGTCTCGTTTGTCCAACATATTTTCGATCACAGTCATTACAACTAATTTCGTAAATCCCAGACCTTTCATTTGGAACAATTTTATCCTTTGGATTGTCTAGGAGTTGTTGTAATTTATTACTCGACTAATGAATTGCTGTTATACCACGTTTGTGAAGGACCTTATTACTCAAACCACGAGTAAACCGGGGTTCGTATGGGATGGATACATATTTTGGAGTCTCTATATCATTTTGAAAGATCGTAGAATTACGAAGTGTGTCCTTAAATTTACGCTTCCTAATTTGTTTTTCAACTATATCTCTAGGATAACCATTACTCACAGCTATATCCTTAATGTATACTATTTATTTTTCAAACCTCTCATTACTGAGAGGAAAGCTTAGTAAACGATGGACAAGAAAATTAAAACTCGCCATTTTGTGTTGATAGCAGTGTTGAGAGTCATTAGGGATATATCTGAATATACTGGTATCTTTCCTATATATATATATATATATATATATATATATATATATATATATATATATATATATATATATATATATATATATATATATATATATATATATATATATATATGGGAATCTAAAAATGGAAGTTTTCCATTATTATCTAGCTCATATGTAAATTTTACAGCAGTGAAACAACTATTTAATTTGGAAATGAACTTTTCTACATCCGCAATTATATTTATCATTTAAATTTTCCAGTCTACGTCTTTTATACATTGGAACTTAATTCAATTTCATCATCAATATTTTCGTCCTCTACTTCTTTATCTTCTAACTGAAATGAGTTTTTTTGCTGCCTCCAGTAAAGCATTCTCGATTTCTTTCTCAGGAGGTATCTCTTCATCGTAAAAACCATGCTTAACACTACGATTTAGAGCATTCTTTTGTGCAGTTGCAGCTAATAGTTTTTAATAAAATTTCCGGAAGTAATGGTTCGGTCAATTGGATAAGTTTTAATCCATTTTTCTCAAGCTCTCAACCACACTCGGATTAGGGGTAAAGAGCGATGGTACCGCTCGGACCCCTCCTCTCGAGGTCACGTCTCTAGCCAAGAATATTGGCGCACCACACTGTTGGAATTAAATAATTTCCAAGCCTTTGTTGGACTTCATAATATACTCTGTAGTAGTGTCGTTCTGCTGCAGTTCCTTTTTTACATCCTTTTTTCAAACAGAGGCATCGGAGGAGCGTATTCAACTAAATGTTAGAGCTTTTTTTCCCTATGTATAATGCAGATATGACTTTAAATCCCGCACTTTTGATCTGCTCGTGAGAAGCGTTTGGCATGTTAAAATTGTACATAAAAAATACATTGTAGCTTGGTTTAGTAAATCTTCGTCAGTTCCAAGTAATTTGATTAATTTTGGTTTTCTTGAAAATAAAAATCTGATGTATTGTCACATCCAGAAAAGTCATGCAGAGATCCAACCAATGACTTTAAATTAGCTGGAGAGAATAATTCAGTCATACTTCTTCTTGCTCGGTTTTAAAAAGTATTTATTTTTATTTGAGGTTACATTTTGGCAAAAAATGACTAAGACATCGATATCTTCAGCTACAATTATAGATGATGATAATTCTACTGCTGGTTCTACTATTAGTGTGTCTTCGAAAGCATGTTTCATTACAAGGCCAGCACTTTCAAGCCGTGGGTTGAGTTCTACAATAAATTTCATTCCATTATTTTCATTTGTGAAACATTTTTCATGGGACACTGTAATTAAAATTAAACAAAAATTTAAAAATGTGTAATATGTAAATACAAAATGGAAAAAAAATTACATTCATTAAAAAAATCATCACGGCTCTCCTAATTAACGGAGTGCAATTTTTCAAAATGCATTTGAGTGCATACGTGAAAAACTTCTTGATTTTTTCAAATACTAATTTTATATGTAGGAACTTCATATTTGGCCAAATATACCTTTAATTTGTAAAATTAATAAGGTAAAAACTAGACCCTCTTTAAAGGTTTGAAATTGAAATCATGCTTTCTACATTAAAAATTATATACTCGTTCCACACACAATAGTCCATGAGTGAAAAAAAAATAGTAACCTACGTTACTTGGCTATGGAAAAAAAATCAGTTTACGGAGTACGGAGGAATCAGTACGGAGGAGGCCCGTACGAAAATAGAAATATTCAAGGTTCAATCGCTCATATTTTTTTTCAGTATCACCCAAAATTTTCGTAAAAAGAGATTCTGATGCGTTGAACATTACTGAACAATATGGTTATGATCTCATATCTTTCTACTCGGAAAAAAATATCTCCTTAAATATGAGAGTTTCAGAGCTCTATGCGCTGCACTAATATGCTAGATTGTTACCCTATGCTTCTTAGTTTTCGAGATATTTCAGATACATTTTCAAGTGCCACGATTTTTCATTTACAATATTATTCAGAACTTGTAAAACCTCGGCGTTTTTTAGTATAATTTTTATATTTAAAATTAGGTATAACCGAGTTCCACATTATATTTGTAAAGACCGCCTATTTTCGAGGGTGCGATACGTACGTTGTCAAAGATACCTACCCCCTTGAGAATAATAACTAACTGTAATATTCCATATATGCATACTTCCGCAGGTCCCACGGCATAATAAGATAAGAAACAGGGCCACTTCACAGCTTTTTTGTATGTAGTTTTGCGTATAACTTTCGAAAGTGGGGATGCTTATTATTTATTTACTAGGGGAACTTTTTTGCATATAAGTATGCAGCTAAAGGTATTTAGTAAAATAAAGAACAAACAATGTGACCGTCCAACATTAAAATATGACCTAACCAATTTTGAAGACATGCAAACTGTTATCAACTGTGACATAATGATAGTAATAATAATTAATTATAACAAACTCCCGTAACTACCGCTGCGATTGCAGTATCTTTAATTATTATTTGGATTTTTGTTAATTATACAAATGGCATATTTACACGTTTAGACTCGATAAAAATTGTTAATTACATAATAACTGGTGTTATGTAAATATTTATAAAATTGAATAATCATTCTGAACGTGAATTTTATATAAGTGTAATTGCTTTAATTGTCTGCTTATAATTGGGTGATTCGTAATGCAACTGGAGGAAGTTTATTCTATAACAGAGTTAACACTAGATATATATTTAACAATATAGATTAAATAATTATTATTCCAGAGTCATTTCAATTTATTTTGTTTGATTATTATTAGTATTTAGTTTACGTGGAACGTGTGACAGAGTATAAAACAGATATAGACAAACATTTTAATTCAAGATCACATGCGATTTAACATAACATTATACAAATAAACTGTAATATCTTAATATATGGCACTTAAAGAACGATCTGCCTTGAACGATCTGCCTTTTACGACTTGGCTAACGTTCAAAAAAGGCGGATTTAAAAAAATACCGTGAACAGGTGCCGGGAATTGTTGTAGCATAATATAATTTCGTTTTATTACTTTTTCTATTATCGTCGAATAGGTATGTCCAATCTATGATCTTTATAGACAATTTTGTAACCTTTCTAGCCGAACTTTTCCTCTTCAATAATTCAATATTCAAGAAACCTTCGATTTTTTCTTATAAATTGCTTGTATTTTGAAATGTCTTCATCACTTCCTCATTTTCGCAATGAAGAGAAGGATTTTTATTTCCTAATTATATGTCTCTAGTAAGAATGTCCTCGAAAAATCGGTTAATTTCGTGATATTGTACAGAGTACATCTCGTATATGTACAATACCGACAGTCTTCGCATGTTATACAAAAGAGAACTCATAAAAGTAAGATCTAGTTTAAGAAAGAGATAAACGTTAAAGGAACATTAAAATTTCATTATGAATGTATCCAAAAAGGGATCTAGGAAACATACTTTCTGAGAGATCTTTTATCACACCTGACAGCATTTTCTAGAAAAGTTGTCTATAACACCAAGTTTCAACCTCATTTTGATTATTGCTCCTCCTTGTTATACTTGCTTGATAATAATAGTAATAGGCTTTTGAACGTCCTAAAAACAGGTCAATAAGGAACTAAAACGTGTATGGGTTTTTATTGCAGGGATCGGTCAATGGGTCATTTGAGATAGGGTGAAAATTCACCCATTTCAGTTTTTCAATATATCTCGCAAACAAAGCAAAATATCGACATTTCGACTTTTCATGTAACTTTTCGTAGAGAATTGAATTTCCCATAGAAGTCGCTTATTATAAAACTTTGAAACATTTTTTATGCCGAAAATGATGAAACAAACGGAAAAAAAGCGAAAACTTCGATGTTTTTATTTTTTGCTTTTTTGCCTCTAACTTTTTTTGGGTCCGATAGGTATAGGCATTGCTTTACAGAAAAAGAAGTAGATAAAATTTGCTTTAAAAAGCTGGAGCGAAAAATTTTTTGGATTAAAAATTGACCGAAATATCACTCACTCGTACATATACATATATTGTTTTCTTATACATATATTGTTTTCATTCATGACACATGACATTAGTTAGTATTTTATTTTATACTTTGATGTATTTATTTACTTATTTGTTATACGTATTGTATTGTGTCTTTTGTGTTAAATTTGTATAAAACTTGCGTTTGCGCATTCGTTCGTTCAAATTAGTATAAATACGTTATACGTTCCTGTGCTCGACCCTGGAGCTGTTTAATGGAGCAGTGGTTTTGAAGTCGGCACGTGTGGCGGAAACTAAAGTTTTTTATTTCTAATATATCCGAGATATATTGCAACTACTTCAGTAACTCCTTCACAACGGTAAGAGACACCTTCAAAGGGGTAAGTCACATTGATGATCCGCAGAAGCGGATAACAAACAAAAGTACAGAAATTTGTGGTCTCATGCACAGAATACAATTGATATATCTCTAATTAATTTATTACATTATGATTTATAATGTAATAAAAATAAAAATATGTGCTTGTAGATGATTAATGATTAGAAATAATAAAGAATATTACGATTGTGATTTTGGATGACGCACTGGAAAATAATTTAGTATTATTTGTTCATGTGCGACAAAATATTGATCCAAAAAGCGGGTTGTTTGAAATCGTCGGCATAGAAATACCAGTTACATCATAAAGAGGGTAGATGTGAATATAATTGTTGAGTCAGTTTAATTAGTATAATTGAGCAAAGAATGTTTATTCATCATAGGCAAACAATAAAGGGTAGAACAGGGTCTGAAACTAATAATTAACAAAATATATTTAAAACATAAGAAATGCTTTTCGATAAAATGCCTAGCATATGGGCATATAATCAAGACATATACCTAGTTTGATTATAAATAAATGTAATATCGTTTATCTCCTGTTAAGGTCCTCTACAATATGGGCTTGAAACTGAAAAAAAGGGAAGATGCTGTTACGTAAATTCTACCAAAAGTCATGTTATTAAAGCAGGCTTAATAATTCCTAAAAACACTCTTGGTTAGGTTACTCTCCAGATGGGACTGTATTCAAATTAAGAAACCATTTAAATTGCTTGAAATAAAATGACCTGTCATTGGTGTATTTGCCAGAATTTCGACCATTTCAGGTTTTTTGGTTTACCTATCTGCTTTTAGGTAAAGGAATTGCAGAATTAGTTACTCATTGTATCTTCATTACAACTTCAAGTTGAAAATTTTTGGTGCAGCTATCAAGATAAGACATTATAGTCGATATTATAGTCAAGTTCAACTCGGAATAACAATATTGAATATAAAAGGGTGTGAATTTATTGTTTACTCGATATATTTCAAGTGTTTTGTTAATATTATTATACCACTTAAAAATAATTGCCAGCGAGCTATTTAAAAAATTCGAGAGGCATACTTTAATAAAATGTTACATGAAAAATGTTTATATGATATTAAGTGATTTTTACCAATATTTCAAAAAGTGAGATTACAGAAATTTTTTTAGTTACTTTTCATATTTTTTTCATTAGTTGTTTTAGTACTAGAATTTTATGGTTTCTGAAAAAATATTATTTATTTAGTTTGTGCAACACTATTGACTTTTTTTATTATTTCTACAAAAATATCTGGTAGCTCTATAAAATAGCAATATTTACTTCTATATGAATAACTAAATAAAAGAATAAATGAGGTTATGGCTTGATACCAAACTTTTATGACAGCGCCACCTACAAGCAAACGCTCTGTTGTCATATGAAATGATGAAGCATCATTAAGAACGAGAAAAGAAAGTCTTACGAGCCCTGAATGCTAATTAATTTCCGGTAAAAAGTCCTGGGACATTAATCACCGAACTTCCTTGTCTACATACACTGCAACGCATTCAACAATATGTTATGACAAATTCATGTTTCTGTTAAAATCCCAGCAGTTGGCAGGAACATAGAACAAAGTGGTGCAAACGAACACGGAATCTTTACATCGTTTACATGCCACATTAAACACATAAATGGCCATCAGAATAAACGAATTTTGCACAAAGCACAATATAACAGGAAGGACCGCGAAAGTCCAAATACGAAACCTCATTTGAAAGGATGATAAACCGACGAGGCAGGGCTGGATTTTCCGGATAATCCATGCAGAAAAATGTATAACTTCAAGAACTGCAATTGCATGGGGCTCCCAAGGTATCAGATATAATAGTCCAGAAACTTCCAAACAAAAATTGTTCGGAATTAAATTTCCTATAAAATTGCTGCTATGAAAATCCCAATCCCAATAAAATCCCAATAGGTTTCCCGTAAAGGGGGAGAAACAATGTCAATTCATTTTTAAATAATTAAAGTGAATCAGAGAAAAGAAATTTTAGGAAAATTCTTCTAATATATTATATAATTTTCTGAGTTTTAAATATAATTGAAGTACAGAAAAGAAAATTGCGACATATTTAGTTTATATAGTCAGAAAAATCTGTTTTCTTTGAAATTTTTTTACGCTTTTAAATTTTTTTAACATTTAAATTTTTAAAATTATATTTAATAAATAACTCATTTTTTTGTATTAAATATTGAAATAATTTTTTTCTAATTATACCTTTGCAGCTCCAGACTCCTTTCCTTGTCATAAAATCTATATTTTCAATTTCATTATACTTCTAACAAATTTTTCTATTTAATATTTAAAGTAAAAAAAAGCAAACATATTTTTCTCAAAAATATTCCGTGAATAAACCATAAACAACATCATACAGTTACCTTTAGCTGATAAAAAGATACAAATGCTTCTCTTGACTCTCTTGTGAATTGTTTTCACACCAAAAAACGGCAATATTGATTGTTGGCATATCCACATAATCAAAAATTATTTTTATCTGAACACATATTTTTTTCGCAAAATTAGGATCTCTTTCAAGTTTTTGTAAACTCCAAGCAGCAACTTCTCGGCGCCGATGTTGGTACTGTACCAACTGGCTTAAATTGTTGGGTTAAAACAATCTTGTACTGGTATAAATTCATGTCTTTGTAAAATCCGTCAAGTTGTCGTGTATTTAAGCCTTAGCCCTTGAGGACGACTAGAAAATGATATATTTGGATCGTCTGTAACACTTGCTCTTACAGCAGCAATATTTTCAACAGTTCTCTGGCATTTCGTCGTCTCGTTAGTGTTTTTAAATCGTGAAGAGTAAACTTTTTTTCAATTTTCTCAACGATGTGACGAGTGACAAGCAAAGAAGGGCGAGTATTTATACCAAAGTTTTTGCGAATTGCACGATAAGTGTGCAGGAAAGCGTTTGTTTCCGTAAAATTTTTGTAGTTCCTGAAGCACATATTTAGCAATAATAAATTGTTTTACTATACTGACAATAATTGACAACTGGTGACAGGTCAAACCTTAAGTGACAACAGGCATGAACTTCTTTCAAACATATAAAACTTATGTTAAACAGGAAAATCTTACAAATCAAATTAGATAGCGAGTCACGCAAAAAAAAGCAAAAGCAAAAATGCCGTATAATGACAATTTGTAGAAACTGCCAATAAAACTCTAAACCAATAATGACTGTATTTTTCTCCCTCAAAAAATCTTCCTTGCTGCAAACAATAGGGAGGCAATATTAGTACACCGGCCCTAGATTTTAATTAAACGAACAACAGAGTATCCGAAAAAATCGCGATCCGTCTCTGGGAGAGCTGGATACAACAGATGCCGGCACACCAGCCTCTGAAGGAGGGTTTCCATGGACACGCTCCCGAGCAGTCTCCCAGGCGATTCTCGGCCTCGAATGCGACCGTAGACGCAGCAGTTCGAGCTGGACGGATGGAGGGAGCACTGGCACTTTCGGGAAATAGTATGAAACCTGCTTAAAAAATGAGTTTTCCGAGTGATCAATTGTGTAGCACAGGGGGAATTTGCTATACTATATATACCTGGTGCGGTTAGCTCTGCGCAAGCATCCCCTCGGTGTCTGGGAAAGTTTGGGGCGATTGCTTCATTTTTTCGCCCAGGAATGTACGGGGCGGGCGTTAGTCGCAAATAATTTTGCAAAAGCTACACATGAAATGTAGTTAATGCAAAAGAGATCTTAATAAGATCGTAATGTTATTCATTCTTTATAACTTAACTAAACTTTTCGTCTGTGCACTATTTTCATGAAGATGCGTTAAAGGAACAAATTGGAGGAAAATAACTATTTTCGTTTTTTCCAAGATTTATAAAAAAGGAAAAGTAAGCTTCTATTTATTTTGCATGAGATTTAAAGCCATGGAGATTACCTATCTTTATCCTGGATTCAGACAGCGGCGGCTGTATCTATGATTGCAGGTTTGCTCAACCACCAAAAATAGTAATGCAATTAGTACAAATAATATCCCAAAAAGCCTATCTAGCCCATCTAGCCTAGTAGGGCTGTTTGGTTTGCTTTCAGTTAGCATTGCGTTTGGGATATGAATGTAACCAAAACGTCATAGTATCTATCTGACCTATCAGATTCCTTAGAATATCATATGTATAAACGATTACCCGGCCCTCGATTTCACATGCTCAGCTCTGTGGCAGTGCGGTGGCAAACATGATACAATGAAACATGAATCATGTGGCAACAGAGTCAGTATTCAATATATATATATATATATATATATATATATATATATATATATATATATATATATATATATATATATATATATATATATATATATATATATATGAAATATATATATATATATATATATATATATATATATATATATATATATATATATATATATATATATATATATATATATATATATATTGAGAAATATGAACTTGTGAAAGCCCTTAATGTTCGGCGACAATTGTAATGTATACAATGTGTGAAAATTCTGAAGTATTGTTTTAAGGATTTGATAATTGAGATAAGTACAGTGATTACACAGCGAAGAAACACCTGATAAGATTCCAGGATACTTACTTTGTCTCTTCCCTATTGTATCCTTCCCATGGGCGCCAGTTCTATGAACACTTATTTGTAGTTGGAGAAGGTTCACTGATAAGCACGAGTCCTTTATGGTCAATAATTAGGGGGTTCAATTAGGCCTCTATTTGTTTTATAATATTTTAACTTGAAATTTGAAATTATTTTAAAATGTACACTGGATCTATCATACTTATTACTTTGTTTTGTCAAAGAGATTGAAATTTAAGAATATTTATTAATTATAGATTTTAAATTATGTGCTGAAAATATTGAGATAAGAACAATAAAGCAGAAGTTGTATACGACAAATTTTATTATTTATATAAATGGAAGTATGATTGTTATTTTGCAAGTCAATTTGCATGAAGTCTTTATCATCGCAATCTGTTTTATGAAACAAAGTATTTGGTGTGGACTTGTGGAACTTTAAAACTTTTATTTCATTCTAAACCACTTTTTGCCTATTAGTAATTATTGTTAGATTGAAACTGGAGTCACTGCAAAATCTTTTGAAATCTAAAAAATCAGATGTAGACATTTTTGTTACTCGATATCGAGGATTTTGTTTTTTTGCAAGTTTAATTATGGGAGCCCATTGAGATGGAACATAAACTGGACCAGTTTTAAGTACTCTCAAGTATCGAACTGTAACTGAATTTTCTCGCTCTATTCAGATACAAACCATGAAATTTTGATTTATGTTCTTGCATAGAAGAAGATGTCTAACACCAGTATGATTATGAGTGGGAGTAGTAAACAAATTTTGATATAGGTTGGTCTTGTAGTAAAGAAAGTTTTTGACAAAATGAATATTGCAACAAATGCTAACATATTTCGACTTATGGTAGTCTTGTTTTAAGGGACTGGTTGAAGTTTTAAAAAATAATTGCTTAAAATTAAATATGTTGGTATTACATTATCATTATTTTAAATATGCAAGTAAAGTTTGATATTGAGAAATTCAACAGCAACATTTTTATTATTTACTTGTTGTTTCCAAAGATTTAGACTTATGTTAACATTAAATGAGTATATCACTAGCGTTTAAAATCGTATACGTAACACTGTTTCCCCACGGCATGGCGTGCAAAATCGATAGTGGATATACCAATGATTATATTCTAAAATTAACTACAATATTACGTCCACGTTTTGCAAAACACTACATAGTTAACAGTAGAGCCGAGAACTTGCAAATTAATAGTTAGCTCACCCTTACTTCCAACGCAACGGTGTACCAAGCTTGACACATGCGCGAGCTACTTTTTTAACTGCTAACGAAATATTTTTTGCTGGGAGCGTCGAGGGTGACCAGCATTTTTCACCCCTGTGTATCTCGGCCATCAGTAACCGCTGTAGCCGATGGGCTTTGCTTTGATCAATGCTACGAACGGGTTCTCTAATGTCTGCATATGCCTTCATAATCCTTCCCCATCTAGCTCGGAATCCTTTTACTCCCTTGCAATTATACTGGATTACGTTGACCTTGGGAGAAATTCGGCGGTTGGGAACGGGGACCGTTTTAATTTTGCCAGAACATAAATTTAGTAGCAACAAATTACTTAATATTTTCCGGTAATTGGGCCTTCTGTGTGCTTTATTAATCTGTATTTTGGACATTAATTAAAAGAAACACTCATGAATTAGGCAATCCTTAAGTCCAAAGCCAGATCTGGGTGGTAGGGGAAATTTTCCGAAGGTGGAATCGAACCCAGGAGTAATAGCCACTAGTCTAGCTGTATTAAAAATTAAAATTACAATCTATTGAAATCTAAATAAATCATATTACATGCGTCAGACAGAGAAACTGCTGAAGCACAAAGCGCAAGCATAACATAACAGAGCGAACAGCATCGTCATTGACTAACCACCTTCCAGTTGCAATGAAGTAAATCCGCTGCAATAAAATAAATAATATGCGAGGAAATCAATTAGTGGCACTGATATGTATATAATAATATACTATAACATATTATCAATTAAAAAATGCTAAACTAAGCATAATTTGAGATAGTTCTTGGGTTCGAGGCTTTAAATCTAGATGAAAGGTAGTATCAGTTGAACATCTTTTACGCCACCAAGCATTTTTAGCATACCTAGAGCAGGCCTAAAAAGCAAATAATAGCTCTAAATTAAATTATTTTTAAGTGTGATAAAAGTGACTTAACATAATGTAGTGAAAATGAGAAAGTGTAATTAGTAGGATAAATTAATTGGTTGTCAAATGATTACATCAACAGAAAACACATGCAAATAAGTAAGTGTAATGGTTTCTCAGAAAGGAATTTCCGTAGGAGAGGATAACAACGCATATTAGATAAGCTTGAGGCATCATGTAGATAGCCACGCGTATATTTTCTCTTCAAAAATTTTCATTTAAATTAGTAACTAAAGTAAAATAGTAATTCACAAATTTGCGTTAATCCATACGGGATGTGTTTTTAAGTAATTTCTGTAAAATTTGCACTTGTTATTGCATGTAATATTAAAAATAGTAATTTAATCTATAACTTGTGCATCGATAATAATGTTTAAGCAGTTTCCCAAATAGCTACATCCATATCTTGTTAATAAGCGTTGTTTTCAATAACTGAAATAAAATAAAGTGTGAGCAACCAAATAGAACAGTTGATAGCAGTCTCGTAAAGGCAAGCCGAAATTCCAATCAAGCTTCCAGAGAATGCAGCTAGAGGTCTACAATTTCCAGTGCGGTAATGCTTAAATTTTTCGAGTTTTGGATTAACATAATATAAAGGTAATAAAATACCAATATTAATACGTCGCTTTACACTAAATTTCCACATAATTTCTACATAAGGAATATTGTGTCTCGAGGCATTTTAAATCCGATCTTTTTTAAGCTATAGAAGGATAGCGCAGGCTAGATTAAGGCTTTTAAAAGTTGATACACCATAATATTTCTATTTAATAATTTTATGTCCAATTCCATGAGAATTAATCTTTTTCTTGATTACTAAATTCATTTAAAATCTATATGCCATATATTACATTTTAAAATTAAAATTTGAGAAAATTATCACTTTGATAATAATTTATTTTCGAGTTTCAATTAAGATATTAAAATTTTAAAATAACAAATTTATACCATTCAGCTTATCTTGAACATCCTCAAAAGTGAATGATTTTCATGCTCTAATATTTTTATAATATTCAAAATATAATAGTGATAAGAAAGTCACAAGTATTTCCATCCATATCAGAATCCATATAAAACCCAGTTATTTCAAAATTATTGTTCGTAAGAACTGGCGCGCACTTAAAGGTCTTCTGGACTGATATAAAAATAAACAGTATGTATTTACAAACCAATATCAAAATATGTCACTTAAAATCAAATTAAAATAAACATCTCTTTACATTTCAAAATCATTATTTGTCAGAACTGCCTACATTTCATATCCAAATATAATAATAATAAGCCTACGTGGTAATATAATATAAATAAAATATATAAAATAATATAAAATTTGGATTACTGAGTATCAAACAAATATATGCTGCATTACGCAATACATTACTGGTGCTTTTGATAATAACTCATAAGTTGATGTAGTATATACATGCATTTCACCACGACATTCAACAAACTCGATCATAATCTGCTATTAAACAAATTTCCTTAGTTTGGGCTTTCTGACTTTCTTCTACTGATATTCTTCTGAACATACTTCAAAAACCGATCATCGTAAGTCGAGTACTGTGGCTTAAAGTCTACTGTGGATTATAGTCAGTTTATAACCAATTTGGACTGTCATAGTTCCTCTGTCTTGGATCCATTATTTCTTAATATCACCATACTTACATTGTGGATAATTTGAATATTCCTTGATGATGTGATAAGTCTCACCGAGTATAGTCACTTATTTCAGTGTTTAGAGGATAACGTTTATATTATTGTTGTAACCTCTGGCGGGTACCACAAGGGAGTGTTAGAAGGCCCTTTCCAACAACTCTTCTGGGATATTCCGTTTTACTACGGCGACGTTTAATAAAATCTATGCGTACTTTGAATATATGTACTACACTATATTATTATATAGATACGACAGATAGTACATGTTAAATTTCAAATAAATTTAACTAACATACGTAAAATAAATGGTTTAGTGCCGGGGTGTTTTGTGGCTAGGGTTTCCAACATAATATAAATTAGCCGCATGACTGCTCCATCACGGAAACCCCTTCAGCTCGTGCATAGTTGATAATCTGCGTAGAGTTGATGGGTTAAATCCCGCCTAAGCAAAAACTAAACCTCTAAACATCTACTAACTAGATTTTGCTTATTTCTTGAATTGCCAAAACATACAATTTAATTACAAAGACATGGCTTCAAGGATTCTTGGTTTATATCATTCTGTGATCGTTATTTTTACCCCTTAATCGTGAATTGCATTACATAGTAGGTATACAGGGTTCTCCCGAAATGTTACCCATTACGTATTTCTCCTAAATGATTCTTATTTGCTTGGAAAATTTGGGGATGATATTTTGGCAAATGCCCCTAAAAATTATTCTCCTAAGATAGTTTCACATTTCTAGCGCTTCACTGACATGTGATCCCCAAATTTTCGAGATCCCGAGATATCGATTTTAAGTCAAATTGAATATTTTATGTGACTTAAATTCCTAGCTACCCGTTTTGAATAGAATTATTTCATTACAAAGATAATTTTATGGGTTAAAAAAAGCTCTTGTGGTTTTACTGTTGACTGAAAATCGTGATCTTCTACCCCAAAAACGCCGAGATAAATTTGGAAGAGAATTGGACCATAAATCGCAAATTTTGAAAAATCATCACTATTTTGTTTAAGGCAATTATGGCGATCCTTTGTCGAAGTGTAGAACATCTCAAAATATAGAAAATAATAAAATGTCCAAATATCCAAGTAAGAGAGACAATAATAAATAATAATAATTCAGAATCCATGCTTATATATATACTACAAAAATTATTGAAAAATTCAATTTGGGATAAAATTAATATTACTTTTCTACCCTAGCAAATCAAATATTGTAATCATTCAAAGGAATCAGGGTCAAGTATACTCCGCGTTGTTGCTGATACAGGCTACCATAGTATATTATATAGTTTGTAACATCGAAATATGAATCATAAAAACCCGAGCAAAAAACCCTCATTCTATCGATCCCTTCACACGTGCTACCGCATTTTTTAACAGCGTTGTCAAGTATAATCGATTTCCAGGAATTTAAAGAAAACAAATGATTTTATATACATCGCCCATCACATTAGGACATTATCATGTAGTATAACAAAATATTAATCTCACTATATACCTTTCTTCATATCATAAAACAATGGTGAATGTGATGCAGAATAAGAATGTTTCTCATTCAAATATTACGGATCCATTTTACACGTTACTCGGCCGTGTCACATCGTCATCATTGGCATTCATTTGCATGCCTAAACTGCCCAATACCGTCGAACATTTTGTGGTAAAGTGGGGTCAACAATAATTCTTGAAATAGAAGTAATACAGTTCTTCTTTAATTTAGTATATTATTTTGATGCGTTTTGTGTGAAAATTGATCAGTTATTAGTATTCTATCAAAACATAACTTGATGAATGAAAGCGCCTTTATGGACACGATTTTCCAAACCCTTTTTTAACGACTTACGAGTAGCATCATATGTGAAGGATGTCATTAAGGAAAAACGCATACATCACTAAAAACTGGGGAATCGTGCCGGCAATCAATAATCTCCTACATCTACTACTCCACATCTACTACTAGAACCAAAAAACTACACGAGGCTTAAAAGAAAATACAGCTGGCCTAAAAGAAGGTTAAGAAGGACTCTCAATGGAGGAAGTCACTCATCACGGTACATACGCATATAATGGTCTGAAGCAGCACATTAACCTATGGAATTTATTAGGATTTATATGTATTTATCTGATTGGTAATAAATAATAAATACAAAAATACGAGATATGCTTACAGCCTTTGGTAAAAAAACCGTATGTCGTCTACATTAGTTTAAAACTTTCTAAATATACCGTGCAAATGAGCAAAAGGCTTAATTGAGACAAGAAATTTAGTCCATTCTCATCTGAAAATCCACATCCAAACCGTGCGTCATTGTCTGCTGGACACCCTCCTTATGGCTTGTCTATTCTTTATTTTTATAAAACTAGTTGAAAACCGAAAACCCCTTCCCTCTTGATTTATCCTCCGGGTCCGAAAGGACCTATACAGCGCATCTGTCGAGAACAGGCAGATCCTGTCGGGGTTGCATATTAATAATCCATCCAGACAACATTTATTTAACTATTCAGACTAGAAAATCCATTTGAGCTCGTATGAAAATTCACCCTCATATATATGATTAATAACGAGGCCGGATACAATGACGCGGCCCAAATTAAATATTGCCGGTACTTGTAGTAATTCCGGATTACAACTATGCAAAAATTATTTCAGCGATTACTCTGGTCTGACGTCAGCTCTGATTGATAGACATTACAATTAATTTTACGGCCAATAATAAAGAAACAGCAAATTATTTATCAATAATTAGAATTTAGATTTGAGGGTTATTCTTATTCTCGCGGCCGCAGTCTATTACATGATGATTCCTCAGTATTACGGCATTGATTATCATTTATTGTACTTTGTTTCTGTTGGTTTATCTCTTTTGTTACTTAAATGTTCACTCGCGAGCAGTAGAAAGAGGCCTTATAAATATTTTTTGATAAATCTTCTTCTCCTTTTGGCTCATAACCCTGGGTGGGTTTTGGCTTGCTCGACTATGTTGCTTCGTCTGGTTCTATCAACCGCTATTCTCCTCCAGTTTCCTATTGTTAGAGTTTTTAGGTCTTCCTCCACATCGTCTATCCACCTTTCTTAGGTCGCCATTTCGGTCTTGTATTTTGAGATTTCCATTTAAGGATTCTTTTCACAATTCTCTCTCCCTCCATCCTGTATACATTTCCTAACCACCTTATCCTTTGACTTTTTTTTGCATCTTACTATATCCTCTCCTTCTATAAGTGCATCAATTTCGTGATTCATTCTTATTCTCCACATATATACCGTTTTCATGCACTGGGCCGTATATTCTTCTAAGGATCATTCACTAAAATAGTCTCAATTGATTTTCATCGTTGATTGTTAGTGTCAATGGCTACTACTGGTCTTATAAGTGTTTTGATTGTGATCTTAGATTTTATATTTAGTATGCTGCTCCTTATTAATTTTAAATAGGCATAATAGCTTTTATATTCTTTTAGTATTCTTACGCTTATTTCATCTTGGATGTTACCATTATTGGTAATTTTGGTGCCAAGGAAATTCAATGTCTTGACGCTTTCAATCTGACCACCGTTTATATTAATATTTGGTAGTTGTATTGGGGGATTCCTGCAGCAATACATATATTTCGTTTTGTCTTTGTTCACTTGAAGGCCTCCTTTATTTCCCTGTGGCTCAAGATCTATGGCGGTTTGATTCAGGGAGGCAAGGTCACGTGCAATTATTGTAATATCGTCCGCATACCTTAGTATTTGTGTGGTTTTATTTACGATACTTCCAGTTCTATTGATTTTTTTATAGCTGTTTCCAGTACTAAGTTGAAAAGCACTGCCGAGAGAACGTCTCCTTGTCTTACCCCAACTTTCACTTTAAAGTCTTCGCTGAGCTGCTGTTGTGCTCTTATAGCTGCTCTCGATTCTGCCATGGTATAGTGGACTGGAGTTTTAGTTTATTACCGAGTGTTACAATTCAGGCAGCTGGCGACAAAGAGTAAAGGATAAACAAACAACTATATAAAGCTATTGATGTTAGCCGACTGTATACTGAAAACAAATTGTGACACTCGGAAATCTTAAAGTACAGAGAACTATAACTTCTACTATTATTCTACTAGGTATTCCTAGGAGGGTTAAACTTTTTCTTCCTGTAACATTTTCTTCCTGTGTACTTTGTCGAATATCTGTTTTAAAATGTATAAAGATATAGTGTATATCTATGTAATATTCATAGCATTTCTCCTGTATTTGTCTTAACGTACACATGTGGTCTGTGCTTGATCTATTTTTTCTGAATCCACATTGGTATTCGCCTAGTATTTCCTCTGATTAGGGTGTCATTCGATTATGGATCACCAGTTTCCAGTCCTTCGGCATATCTTATTGCTCCCAGATATGTAGTATTAATTTATGAATTTGTCTCCATAGTGTGTCTCCGTTCTTTATTAGGTCCGCTACTATTCCATCATCCTTTCCTTTTTTTCAGATCTTTTATTACTTTCGTTACCTCTTCATACGATGGTGGTAATACTTCCGGTTCTGCACTATAGTATGTTATTTCATTCTCCACTTCCTGTTGCTGCTGTTCTCCTTCTAGTATCTCTTCAAAATATTCTTTCCATCGTCTATTATAGTCGTCGACTTTTCAGTTAGGTTTTTTCCATTTCTGTCTTTACAGATGTTTAATCGTGGTACGAATTCTTTTGTATACTCTTTTTGTATATCGCTAGTACTAGTGCATCTTCATCACTGGGACGATTTTTCTTTTTCCATTGCATTGGTATTGCTAGTGTAAGAACTACGACATGCCATGTGAAATATTAAATTCATATTTCCCGACAGAATAGAACTTTTGATGGTATAATATGCTTAGAAAACTTATCCTCTTTTATCCGCCACTGAAAATTGACAATATTGTGAACAAACACTTTTTTGTAGGTTTACTACTTTTCGTACACATGATTTTCCGTAAATAAAGCGTCAATATTCTTGGCTATGTAACCTCGATAAGAGGGGGTCGACCGGTACCATTGTTCTCTATCCCTAACCCCTATCACAAATTAAGCAACTTATTACACTTACATCAGCCATATCAGTCAATAAACAGTCAGTAAACAGTATATGAGAATGACAAAGAAGACATTTAAAGTAAAATTTATACAAAACGCTTTACTTACCTATTCTACATTTACAAATGTTCTTATTTTATTTATAGATGTAACGATTTCTATATGTAAATTATTTCCAGACTGGTAGCCGCTCGCAGCATCAGCGCGCATTCCAATGCTCTTCCAACAAAAATTCCACCAAAAATCACATTTCTATGACTGTTGAGGCTAGCGACTTTTATATTTTTAAACTTTCTTAATGTGCTGACTATATTTGACATGATATATGTATATAGACATTTTCAATAATTCACATAGCCGCAGGGTGAAGTTGTCGATGCCCGATTTTGATAATTGTATTTATTTTTTCAGAAACTTTAAACATTTTTTGAAATATTCTACATGCGAGGCTCTCATTGAAATATGAGAGAATATGAATCGGCAGAGAAATCAGAATCATAGCGTGTGAATTAGTAATGTATATACAGAATCATAGCGAAATGTAGTATTTCGAATTCCAGCTCAGTGGAATTTAAGTGCCGTTTCCAAAGTTTGGTCTTATTTCAAATATTTTCGAAATTTTGAACCCGCCATTGGAAGCACTCATATTTTATGTAAAATCTGCAAAAAATCAGAATCATACCTTGTAAACTTGAATTAATACCATGGTGAATGTTAAGAAAAACGTAGTTTTTGAATCCGAGCTCAGTCGCGTTAAAGCGTCGTTATCAAAGTTCTGTCCTACTTAAAAAAGTTGTAGATTCCCATTTCATATGCCCCAAAATACCCTCTACGAGATGGTATAGCTTTCATTTGGTTATACCTAGGAATCACCTTACCTCAGAAAACAACGAGTTAGAGAAGCGATTTTACTCCACTATAAGTCATGGAGTTGAGCTCACCTACATAAAAAAACGTCAGCATGTTTGTCTGCAGGAATGAGGCCAGTAAATATTTTATATTTTCAGTCAGACGTATAGAATTGTAAAATGATCTCCATTGTTTACCTGGAAAATTAAGGACACACCTCCATTATTCTTCAATATTCTGGCTGGGTGACAAATGAAATATCGTCGCTATAAAAGCCATGGGATCAACCATCAATTGACATTCATAAGATGGCAGGACGGCTACGAAGTATTCGAGGCTTTTCAGTGGAAATCTCCGGAGCCCATTTCCCCTGTGGTATTGACAAAGCGTTGCCGAAGAAATCTTTTTGTTTTATCATCCACTTAAATATTTGATTTAAAGTCGTTTAAGAAATGTTTCTTTTTGTTCCTTTTAGGAGGATTTCGCCATTAAGCTGGAGCGATAAATTTTTTTAAATATGCGAGCGACTCTTAAATGATGACCCGATATTAAAAGGAACATTGATGGATAGCACGCAGAAGGGGAGAGAGATGTACCGAAATATTTCGGAGAAAACGTATACAATGCTTTTGTTTCCAGTATTGATTTTTGAGTTATATAAAATCTACTAACATAATATTATAAGAAAGATAAACAATAAATATTCCTGTTCTTACTGAGTATATAAAACTGAAATCACTAATAGTAAAGTATAAACTAGTTTCAAATAGGATATTCCTTTAAAAGCAGAGGAAAATACCAAAAAAAGAAAAACTGTACAACCCAACAATAATAGGAGACCGTAGTAAAC